>JAJEKV010000041.1:13332309-13674373 GCA_021234155.1 Isoetes taiwanensis
CCAAGGCTACGTATTGCTGTTTTATTGTAATCAGCGAGGTCTAGACCCAAATATTTTAAAAAGAAACCATATGATGTAATAGAGATAAGCAAACGCCTTCATTTTTTGCAAATCGTTGATCCTACCATCCCTCTATACAAATATAAGGGCAACTTGGTGGAATGTCTTCGCATTAAATGTGCATATAGTAGAATTTACAAATGGAAAGGCTCTTTGTTACTCAACTCTTTACCTAGATAATGGAAAAGCATACACATCAAGGTAAAACAATTATCACCCACATTGCTTGTACCTAGTTATGATGTGAGTTGAAGCAAGGTTGTGGAAATGTATCTAGCCCCAAGTGCACAAACTCCATCATGTGATACCATAGGCCCCATGGATGATATAAGTAAAACATCCAATTCAATTCAATTGGACGCCATTTCACTTTCATTAGAGGCCTCGCAGATGTAGTCTTAGATTGCTAGAAGCTTTCACATGATGAAAAACACACATAATGCTTTTAAATTAGTAGTTTTATCAGAATGGTTATTTCGTACTTAAGATCATGTCAACCTTGCATTTGCTCCCTTCCGCATCGCTGTTGTAGATAATGGAGCTCAAATTGAAATAATGTCATTTCCAAACCTTGTTCGTGGTTTAACTAAAAGATGCAATGGGAGTAGTATAGTACACTCAAGAATGGTACTCACTCTATTTTCCCTTGAAAACATTACAATGTAATTTTTCAAGGACCTAATTCTTATCCAAGATCTAGTAATCCATATAATGGAAATTAAATTCTAATTATCCTGTGAACATAGAGCACATCCTTTTAGTTCAAGTATATTTCCCTTCCAAGTCAAAGTTCAAGCATCCTAATCGTTTTCAATCTCCTCAAGTTCACCATTTCCTGCTTGGAATATGTCCATCTCTTTCTTTCTTTTGGTACCTTTAAGCATTTAGAGGAGCAAGTTACCGCCCTCTCACCAAATCTATATAATCATGAGTTTCTACCATTAATTTTCTTATGTGTTAGGAGCATGCAACTCGCATCGACAACCGCACCTCTTCGCTCTCTCATTTGGTTCTTCTTTCTCTTCGCCTTGGCTTGAGTCAAGTTTACCCGCCGGGTTTCGGGCCCAAAGACTCTCGCCTCATATAACCCCTCTAAGTTCCTCCCCCATCTTCCTCCCATTTCTTTGTCTTTAGCGCACTCCACCTCCGTGATTTCAGGGACAGCTTTGTAGAGACATGTCCCTTACCATAACAATTATAACATACCAACTTTTCCAAGCTAAGGCAATTGTTTCAAATGCATAATTGTCAAAGTTGTAATATGGCCCAACATTGCCTTGTTATTGTAATAATTCAGCCTTCCCTTCACCTTTAAACTTGCTCGCGGTGTACAACACCTCCGCTGCTCCGGTCATCATCATCATTTGCTCCTCTCTTTGCTCTAAGCTTAGTTCTCACCATTTTGAATGGCATGCTCCCTTGAGCCGCCTCAAAAGCTGGCCAACCCATGATTTGATACGCATCTTGCAATGCTAAAACTTGATACCGCCATATTTAGAATGACTCTGACCTTCAAGATCCGCGAACGCATTCCATCTTCTCTCAAGAAATTCGGGTTAGATTTTCATCTTTTGTCATGTGTCGCTTAAGTCTTTAATCGCTTTTCCAAAACATCTATCCGAGATGATGATTTGGCCTCATAAGTTCTTTCCATATAGAGCCACATATTCTTGGTGACATAATTCTTAACTTTAATTTGATAACCTAACCAACCTTCCAAGTGATTATGGCTTGGGCTTCGAGCAAGTAATCTTAAGTCCTTCATCACCGGTCTACAAGCTAAATCTTTGCACCAAGTTGTCGGGCGCTTATTCACCTTCTGTGGAATCTCGTATAAAACTCGAAGTTTGAGTTTGAAGTCCCTCAGAATCATAGTAGCAAAGAGGATCGCCTCACAAGATTTGTATCAATTAGATACCATAAACTCTCAAATTCTAGAACTTGTCAAATGTCTTGTTTCCAAATCTGAAATCCCCTTCACCTTTTAAAAACATCTATGGCATTTAAAAAGATTTTAAATTCAAATTGATGACATGATAACCTATGCTCGATACTTCAAATGTAGAAGCAACAAGGTACAAGTTTATAAAATGAGAACCACTTAGAGTAATTATATGCACCAAGATTATTCTTTTCAATGTTAATAGCCACTTCAAAGAATTAGGCACAAACAATTTTTCAATGAAATATGCCCTTCATTTAATTTCTAAGTAACTTACTATAGCTTTGAAATTAATCGACTCAAATAGTTCCTCATAGCCCAAGTAAGCCTTGATTACACAAATGTTGTTCATCCGAACATGCATCACACATGCATGCCTTATACAAAATAAATACTTGTTCAATTTAATAGTGTTCAAATTCTACCTATGCCTAACCGGGCCTCCACTTTGGACCGACCTCCTATTTCCCTTTATTCTTCTTATGGCTCCAAAATATTGGACCCATTTATCATACTACAAATAGTTAAGATTAACTTAACCATCATGCTCAAAATTAGAGTCACTAAAATGGTCATGGCGCTTTATCTTATTCTTTGAAAACTCCTTGAACATGATCTTCTTTCCCTAGTTCATATAAATGGTTTTCCAATGTTCATAAGGTCATCATGTCAATCTTCGCCTTACTACTTAGAATACATGTACAGCTAGGGACATTATAAGCCTGCTTAGTTATATAAATAACTTAGTCATGCTCCCTTTATTACTCCTCAATGGTGTACAAGGTTACTCAAGTGGCCTTGTACGCTGATGCGGGCTCTAAATATAATGCATTTATGGCGATACTTTTGGGGAACATCATAACATCACACACCCTAATACTGGGTCTACCGAATTTCTTCTCTCTTTTCTCAGCCTTTTACTTCACTTTGTATTAACACTATGAAGTTTCAACTACCGATACCTATCGCTAAAAAGAAATATAACACCAAAAAAAAATCAAGGTCGATCATTCTACTTTTCCTCAAGAATTGTCTTCTTGTTAAAGAAACTTATTTTATCTACAAATAATGATTCTTAAAACTATAGTTTATGCTAAACAAAGCTGAACAAAAAACTTATACATCATACCCTAATAATCTACTCTAATTTGTTCTCCTCTCTGTTATCTCACTTTGTATTAATACTATGAAGCTTCAACGCTAATAATACCTATGGCTAAAAAAAGTTGTCACAACACAAAAAAAATAAAGGTTAGATCATTCTAGTCTTCGCGAGTCAGCCCTTGTTAATAAAACTCATTTCTACCCGAGTTGCTTGTCTTCCGAATTCCTCTACTTCGTAATGCTTTCCATCACCATAAGAGCCATCACCGTACTTTGAAGGCAACAAAACATAAGAATAAAAAAAGGTCTATTAATCCATATTTTTGCGCCTCTTAAAAGCCCTATTCTTTTATCCTCTTTCTACTTTCTCTAACCGCCAAATGCCACCATACCTCTCAAGCCAGCCTCTCCCTTTTTTCTCGCCACCATACCGCCTATATTCCGTTTCTTTTGTCTATTCTCTCCCAAATTCCATTTACTCCGCAATTGCCTACTTGGTTTTTTTATAGCACCAACTCACATTTTTGTAGGGCACCTCACATTCCACGCAGTATTTTTTTTCCCTCGCAAAATTAATGCCATATTATTTTCTATAGCCAACATATTTTATATGAAGGGGGGTATCATTTGAAATAACGCGATGAGAAGAATTATAGAAGTGGGAATAATTTCTTAACCAATAAAAATCTTGTTAAGCATAATTCAGGATTTGTTGCAAAATGATATAGTGGAGAAGGGAAAATGTGCTAGCAACGTATGCTAACAAATATGCTCATTAAGCTACTTTAAGCATGGCTTTGCATTTGAGTGGCAATGTTAATAGAGTCCTCCTACTATGGATAAGTAGAAATAAGACTATTCTTTAGTGAGAAATCATGGGGGCTAAACCTTCCCCGCAGCCCAATGAAACTAACAAAAGTATATGGAGGAAACTAATCAGCGAGGTCTAGACTCAAATATTTTAGTAAAAGAAACTATATGATGTCGCATTAGAGATAAGCAACGCCATTTTTGCAAATTGTTGATCCTACCATCCCTCTATACAAATATAAGGGCAAACTTGTGAATGGGTTCGCACATTGCAATGTGCATATAGAATTTACATAAAATGGAAAGGCTCTTTGTTACTCAACTTCACCTAGATAATGAAAAAAGTATAAGCAACAAAGTAAAACAATTATCACCCACATTGCTTGTACCTAGTTATGATGAGTTGAAAGGTTGTGGAATGCATTCAGCCAAAGGCACAAACCCATCAAGGTGATACCATAGGCCCTTATTTTTTGATGATATAAAACATCCAAATTCAATTCAATCGACTCGCTTATTTCACTTTCATTAGATACCGTGAGATGTAGTCTTATAGATTGCTAGAAGCTTTACATGCATGTGAAAAAACACACATAAGTTTTAAATTATTAGTTTTATTGTAATGGTTATTTTTGTACTTAAGATCATGTCAACCTTGCATTTGCTCCCCTTCCGATCGCTGTTGTAGATACATCGAGCTCAAATTGAAATAATGTCATTCCCAAACCTTTGTTACGTGTTTAACTAAAAGATGCAATGGAGTATAGTACACTCAAGAATGGTACTCACTCTTATTTCTTCTTTCCCTTTGGAAAACATTACAATGTATTCTCAAGGACCTAATCTTTGTATCCAAGATCTAGTAACCTATATACCTTGAATTAATATCCTAATAATCCTGTGAACATAGAGCACATCCTTAGTTCAAGTATATTTCCTTCCAAGTCAAAAGTTCAAGATCCCACTATCTTCAATCTCCTCGAAGTTCACCTTTTCATCATTTCCCGCCTGAACATGTCCATCTCTTTCTTCTTTGGTACTTTTAAGCATTTTAGGAGTGTGTTACCGTCTCCCTTCCTCCCAAATCTATGATCATGAGTTTACCATTAATTTTCTTATGTGTTAGAGCATGCTACTCGTAATTACGTGAGACTCCCTTCTCAGCTCTCCTCTCTACATTTGCCTTCTCAGCCTTTGGCTTGAGTCAAGCTTATCACTGGTTTCCTCTGCCCAACACCTCGCCTCGCTGCTACTACCCCTGGGTTCCTCCCTCATCTTCCTCTCCTCAGCTTTTGTCTTTATGTAATCTTAATTTCCGTGATTAGGACAGCTTTGTAGAGACATGTCCCTTTACCATAACAATTATAACATACCTTCCACCTTTCCAAGCTATGCGCTTTGTTTTTCAAAATGGCCATAATTGTCAGTTGTAACATGGGCCCAACATTGCCCTTGTTATTGTAATAATTGCTTCCTTTCTACCTTTAAACTTCCCCTGCGGTACAACACTTCCGCTTGCCCTGTCATCATCATCAATTTTGCTCCTTTGCTCTAGTTTAGTTCTCACCATTTTGAATGGCATGCTCCTTGAGCCGCCTCAAAAGCGGCCAACTCGGGATGATTTGATACGCATCTTGCAATGGCTAAAACTTGATAATGCTTCATTTAGAATGACCCCCGCACCTTCAAGATCTCTAATCCATTCCATCTTCAAGAAATTCTAAGTAGGATTATCTTGTAGGTCATGCGCTTTTTAAAGTTCCCTGACCGCTTTTTCCAAAAACATCTATCCGAGATGATGATTTGGCCCCTCATAAGTTCTTTTTTCCATATAGAGCCACATATCTCTTCTTGGTGACATACCTCTTTTAACTTTAATTTGATAATCGAATCCAACCTTCCAAGTGATTATGGCTTAGCCGATAATCTTAAGTCCTTCTTCATCACCGTCTACAAGCTTAACCTGCACTCAAGTTGTCGGGTGGGGCGCTTGTCCACCTTCGGCCAGGAACCTCGTACAAAACTCCGAAGTTTGAGCTTTCGAAGTCCTCGTGAACTATAGTAGCTAGGACGCCCTCAATGCATTTGTATCAATTAGATACCATAAACTTTCAAATTCTAGAACTTGTCAAATGTCTTGTTTCCAAACTGGAATCCCCTTCACCTTTAAAAACATTCATGGCATTTAAAGATTTGCACCAACTGACGTATACATAACCTATGCTCGATACCAAATGGAGAAGCAAATAAGGTAAGTTTATAAAATGAGAACCACTTAGAGAATTTATGCACTAAGATTATTCTTCAATGTTAATAGCCACTTCAAAAGAATTAGGCAATAAACAATTTTTTCAATGAAATATGCCCCTTCATTTAATTTCAAGTAACTTACTATAGCTTTGAAATTAATGTGACTCAAATAGTTCTCTTGGCTAGCCCAAGCCTTGATTACAATGTTAGGTTCCATCCTGACTGATGCATCACACATGCATGCCTATACAAAATACTTGTTCAATTTAATAGTGTTCACCGCAGCCTATGCTTCTAACCGCCTCCACCTGACGCCTTGGACCCACCTCCTATTTTATTCTTCATGGCTCCAAAATATTGGACCGATGTATCATACTACAAATAGTTAAGATTAACTTCTAACCATCATGTCGTAAAAATTAGAGTCACTAAAATAGTCATGGCGCTTATCTTAGTTTTCCCTTTTGAAAACCTTTGAACATGATCTCTTCCCTAGTTCATATAAATGGTTTTCCAATGTTCATAAGGTCATCATGTCAATCTTCTCGGCCTTATCAAGTAAATGTATGTACGCTAGACATTATAAGCCTAAGGTTGGCTTAGTTATATAAAATAACTTAGCTTCTGCTCCCCTTTATTACCCTCCTCGATGGTGTACAAGGTTACTCAAGTGGCCTTGTACAAGGATCGCAAATCTTAAAATATAATGTATTTATATGCATATTTTGGGGAACATCATAACATCACACCCTCAATAAATAATCTCTTTCCCTCTAATTTCTTCTCTTTTCTCAGCCTTTTACTTCACTTTGTATTAACACTATGAAGTTTCAACTACATACCTATCGCTATCATTCTACTCTTCTCGCAATTGTTCTTTATTAAAGAAACCTTTTCATTTATCTACAAATAATGATTCTTAAAAACTATAGTTTATGCTAAACAAAAAGTTTTAACAAAAAACTTATACACCATGCTACCCTCAATAATCTTACCTCAATTTGTTCTCCTCTCGCTAAGTTATCTCAATTTCAGATAATACTATGAAGCTTCAAACGCTAATACCTATGGCTAAAAAGAAACACAACACCAAAAAAAAAAGGTTAGATCATTCTAGTCTTCTCGCAAATGTCCTTGTTAATAAAACTCACTTCTACCTCGGAGTTGCTTCTCTGGTTCTTCTCCAAATTCCTCTACTTCAGGTCAAGTTTATCAAATTCATAAGAGCTCTAATACCAAATTTTGAAGGCAACAAACATAAGAATAAAAAGGTCGCATTAATCCATATTTTTGCAAAATTTCCTTAAAAAGCCCTATTCTTTATCCTCTTCTAACTCACAATGCCACCATACCTTCTCCGCTTCCTCCCTTTTTTCTCGCCACCATACCTCCCGCCTGCCCAAGGTTTCTTTGTCTATTCTCTCCCATTCCATTTACCTCAATTGCCTACTCTGGTTTTTTATAGCACCAACTCACATTTTGTAGGGCACCTCATTATCTCCATCGCAGATGTTTCACCACACATTTTCTTCATATAGCCACCAGACATTTGAAATAAAGCATGAGAAGAATTATAGAACTCGAATAATTTCTAACCAATAAAAATCTTCTTGAAGTACACTTAGTGGAGAAGGGAAAATGTAAAGCAAGAACGATAACAAATATGCTCATTAAGTTATCATTTAAGCATGGCTTTGCATTTGAGTGGCAAAATGTTAATAGTCCTCCCTACTACATGGATAAGTAGAAATAAGACTATTCTAGTGAGAAATTGTGGGCTAAACCTTCCCGCGTACCCAATGAAACTAACAAAAGTATATGGAGTGAAACTAATCAGCAGGTCTAGACCCAAATATTTTAAAAGAAACCACATATGATGCCGCATTAGAGATAAGCAAACGTACCATTTTTTGCAAATTGCTGTCCTACCATCCCTCTATACAAATATAAGGGCAACTTCAGGAACGTCTTCAGTGCATTAAATGTGCATATAGAATTTACAAATGGAAAGGCTCTTTGTTACCTTTCGTAACTTACCTAGATAATGGAAAAGCATATAATATCAAAGTAAAACAATTATCACCCACATTGCTTGTACTCTAGTTATGATGAGTTGAAAGGGTTGCGTGGAGAAATGGCCTGCACAAACTCCATTGGCAGATACCATAGGCCCCATGGATGATATAAAACATCCAATCACCAATTGACCGCTTATTTCACTTTCTATATTAGATACCGTAGATGTAGTCTTAGATTAAGTTGTGAAGCTTGGCTAATATGAAAAACACACATAATGCTTTTAAATTAGTAGTTTTATTGTAATCAGCGTAGGTCTAGACCGTAAATATTTTAAAAGAAACCATATGATGTCGCATTAGAGATAAGCAAACGCCATTTTTTTGTAAATTGTTGATCCTACCATCCTCTATATACAAATATAAGGGCAAACTTCTTGGTGGAATGGGTTCGTACAAGTAATAAATGTAGCATATAGAATTTACAAATGGAAAGGCTCTTTGTTACTCTAAACTACCCAGATAATGAAAGATAAGCAATATCAAGGTAAAACAATTATCACCCACATTGCTTGGTGTACCTAGTTAAGGATGAGCTTGAAAGGCTGCGGAATGTATCTAGCTGCACAAACTCCATCAAGGATACCATAGGCCCCATGGATGATATAAACATCCAATTCAATTCAATTGATTCGCTTATTTCACTTTCATTAGATACCGTAGATGTAGTCTTTAGATTGCTAGAAGCTTGGCTACTTATGAAAACACACACACGCTTTAAATTAGCAGTTTTATCAGAATGTTATTTTTGTACTTGGCGATCAAGGTCAACCTTTGCATTTGCTCCCCTTCCATCGTAAGCATGTGTGATACTCGGAGCTCAAATTGAAATAATGTTCATTTCCAAAACCTTGTTCGTGGCTTAACTAAAAAGATGCAATGGGAGTATAGTGTACACTCGCAATGGTATCAATTTATTTTCCTTGAAAATATTACAATGTATTTTTCAAGTGACGTACCTTTGTATCCAAGATCTAGTAAATCATATACGGAAATTAAATTCCTAATTATCCCGTGAACATAGAGCACATCCCTTTTAGTCTTCAAGTATATTTCCTTCCAAGTCAAAAGTTCAAGCATCCCACTGGCCTTCAATCTCCTCAAGTTCACTCATTTCCCAGCCTTTAGAACATGTCCATCACTTCTTTCTTTTGCAGTTTTTACATTTTAGAGGAGCAAGTTATCGCCCCCTGCAAATCTATAATCATGAGTTTACCATTAATTTTCTTATATGCTACATGCAACTCCGTAATTGGCCGCACTCTTCGGCTCTCATTTGGTTCTTCTTCACCTTGGCTTGAGCCGAGTCAAGCTTCTTATCACTGGCTTCCTCAGGCCCAAAGACCCCCTCGCTGCCATAACCCCTGCTCCTCCCCATCTTCCTCCCCGCCTTTATTCCCCAGCGCACTCCACCTCCAGTATTTAGGATGTCGGGGCTTTGTAGAGACATGTCCCTTACCAACAATTATAACATACCACCTTTTTCTGCTTTAAGTACTGTTTTTCAATGGCCATAATTGTCAAAGTTGTAATATGGGCCCAAAATACTGCCCCTTGTTATTTTAATAATTGCTTCCTTTCTTACCTTAAATCCTGCCCTGGTGGTGTACAACACCTCCTCGCTGCCTCGTCATCATCATCATTGCTCCTTGCTCTAGTTTAGTTCTCACCATTTTGAATGGCATGCTCCTTGGAGCGTGCCTCAAAAGCTGCGGCCAACTGATGATTTGATACAGATCTGCAATGGCCAAAACTTGATACCGGCCATTTAGAATGACCTCGCACCTTCAAGATCCAACGGCTCCATCTTCTCGCTAGGAAATTCTGCTAGATTATCTTTGCTCGCGCCGCTAGTCTTCTTTAATCAAGCTTTTCCAAAAACATCTATCCGGAGATGACATTTGGCCTCATAAGTTCTTTCCATATAGAGCCACGCCATATCTCTTGGTGACATACCTCTTAACTTTAATTTGATAACCTAACCAACCTTCCAAGTGATTAAGTGGCTTGGGCTTCATAATCTTAAGTCCTTCATCACCGCCCAAGCTAACCTGCACTGCTGTCGGGCATTGTCCACCTTCATTGTGGAATCTTCGGCAAAACTCGAAGTTTGAGCTTGAAGTCCTCAGAACTTATAGTAGCAAAGAGGGGACGCTCACAAAGATTTGTATCAATTAGATACCATAAACTTTCAAATTCTAGAATCCTATCGTAAATGTCTTGTTTCCAAATCAAATCCCCCTTCACCTTTAAAACATTCTGGCGTATTTAAAAAGATTTGCACCAAATCGGATGACATGATAACCTATGCTCGATACCAAATGCGTAGTACAAATAAAGGTACAAGTTTATAAAATGAGAACCACTTAGAGAATTATATGCCTAAGATTATTCTTCACCAGCAATAGCCACTTCCAAAGAATTTTCAGTAATAAACAATTTTTCAATGAAATATGCCCTTCATTTAATTTCAAGTAACTTACTATAGCTTTGAAATTAATCGCATCTCAAATAGTCTTCGCTAGCCCAAGCCTTGATTACAATGTTAATAGGTTAACCGATCATGCATCACACATGCATGCCTATACAAAATACTTGTTCAATTTAATAGTGTTCACCCCAAGCAGCCTATGCTTCTAACCGGCTCCCACTGACACTGGACCTACCTCCTATTTCCTTTATTCTTCATGGCTCCAAAATATTGACCGATGACATACTACAAATAGTTAAGATTAACTTAACCATCATGCTCAAAAATTGGGAGTCACTAAAATGGTCATGGCGCTTATCTGTAGCTCCCTTTTGAAAACCTTGAACATGATCTTCTTCCTAGTTCATATAAAATGGTTTTCCAATGTTCATAAGGTCATCATGTCAATCTTCAGCCTTACCGCTAGAATACATGTACAGCTAGATGGCTTATAAGCCTAAGCTAGTTATATAAATAACTTAGTCATGCTCCCTTTATTACCCTCTACTATGTACAAGGTTACTCAAGTGGCCTTGTACAGTTGACGTGGCTCAAATACTAGTACGTATTTATAGCTTATATTTTGGGGAACATCATAACATCGCCACCTCAATAATCTTTTACTCCTCAATTTCTTTCTATTTCCTCGCCTTTACTTCACTTTGTATTAACACTATGAAGCTTCAACTACCGACACCTATCGCTAAAAAAGAAAATATAACACCAAAAAAAACTGGGTCGACATTCTACTCTTCAAGTAATTGTCTTTGTGTTAAAAGAAACTTATTTTTATCTACAAATAATGATTCTTAAAAACTATAGTTTATGCTAAACAAAAGCGAACAAAACTTATACATCATACCCTAATAATCTTACCTCGAATTTTGTTCTCTCGTTGTTATCTCACTTTATATTAATAATTATGAAGCTTCAAATTCATTAAATAATACCTATGGCTAAAAAGAAACACAACACAAAAAAAAAATAAAGGTTAGATCATTCTAGTCTTCTCAAGTCCGCCCTTATTAATAAAACTCATTTCTACCCTCGTGCCAAAGCTTGTCTTCGAATTCCTCTACTCGCAGGTCAAGCTTCCATCAAATCTATAAGAGCCTAATAATGTTTTGAAGGCAACAAAAACATAAGAATAAAAAGGTCGCATTAATCCATATTTTTTGCAAATTTAAAAAGCCCTATATCTTTATCCTCTTTCCTCACTTTCTAACCGGCCAAATGCCACCATACCTCCGCCAGCCCCGCCACCATATCACCTCCCCATTCCAGTTGTTTCTTTGTCTATTCTCTCCCCACCCCCATTTACCTCACCGCTCTACTTGGGGTTTTTTTATAGCACCAACCACATTTGTAGGGCACCTCACATTCCACGCGTATTTTTCCTCACTACTTTCATACATTTTCTTTCATAGCCAACACATATTTTATATGAAGGTATCATTTGAAATAACGCATTTATATTGAATTATAGAAGTGGAATAATTTCTAACCAATAAAAATCTCTTGCTAGTACACTAGGATTTGTTGCAAGGTAAAATGATATATAGTGGAGAAGGGAAATGTATGCTAAAGAACGTGATAACAAATATGCTCATTAAGTTACTTACATGGCTTTGCATTTGAGTGGCAATGTTAATTACATGGATAAGTAGAAATAAGACTATTCTAGTGAGAAATTGTGGGGGGCTAAACCTTCCCGGCAGCCCAATGAAACTAACAAAAGTATATATGGAGTGAAACTAATCAGCGCAGGTCTAGACCCAAATATTTTAAAAAGAAACCATATGCGATGCCGCATTAGAGATAAGCAAACGCCATTTTTGCAAATTGTTGATCCTACCATCCCTCTATACAAATATAAGGGCAACTTGTGAATGGGTTCAGTGCATTAAATGTGCATATATAGAATTCGCTAAAATTCTTGAAAGGCTCTTGTTACTCAACTTCCCCACCCCATAATGAAAAAGTATAAGCAATATCAAAGTAAAACAATTATCACCCACATTGCTTGTGTAAATTAGTTATGATGAGTTGAAAGGTTAGAATGTATCTAGCTAAAGGCACAAACTCCATTGGCGATACCATATAGGCCCTATGGATGATATAAAAACATCCAATCTAATTCAATTGACGGCTTATTTCCCCACTTTCATTAGATACCGAGATGTAGTCTTAGATTGCTAGAAGTCAAGCAATTTATGAAAAACACACATAAGTTTTAAATTATTAGTTTTATTGTAATGGTTATTTTTGTACTTAAGATCAAGGTCAACCTTTGCATTTGCTCCCCCTCCGATCAAGAAGTTGTAGATACCGAGTCCAAATTGAAATAATGTCATTCCCAAACCTTGTTACGTGTTTAACTAAAAGATGCAATGGGAGTATAGTACACCTCGCAATGTACTCACTCTATTTTCCCTTGAAAACATTAAGCAATGTAATTTTTTTCAAGGACGCACTTGTATCCAAGATCTAGTAACCGATATACGGAAATTACCCTAATAATCCTGTGAACATAGAGCGCATCCTTTTAGTTCAAGTATACTCTTCCAAGTTAAAAGTTCAAGCATCCTTACTCAGATGCTTGATCCCAAATCTATGATCATGAGTTTACTATTAATTTTCTTATGTGTTAGAGCATGCTACTCGCAATTACGTGACTCCTTTCTGCCTTCCTCTCTCTCATTTGGTTCTTCTTAGTCTTGGCTTCTGAGTCAAGTTTATCACCGGGTTTCCTCGGCCCAACACCCCCTCGCCTCGCTACATAATTCCCTCGTTCCTCCCCTCTCATCTTCCTCCTCCGCCTTTGTCTTTAAAGTGCACTCCACCTCCGTGATTGTGGACAGCTTTGTAGAGACATGTTCCCTTACCATAACAATTATGTAACATACCAACTCTTTTCCAAGCTTAAGGCGCTTATTTTTCTCAAATGGCCATAATTGTCAAAGTTGTAACATGGCCCAACATTGCCCTTGTTATTGTAATAATTGCTTCCTTTCTACCTTTAAACTTCCCCGTACAACACCTCCGCTATTCGGTCATCATCATCACTTTTTGCTCCTTGCTCTAGTTTAGTTCTCACCATTTTGAATGGCATGCTCCTTGAGCTGCCTGCTAAAAGCGTAATAATCGGGATGATTTGATACGATCTCTTTAGTCATAAAACTTGATAACGCTTCATTTAGAATGACTCCCTCGCATCTTCAAGATCTCTAACGCATTCCCATCTTCTCAAGAAATTCTGCTAGGATTATCTTTTGTCATGCTTTTTAAGTCTCTTTTAATCAAGTTTCCAAAAACATCTATCCGAGATGATGATTTGGCCTCATAAGTTCTTTCCATATGTGAGCCACATATTCCCTTTGGTGACATACTTCTTAACTTTAATTTGATAACCGAACCAACCTTCCAAGTATTCGCGGCTTCAGCCTGATAATCTTAAGTCCTTTCATCACCGCCCAAGCTAACCCGCATCACAAGTTGCTGTGGCAGCTTTGTCCACCTTCGCTTGTGGAACCTTCGTATAAACTCGAAGTTTGAGCTTGAAGTCCCCGTAGAATTATAGTAGCAGTAGGACGCCTCACAAAGATTTTTGTATCAATTAGATACCATAAACTTTCAAATTCTAGAACTTGTCAAATGTCTTGTTTCCAAATCTAAACTCCTTCACCTTTTAAAAACATCTATATATTTAAAAGATTTGCACCAAATCTTATTTAGACATGATAACCTATGCTCGATACCAAATGTAGAAGCAAATAAGGTGCAAAGTTTATAAAATGAGAACCACTTAGAGAAATTATATGCACTAAGATTTACTCTTCATCGTTAATAGCCACTTCCAAAGAATTAGGCAATAAACAATTTTTCAATGAAATATGCCCTTCATTTAATTTCAAGTAACTTACTATAGCTTTGAATTAATCGACTCAAATAGTTCCTCATAGCCCAAGCCTTGATTACAATGTTAGGTTCATCCGGACATGCATCACACATGCATGCCTATACAAAAATACTCTGTTCATCTCTAATAGTGTGTTCGGGCCCCAAGTACCTATGCAAGTTTAACCTCCACTTCACACGCCAAATTTTGGACCTAATTCCTATTTCCCTTTTTATTCTTCATGGCTCCAAAATATTGGACCGATGACATACTCAAATAGTTAAGATTAATCAACCATCATGCTCAAAAATTAGAGTCACTAAAATGGTCATGGCTGCTTATCTTAGCTCCTCTTTTGAAAACCTTGAACATGATCTTCTTCTCCCTAGTTCATATAAATGGTTTTGCAATCGTTTCATAAGGTCATCATGTCAATCTTCGGCTTCCATCGCTAGAATACATGTACGTTTTTCCAGACATTATTCATATTGTTCATGTAGAAATGACCCTAAGCCTAAGGTTATGCTAAAATGCTTTTAACAAAACTTATACATCATACCCTAATAATCTGCACTTCTAATTTGTTCTCCTCCTGCTGTTATCTCAATTTTGTATTAATACTATGAAGCTTCAACGCTAATACCTATGGCTAAAAAGAAACACAACACCAAAAAAAAAAAAAAAATAAAGGGTTGTTAGATCATTCTTAGTCTTCTCAAGTAGCCCTCGCCCTTGTTAATAAAACTCATTTCCTACCCTGAGTTGCTTTGTCTTCTCCGAAATTCCTCTACTTCGTGTCGCTTCCATCAAATTCATAAGAGCCTGATAATTTCTAAAGGCAAATAAAATGTAAGAATAAAAGGCTCCATTAATCCATATTTCTCGCAGCCTCTTAAAAAGCCCTATTGTTTATCCTTTTCTCGCATTTCTTAACCGGCCAAATGCCACCATACCTCCTCATCAGCCTCCTCCTTTGCAGACCGCCACCATACCTCCCGCCTCGCTCGAAAGTGTTTCTCGTCAATTCTCTCCCCAATCCCATTTAGCCTCCCCGCCTACTTGTTTTTTATAGCACCAACTCACATTTTGTAGGCAATTCACATTCTACGCAGTATTTTTTTCTCTCACTCCACGCCACATTTTCTTCATAGCCAACATATTTCTTATATGAAAATGATATCATTTGAAATAACGCATGCAAAGAATTATAGAAGTGGGAATAATTTAGCCAATAAAAATCTTGTTAGTACACTAGATTTGTTGCAAAATTATATAAGGAGATGGAAAAATGTGGCGCAAAGAACGATAAATAAATATGCTCATTAAGTTACTTAAGCATGGCTTTGCATTTGAGTGGCAATAAAGCATTAGAGTCCTCCTACATGATACAAGTAGAAATAAGACTATTCTAGTGAGAAATTGTGGGCCAAAACCTTCCTGGCCACCCAATGAAACTAACAAAAGTATGGAGTGAAACTAATCAGCAGGTCTAGACCTAAATATTTTAAAAAGAAACCATATGATGCTTCTGCATTAGAGATAAGCAAACGCCCTTTTTGCAAATTGTTGATCCTATCATCCTCTATACAAATATATGGGCAACTTGTATGGGTTCGCATTAAATGTGCATATATAGAATTTACAAATGGAAAGGCTCTTTTGTTACTCAATCCTACCTTATAATGGAAAAGTATAAGTAATATCAAGGTAAACAATGATCACCCACATTGCTTGTACCTAGTTATGATGAGTTGAAAGGTTGTGGAATGTATCTAGCCAAGTAACAACCCATCAAGTGTATACCATAGGCCCCATGGATGATAAGGTAAACATCCAATTCATACCCAATTGACGGCTTATTTCACTTTCTATATTAGATACCGTAGGATGTAGTCTTAGATTACAGAAGCTTTCTGGCTACTTATGAAAAACACACATAAGTTTTAAAATTATTAGTTTTATCAGAATTTAAGCTATTTTTGTAATCTTAAGATCAAGGTCAATCTTGCATTTGCTCCCCCTTCCGGGACAAGGGCGGTTGTAGATACCGGAGCTCAAATTGAAATAATGTCATTCCCAAACCTTGTTACGTTGTTTAACTAAAAGATGCAATGGGGAGTATAGTACACTCCGCAATGGTACTCAATTCTTATTTTCCCTTGAAAACATTACAATGTAATTTTTTCAAAGACGACCTTTGTATCCAAGATCCGCAAGTAACCCACTTACCGGAAATTAAATTCTAACCAGCCTGTGAACACAAAGCACATCCTTTAGTTCAAGTATATTTCCTTCCAAGTCAAAAGTTCAAGCATCCCACTATCTTCAATCTCCGGTTCACTCATTTCCAAGTTGAACATGTCCACCTCTTCTTCTTTTTTGTAGTCTTTAAGCATTTGTGAGGAGCAAGTTATCGCTCCTTCTCAAATTCCTAATCTATAATCATGAGTTTACCATTAATTTTCTTATGTGTTAGAGCATGCAACTCAGAATTACGCATTCCTTCGCTCTTCACGGTCCTTCTTAAGTCTTGGCTTCTTTGTCGTTGATTTATCAAGTATTTTTCCTCGGCCCAAACATTCCCCTCGCCTCGCCAAGGTTCCCTAACCCCTGGGTTCCTCCCCATCTCCCGCTTTTGCCTTAAAGTGTGATCACCTTCAGGACTAGGACAGTTTGCAGAGACATGTCCCTTACCATCACAATTATAACATACCAACTCTTTTCCAAGCTTAACGCAGTCGTTTTTCAAATGGCCATAATTGTCACAGTTGTAACATGGCCCAACTTTGCCCTTGTTATTGTAAGAATTGCTTCCTTTCTTACCTTTAGACTTCCCTGTGTACAACACCTCGGTTGCCCTGGTCATCATCATCATTTGCTCCTTGCTCTAGTTCAGTTCTCACCATTTGAATGGCATGCTCCTTGGAGCGTGCTACATTTCTCAAAAGCGTGGCCAACTGATGATTTGATACAGACCTTGCAATGGCTAAAACTTGATACTGCTCATTTAAAATGACTCTTGCACCTTCAAGATCTGCAACTATTCCATCAAATTTCTCAGAAATTTGGTTAGATTATCTTTGTCATGCAGTTTAAGTCTCTTTAACTGTTTTTTCAAAACATCTATCTGAGATGATGATTGGCCTCATAAGTTCTTTCCATATAAAGCCACATATCTCTTGGTGACATACCCCTTAATTTTAATTTGATAACTGAACCAACCTTGCAAGTGATTATGGCTTGGGCTTTCATAATCTTAAGTCCTTCATCATTGTCCAAGCTAACTCCAGACCAAGTTGTTTGTCCACCTTCAGCAGTGGAACCTTCAGAAGCAGAACTCGAGTTTGAGCTTGAAGTCCCTATAACTATAGTAGCAGTAGGACGTCTGACAGCATTTGTATCAATTAGATACCATAAATTTTCAAATTCTAGGTGTCTAATGCCTTGTATCCAAATCTGAAATCCCCATTCACCTTTAAAAAACTATGGCATTTAAAATATTTGCACCAAATTTGGATGACATGATAAGATGTGCTCTAATACCAAATGTAGAAGCAAGAAGGTACAAGTTTATAAAATGAGAACCACTTAGAAAATTATATGCACTAAGATTATTCTTCAATGTTAATAGCCATTTCAAAGAATTAGGCAATAAACAATGCTTCAATGAAATATGCCCTTCATTTAATTTCAAGTAACTTACTGTATCTTTGAAATTGATCAGACTCAAATAGTTCCTTGGCTAGCCCAAGCCTTGATTACAATGTTAGGTTCATCCGATCATGCATCACACATGCATGCCTATTCAAAATACTTGTTCAATTTAATAGTGTTCAGTCCGGCAGCTATGCCGAACCGACCTCCAACGAATCAGCCTGGACCGACCTCCTATTTCCTTTATTCTTCATGGCTCCAAAATATTGGACCGATTTATCATACTAGAAATAGTTAAGATTAACTTAACCAACATGCTCAAAATTACAGTCACTAAAATGGTCATGGCGTTTATCTTAGCTCCCTTTTTGAAAACCTTTGAACATGATCTTCTTCCCTAGTTCATATAAATGGTTTTGCAATGTTCATAAGGTCATCGTGTCAATCTTCAGTGTTAAAAAACCCCCGCCCCGAAGGGTTTTCGAGGGAAAAGCCGTGGCAGCAATCAGCCTGCTGACAAACTGTTCTAATATACAAAATGCAAAAACACACAAATATATACACTCATGCACCGCACCCGTAGTGCTTGATCAGCGGGCAGCCAGGCGGGGGCAAAGGTGAGCTCACAGATCTAGTACCTCCTGAATGTACGACCCCAGAGCACGAACTGACGGTGTGTTCATCAGCAAATGTAGGGGCAAGTCCTACCGCATTAAGGGAGCCGATCCGCCCGGATCGATCAATGGCCGGGCAACTTCGAAAGTGTGAGACTCATCCTCAATGGCACCCGCTTGACAAAGACAGACAGAGTCACCGTCTGGGGGGGCTCCCCAACATCTATCCATCTCGACGCGAAGATGGTGGGCACTCGTATTAATGGAGGCAATGAGTCCGGCTTTTCGTGGGCAGCCGGGAACGCAGGTAGAGCTGCAAGGGCCCCGGGCTAACACGGGTTGATGTGCACCTTGTAATGGGCCGCTTTGACCTGCTCTAGAGCCGGTCCCGAGCTTGCCAAGGAAGCAAGCGTCCACGCATACCCCAGCTGGCTCAAGCCACGACGGGCCCTCAACCACCGATCTCTTACCCCTCCAACAGCCCCGAGTTGGCCAAGGGCCCATTGCCATAGTGTAAGCCAAAAGGGAGCCGAGCATCACCCATATTAACCACTTTCAAAATAGACGATGTGTCTATCAAGGGGCTGCCACAAGCAAAGAATCCCTTTTTCTCCGTGCTAATCCGATAGGGAACTTGAAGGTTTCACCCCAAGTGCCCTTCCGCCAAAATGCCTTCGCACCTGCCCAAGTCATTCCGTGTCGCCAAAGAGACGACCGGGCCCCAAACCTCGACCGCATTTAAGGACAAAGCCACCGGTGCAAAAGATGTGACTAATGGCCCGAATCATAGAGCTCTTTGTGATCACCTTGTTGTCAAGATGGTATAAAGCGCTTTCCGGCACACACCACTTAGTTCTTTTGGGGCCTCCCAACAGAGCTTGAGGAGGGGAACTCCACCCCTAGGTACTTGTAGGTGGGGCGTGACTCTACAGGTATACCCTAATATGTGAGTCCGGGGGAGGCGTGGGGTGGCGTGGAAGAGGATATGAGAACCACCACGGTCTTGGCCGATTCACGCCAAGCATGTCCGGTAGCCCCATTGAATGTGTCTAGGGCATCCGGATGAGACCGCATAGCCGGGGTGTGGGCCTCTGTCAACATCGCCCACATAGATGAGCCGGCGGATGACCCGTGCAAAGTCGTGATGCCACCCCCCATGCTCGCGCAGAAGCCGGGGCTCTAACCGACAATGTAGAGGCCAAAAGTGTTGGTGAGGGGGCAGCCTGCCGACCCCGATACTACCGGGTGAATGCTTGGCCCGTCGGGGCCGCATCCCCGCCAAAACAACTCTCATACATCCCAGATATGGCATTCTCGCATTGCAAAGTGGCGGCAGCCCAGTTGATGCGCCCTAGCCCATAGCTTTTCCCGGGACCGTGATCAAAACCTTCAAGTCCACAAAGCAAAGAATACAAGTCCTACCGATGGTTCCTACCGCTTCAATCGGTGCTCCCGCAGTAAAGATATGGTCAATCGCTGAGTGGCGGGGTCTAAAGCCCGCTTGTGTGAGGGCTCGCACATGTGCCGATGCCCGGCGGTCAACTGCTTTCGAGAATGCCGACCAACGGTTTGGCAAATACTTGAATCGACCATGATCGTCCGGCGAATTGGCCTGACAAAGGTGGGTCGCCCGCCTTGTAAATGGGGACAACCCCGCTTTGTGGTCCATTGTCTGGGAAACCTTCCCGCAATGCTCGCTGAATGGGTAGTGAGGATCGGCACCGGCCTGCCACCGCCCATTTGAGTAACTTCGCCCGCATACCATCGAGGTCACCGCCCTTCCCATTAGCCGACCCGCTTCTGCCCTCCACAACATCCTCCTCCGTGAGAACCAATGGGGCCATCCTATGGGGTTATGGACGACGCTGGCCCCTCGGTGGGTCATAGAGCTACCGCAAGTACCGCTTTCCCACTTGCCTCGTGTGATATCCCCCGTAGGTCGGGCTGGCCTTCGCTACTCTGCGCCAAAAGGTTCGAGGATGAGTGTCCAGGGCCAAACATCTCCCCGATGCTCGGCAAAGGTACCGCGCCTTTGTCTCCTTCCGGATGGGCGCAGATGCGGTGGTGGCCCCGCAAGCTGGGTTGTGACGAGGCGGGCGCTTGCGTTCTTTACACTCGCATCAAACCATCGGTTACCGCGGAAATGTTGCCGACCACGAGCGCGGCGCGGGGAGGGGGGTCTTTACAAAGCACCTCGTCCCGGCGCATCCCGTAATAGCGAAGTCAACTGGTCTGTCTGCTGATATCATTTGAAATAATGCATACAAAGAATTATAGAAGTGGGAATAATTTCTTAGCCAATAAAAATCTTGTTAGTACACTAGAATTTGTTGCAAAATGATATAGTGGAGAAGGGAAAATGTGCGTAGCAATGCATAACAAATATGCTCATTAAGTTACTTAAGCATGGATTTGCAATTGAGTGGCAATGTTAATAGAGTCCTCCTACTACATGGATAAGTAGAAATAAGACTATTCTAGTGAGAAATTGTGGGGCTAAACCTTCCTACAGCCAAAGAAACCAACAAAAGTATATGGAGCGGAACTAATTATGCGGGGTCTAGACCCAAATATTTTAAAAGAAACCATATGATGCTGGCATTAGAGATAAGCAAACACCATTTTTTTTTGCAAATTGTTGATCCTACCATCCCTCTATACAAATATAAGGGCAACTTGTGGTATGGGTTCAGTGCATTAAATGTGCATATAGAATTTACAAATGGAAAGGCTCTTTTGTTACTCAACTTTACCCAGATATGGAAAAGTATAAGCAATATCGAGGTAAAACAATTATCTCCCACATTGCTTGTACCTAGTTATATGAGTTGAAAGGTTGTGCAATGTATCTAGGCAGTGCACAAACTCCATTGGTGGTATACCATAGGCCCTATGGATGATACAAAACATTCAATTCAATTCAATTGACAGCTTATTTCACTTTTATTAGATACCAGTGATGTAGTCTTAGATTGCTAGAAGCTTGGCTACTATGAAAAACACACATAAGTTTTAAATTGTTAGTTTTATTGTAATGGTTATTTTTGTACTTAAGATCAAGGTCAACCTTGCATTTGCTCCCCCTTCCGATCAATGTTGGCTCAAATTGAAATAATGTCATTCCTAAACCTTGTTATGCATTTAACTAAAAGATGCAATAGGAGTATAGTATGGTACTCAATTCTTATTTTCAATAGAATATTTCAATTTGCTTCTTCTCTCATGCATTGTTGAAGAAGGCCACTTCATGATTCAAGCCTTCATTGAACATGTCATTGGCCACATCTAGTTTCAACAATTTCTTTTCGTAATATTCTTGCATGAGTGTTTCTTGTTCTTGTGGTTCTTTCCCTCCGTCGCACCATTTAGAATACACATTATTTTCCACTAGATCTAGGCTCTTCATGTTGCCTATATCACCTCTACATCTTTTCTGTAGATAAGGCCAAAGCTTTGCACAAGGATATGTTGAAACAAGCACATATTCAGGGCCGTACTTGGAGATAGATTCTTTGATGAATGCTAGATATTTGGATGCTTGGACTCCAACAGAAGCACCATTGTAATAATTAACAGAAAGGTTATTGAACATCTCTATGCCGTATTCCACCCAAGAAGCACTCTTTTTAGAGGCAAATGCCCCGAGGTCAGAGCCTGATGCAACCTTGGAAACATTTCCCCAAATGTATCCAACATTCAAAACCCAATAAGCATCTTGAACTTGATACTTTGCATAGAAGTCAGGATCAAGTGTTCCATTGACAACTCCACCAACAAACTTAGAGGTGTATGCCTGGCCTTTAAGGCGACTCGCATTTGCGGAGCGCCAAAGCTGCTCAGGCAAAGAATCGTTATGAATGGCAGATCGAACAAGGGAAGGGGATAAAACTAGTGATAAAAGACATGCAAATAACATAGGTCCCATAGCAACTTATGTGCAAAACAAACACAAGAGAACACAACAAGGAAAGGAAGGATGGTTGTTGTGGTCTTGAGAGTGGAAGCATTTATACACAAACGTTGTGTTAATTCTGTAGCTTTATGCCACACTTTGAACTCATGTTGTGGTTAGAATCTACTGCAAGTAATTAGTAATTTGTGAGCTCGTTTTGTAGCACATGCTGCTCAACAAAAAACGATTTGCACATGCATAAATGCTTGGCATTTATGAATTCGGCGCCTAATAAGTGTATAATAATATGAATTCGGTGCCTAAAGTCCGCATTCATGAGATTTGCTGCTTTTTGTGTACAGTAATATGAATTCGGTAGGTTGGCGTTGGCTGGCTGCTTTGTTTTGTTTAGTAAGTAGACACGACCGACAAAATAAAAAATTTCCTTCGGACAGGCAATGGGGCAGAGACGAATTAAAGAAAGGCTTCGATTCATGAAGCAAATTCTGAATTTGGCACAAATTTAATCTGTAGCAAATTGGGAATTAAAGAATTGCTTCGATTCATGAATTGGGTACTTACCCAGATTCATGCTCAGCCTCATGCCTCATCAAGCAAATTCTGAATTTGGCACAAATTTAAGCTGTAGCAAATTGGACACAAATTTAAGCTGTGACAAATTCTGCCGCCCAGATAAACAGATGGGTTTCAAATTCATGGCCAATTTGGGCAGTAGGAATAATTCTGCAGCGAGAAATTATAGATTCGTGCCAAAAAAATTAGCAGGAAACAGGCTCGCGAACAAAGAAACAGATGCCAGATTCCTAAATCTGGACGATTTTCTTGGAGCAGTTAGTGTCTTGAAGAAATTTGTTTTTGGTTTTCGCATTGTTCGTTCGTGTTTTTGCATCCTCTCTGTGCGTCCCATAACCATTGTTCATCAAATTTTCTTTGGAACCTTCTGTCGTTGCCTGCATTCTTGGATACATTTTACACGTATCTCTCCAATTGGATATCTCTAAATGTTTTGGATATCTCTAAATGTTTTGGTCTCCGCAATTGGATATCTCTAAATGTTTTGGTCTCCGTGGATGATAAAAATACCTTCCTTCCTTCCTTCCAAGAATGCTTTGTTAGAAATATGAAATATGAAGTAAAGTAACAACGTGTTTGAAATGAAACCACAAGTCAATGGCACTACTCCTTCTTAAGAAGATGACTTGTGAATGTCAGAAAAACAAGATCGCAAACAGCTTATGCGAAGTAATATCTTGGCAACTTCCCTTCATATTCCTCATATTTGCTTGTGCTAGTTTCTATCATCTTCAATGTAGTACTCATTGGTTTCTTCTAAAGTTGAGCAGTTAATCTCTGAAAAGAAGAAGCTTAACCCCAATTGTGGTCTGATGCCATATGGTATGGGACTATAAGCAACATGGTCAGGAAGGAAGGAAGGAAGGAAGGAAGGAAGTATATTTTAACGTCCACGGAGGCCAGAAAGTCTAGAAATAAATGTGTGATATGTGTATCCTTGTTACCACACTATGTTGTCAGCTACAAAATTGGTATTCCCATAATGATTCAAGTAATATCATAAATAGGTTAGAGGTTCATTGCAAGGAAGTGAATGTTATAGAATATTGGATTCTTCTGATCATCTGATAGGCCCATTTGTCACCACCGGATAGAAGAAGTGGGTGGAGTAAAGTCCCATCGTGTAATGTGTGCCACTTTGTTCATCCCTCCATCATAAAAAATAGATCTTGTTCTCATGATTGCTTATGGTGATAGATTTTGTTCTCATGATTGCTTATGGTAGTAGTTGATCCACCTATCAATTGCAACTTATTGATAAGGTCCTATGAATTACAAGTACAAGAAATTTATCGCGGCGGCCATTTCTCTTCCCAACTGACTCACTATTGGTTTGAATTGTAGTAGGTAGACCTAACATAAGTATGGACTTTCGAAACATTAACTCAATTTGAGCGATTGCAAACATTAACTAGACACTTTTAGATTAATTGTTCCCTATGTTAGCTAATGTTTCAAATGCTAGTTGTTGGGGACACGAGTTTAGGAGTATGTTGTGCAAGACAATAGGTTGCCTCACCCGGACATAAGTCAAAATGTAATGCCATCAAAACGTTGTATATCAAATTTATAAGTTCATTATATTAGCACCTAATATGCTCTTAGAACTTTTCTTAGAACTTGTTCATAGGTCAAAATGTAATGCCATCAAAAAGTTGTATATCAAATTTGTAAGTTCAATATATTAGCACCTAATATGCTCTTAGAACTTTTCTTAGAACTTGTCGGAGTGGCTTGGTCCTAAACTGAAGTTATCAGAGCTGCTACTCATTCGATAAAGAGAGGAATCAACTTCGTCAATGATAACCTAATTATTGATCTATCTAGAACTAACGCCATTCAAGGCACTCAAGTTGATGTTTATGGACCATCCTCGACAGAATGCACAGCATGCGAATGCTGCGGAGCAAGGGGGCATTAACATCTAACAATGTATTGAGTCGGTTGAGTCCACCATGGGCAAGCCATATAACACAAATTATGGCATATGCTAGACAAAGAAAGTACAATGTGCCTCTCTAGATGTAGGGCCATTTGAAAAACAACAAATTGTATAATGTGCATAGATTTTTATAGAAAATGACAATGTATAATTTGCATAAGCTTGCAAGTCTGTGTGTTTCTTTGTCACACGTGGCATGCCTGCCACTTGGTGGAGGTAATTTGGATGGCATGAATTTCTTTGGATTTGAGTTGATCTAAGAATTATTATGGTCTAAGAACTATAGCCGTTCAAGTATGTATACTTTATTTTCTAAGCCTTTTGTTATTTGATTTGCTAATGAATTGAACTTCATGTTTCATATGGTTAGCTAAAGCAATTTACATTGCATATGATAAAGAGGAAATAATATACTACTTGGCAATGATTGTTAAAAGATTGGTTACATGGATTAGACTTCATATTTCACATGGTTAGCAAGAAATTCACATTGCAGATGGTTCAAGAGGAAATGGTCTAGAGGAAATAATGCATCCTCGTGATGATCCAACATAAATACACCATCGGGTTCATAATAAGTTTTGACAGTTTTGAGAATCTCCGTCTTAATCAGGTTCAAATTAAGTTTTGTATAATTGCACAATTTTGGGAACCTTCTCAATCAGATATGCAAACTTTCTAAGGACATGCATTGATGCAAATTGCTAATAATTTGTAATCGTTCTGTGTAGCATCATCTAATCAATCCAACCACATGCATCGTATTAACTTATATTTGTATTTATGGCCGGCAATCCCAGGCACCCTTTACTAGATGGAGATGCTCATTATATTATTAGAGAGGAGACTTCAAAGTAATTAGATTTTCTTTTTCTATCAAACATGTCTGTTGGGTCATTATATTACATCTCGACCACCATTTCAAATTGTAGCAAAGCCCGACAACGTCGGGCACTATAACTAGTTATTCTTAATTCCTAGGATGGGTCCTAGGAAACAACTAGTTGGCAGTGAAGTGGTGTTCTCATTGAGCTTTTGTAAAATCTTTGAGTACATATTGATCCCCCTACTTGGGGTTGAAAATCTGAGAAGCTTGAAAATTATACATGCTTCGAAACTAGACAATTTATCGAGAGCATGATGAAATTAAAAGGTGCCAAATAAAAAATGATTGTTCTGCCACTTGGTATATGCAAAGATGAGAAAACTGATGACCGCTCCTCATCGGGATGCAAAACCCCGCCCTTTTAGGTTTTCAAGGAAAACCCTAACGTGCAACTGTCGCCAACGCTCTCAAAGAATGCCGCTAACATACGTCCGAAGTGAGTTGATGCAAACACGACGATGCTGACAACTGAGAGAACTGCAAAAAAGGACCTGCAATAAAAAATCTAGAAATTTGAATAACCCGTTAAAAAGTTAGGAGCTTTAAGCAAAGGCATGGGCCAAGTTGAAATCATATAAAAAGAATATAATAGCACTCGGAGGCTCCAGGGCCACGTCGAGGAAGAAATAACAACCGATCAATCGGGAACTGTCCGCAGAATAATCATCGCAGGAAAAACGTCCGATTAGTACTGCCTCGGAGGCTACAATGCCACGCCGAGAGAAAATGAAAAATTATGTCTCGAAAGCCACAGCCACGCCGAGAAAGAATGAAATGATAAGTAAGCCTCGGAGGCTACATTGCCACACCGAGAAAGATGAAAAATAAGAACATTCGCGCTTACAAAAAAGATAGAAAGAAAGCATGGAGGATATCAGGGGCTACAGGGCAACCAAAGAAGCGTAGAAAATTAGACAGATACATAGATAACAAATTGACCAAAAAGAAATGGAGCAATTGCAACAATAAAACGTAAAATGAGAAAAAAAAAACATGAAATGGGATGTCAATATGACCAACAAGCTTAGATATGACAGAGGGAGGGAGGGGGGGGGGAGGCAGAAACTTGTAGAGCCGTAGAGATGAATAGAATGAAAAGAGCTCAAGAGAATGCCGATAACTGGTAATGAAGAAGGAGATGGTATAAATAGGAGATGCAAAGTAGGGTGTCCCCATCCAAGGATGACGGTTCTATTGCTATCGCAATAGAACCGTGGCATTCCTAGGATGGGTCCTAGGAAACAATTAGTTGGCCGATAGAAAAGGAATCTACCTCAAGAAAGAATGCAAGAAACTAGGATAACAAGGAAAAAGTAGGGCAAAAGGCGAAAATCAAGGGAGAGATGGGCAAACAAGACAATTGGAACAGATCAGACAAAGGGGGCAAAGAAAGAAAGTGTGAAGCAAGACTAGTAGAATAACTGGGATAATCAATGCAGAAGGCGAAGAGCATGATATATAGACACCAACAGGGAAAGAGAAGTAAAGCAAATCAAGAGGAGACATAGTAAAGATAGAAATGGAAGCTATGAGTCCAGAAGAACTAGCGCAACACAATGGTGCGAGTAAGTCCAAAGATAAAAGAAGCAAAGGGGAAAAATTCACACAAACATGATGGACTGAGAAACTAATAGAGTCAAAGGGATGAATGAACGAAGTAAGGCCAATCAAAGTAAAATCAGAAAAAAGGCACTACGCGAAGGAGGTAACATGGTCAAAGAGGATAGTTGAACAAAAGGAAGAGATGGAACAATGACCTATTCAATTAAAACCGGGACTGTTGGAGAGAATATGGAAAAGAAAGGGAAGGAGATGACATAGGTTAAAAAGACAAAACAGATTGAAAGAAACAGAATGGCAAAATACGGCACACTGGAATACGTGGGACAACTCAAGGTATGAAGAAAACACAAAGCGGACTAAATCAATAAAATATGACAACAGCAAAGTGCATCTGGGACAAGAACGGTATGTATGAGAAATTCTAACACGATATGAGGCAACATAATAAAATCGATACTAAAAGGTCGAACAACAGAAATGATAAGAGGAAATGCAATAGAGGTAGGTGGTACCAAAGACGCAAATGAGACAGAAGGGGTGAGTATACCATGAATAAAAAGGCAAATAGAAGTACGCGGGCTAAAAGAACAAATATAACTACGGACAATAGACAAGAAAAAGATGAAGGAAATAATGAGACTAAGGACCTTTAGAGAAAGAGAGCAAGAGAGACAATTAAAATGTGAATGGAAACTGAAGGAGAAATTGAGTAAAAAAAGGACCCAGTGGGATAAAATGGAACATGTGATATCCCTTGACACAATTGGGACAAAATAGTAACCTGAATAGAATGAGATAAATAGAGTAAAAGGAATTGCAAAGACAAATTAACTCAAAGAGAGAGAAAAAGAAGATAAATGACAAGGGATCAGATAAAACAAATTACGGTGATCATCATACATGCAAGTAAAGAAGTAGAAGAAATTGAAGGAAATAACTAGATAATGAGATAGAATAAAAAGAGGAATGAGTAAAATCAAACAACCTGAGTAACGCGGGCGAATCAAGTGGTAAAATGGACAAACAAAGAAGATAGGCAAAATCAGGAGAACTGAAAAACTGAGACAATTTAAGAGGTTAATCGGAGGTGCAAAAGATGACTTAAGCAAGAACAAACATGACAATGAATAACGAATGAGGCAATCGTCATAGTAGATGAAACTTACGCAGCAAAAAGACAAAGAGAGGAGAATAACTAAGCAGTGGTAACAAGTAGAGAGCAAGATGAAGCAACATGACAAAAAGATCTCAAGAGAACAAACATACGCAAGCCCCAATTATATGGTATGGAAGCAGTAGAAACGCCGAACGTAACATCACCTCAAGCTTGATCATGAATTGGTCCTATGAGCAAAATAAATAAACGTATAACCATACATAGTCTATCAAGTTATATTGTGAGGAATAATCCCGTTTTAGGACCAACTAGTAGGCAACGTCGAATCATAGAGTAGAAGCATAAGGAAAATCTAGAACCTAGAAAAACCGAAGGTGAAAGTAAGCACAACCGAATTGAAATCAACTAAAGCTATTATGAATATGAGAAGCATATAGCAAAAAAGAATGTAATAAACCTAGAAAGGAGCAAGTTGGATATAGAAGAATAGGAGCAAGGAGTGGAACTGAGCAGAATAGAATAAATGGAAAAAACAGGAACCAAAGAAAATCCAATGGGGCCCAATAACTGTCTAAACGGAAAGTGAAAGAAGATAGATAGTATTTTTACGTCATGCCACATTGGCACATTGAAAAAGATGTAAACACTTCGGAAGGACAAATGGAACAAGCACAAAACATTGTGTCCAATGGAGCAAGTAGACAAAAATAAGACATGGAAACCAATGGTAAAATTGATCAAATGGAAGATCATGGTAAAGTTTGGCAAACCACCTAAAGTCAGTGGAGGAAATCAAAAGAAATGAAGCAGCAAAGTAAATAGAAGGAACCAAAAGTGGAAGAAATCAAGAGAAATGAAGTAGCAAAGTAAATAAAAGGAACCAAAAGGACTAGCCAGGCTGGACCAACAGGTAGAAGCAACCATGTCCAAGGATTGACATGGCATGGAACAAAGGAAATGACGAATGACCGAGCAAGGAAAAAACTGGAACTATATAAAATAGATGGCGAAAAATGCAACCAAGGAAAAAATCATGTACTATATATGAGCAGCATCTACCATGTAGAAGCTCGAGGAATGGACAAAATGAATTCAAGTAGAAGGCCTAAAAAAGGACCGAATGGAACTATGACTGACCCAACGCTCACACATAAAAAGAAACGCAAGTAGCTTGCAAAGTGATGCGTGTAAAATCTACCCTACATGAAACATGTGTAACACAAACCTAAAGAGAATGCATAAAAACACTTGTCTCTTAGCACCTTGATCAAAATGCTTCAACTAAACAAAATAAATGGATTACGAGGAAATAAATGCCTATGGAAAAAGATCTTTCTTGGCCTAGTGGCTAACGAAACAAAATGCGAGCAGCATCTATAGACAAACGATATCATGTCATGTAAAATATAGGAGTATAACTAGCAAACAAGGATTATGGCATGGAAAAATACCAATCAAACACATTAATGCGCATGCAACACATGCAAGACCGCATTCACAAAGGAGAAGGAGTGTTAATAATGTAGCATCCAACCAAAGAAATGGTAAAAGAGCCTGCCAGATGATGTTAGCAACATAAAGTGTAAAACGTGACATCACCTCAAAATTTCTCTGTGAACACAGTCTATGGCAAACAAACTGAAAAACTAGGTAACACAATGCATCAGGAGAATGAGAAACCACAACTAATCTAATGGCTCGTACGAGCCACATGATGCAAGACCTACCATCTGATGTGAAACACGAACAAGATAATGCAGTACCCAAGATAACAAGAAACCACAACATGGCATGGTAGCAAATGTTGAATCCATGTAAACCAGAGTAGTAAGATAATGGGGACCCGAACAGTTTGACAACCACGCAAAGCCACACGATACAAGCCCTACCACAAGCTCTAATAGAAGTAATGACATTATTTGATATTATGAGAAACTATAAGCGATAAAGTCCATGTAATTCGTTCGAATTAAAACTTCAAAGCCTACGAAAACTCAACTGTATTATGATGACGAGAACAAATGCATATGCATAATCATGCAATATGATATTAATCGCACAAAATATAGAAAAAACTCAACCCTATCATAAGGAAAAGCCAACAAATGCAAATAAGAGGTATACAAGGTTATGAAAATGTTACCAAATAATGTCGCACGCAAGGATATGAACGAACAAGATAAATCATGCCAGAAGGAGACGATACACTAAGTGTGACAAATTGCTAGATTGACGATTTCTAAATTAATAAGAAAACGCTATTTTATAGTCAATGAACTCGAATCCTCATCCATTCATAAAATAGACCTCTTGATCCAACCACCAAAGTCAACCAACCAACATGCACATTTTATTTGAAACAATAAACATCAAAAGAGAGACTAGGATGGAATGGAATGGCAAGGCAACAGAAGCCCCTGGACAATTCCGCCCCTAGACGATAATCCAAATGGGAAGTGAATCAATTAGCTACAAATTTTGAAAGAGATGAAGATGATACCGACAAAAAACGTAATATTTTCAGCTTCAATCTGGTGTAAAGAAGGCAGAACCAAAAGTGAATTATTAGAATAGAATAGAATAGAATAGAATATGATTTTATCGTCCACGGAGACCAACTGGCCTATGGGACCCAAGTACAAAGAGAGAGCAGCAGGCGATACTACCAGATTAAAACCCCCACCTAAGGGTTTTCTGGGAAAACCTTAGTAGCAATAAGGATGCTGACATACCGCACGCTTATATACATAATCACAAGTACCGAGGTTAATGCCTGACGGGGGCATAACCGAAATCCAGATCCATTACCTCCCTGAGGTAATGATCCCAACAAGCCTACAGAGGCCGTGGTTCGAAGAGGCTCATGCAAAGCCCGATGGGGCATTAACTAACCGGAGCATACCGAGCCCCGATATGCTCATACGCCTGACGGGCCCGAGGGCGTGACTTTCATCCTCAATGGCGCTCGCTGACAAAGATCGGCGACACTGGCCCTCACGCTGCCCCCGAATCCATCTCCCCGTCTCAATGCGGAGGTGGTGTGCACTGCGCGCCGATGGAAGCAATCACCCCGCTTTTCATGGGTAGATGGGTGCGCAGTAGTGGTGTGGGCCCCTCGTGAGCATGGGATTAACTCGCTGGCCGATAATTTGCCACCTTGACATGTGATGTGGGCCTCTCAGATCCCAAAGCTTGGCCATGAAGCAAGCATCCAAGTATCGCTTCTTCGCAAAGACATTCTTCTGTATGCACCGTCCACACATCCGTGTGCCCGCACATTCCATAGCGAGAACCACCGGGCTTGCTTGTCTTTCCAAAGCAGCTTTTGAGTCGCCAAGGGCCCATCGCCACCGCCAAAGCAAGGTTGGGCAGCCGGGCTTCATCCATAGCCACCACCTTCCTCGAAGTAAATAATGTGACGCTCCAAATAAGTAGCCCTCAGAATGGAAGGAAGCCTGCCTCCTCGAGCAAGATCCGATATGGGACCGTGGATTTCACTCCCAAAGGTGCCGGCCAAGAAGGCCTTCACAGACTTGCTCTAGATCGCTCCAAGTGGTGAGGGATATCACCGGCCCCCACACTTCTGCCCCATAGAGGAGGACCGGGTTCAACCAAGGCCCAACAAGTGTGCCCGGTGACCCCATGCATACAAAATTACCGCCTTTGTGATTTGTTTTGCATTGCATCTGTGGCTTTCCCACCGCAGTGACCCGTAAACCGATGGATGCATCCCAAAGGTGTGGTAGTAGAAAACTCAATGCCCAAATACTTATAAGACTGAGCCACCTCCACTACCTGCCCCCGGTAAGTGAATGAGGGAAGACGTGGGTGCTTGGGATGATGGGACCAAAGAAGCACCTTTGTCTTGGCCAAGTTAACTCTCATGCCGGTGAATTGGCGTAAAGTGTTCAAAGCATCCAGTGGCGTTGCATGTCCTCCGGGTATATGCGCGAGCAGGTCAACATCATCGCATATATGAGTTGCCGGATTATGTGGTGCATCAACCGAGCGCCCCCCGGTTCGGCCTAGCCATTCTTCTAGCCGGTCAATGTACAAGCCGGCGAGCCGCCGGGGATAGAGGGCAGCCCCGGGCGCACCCCAATGCTACTAACAACGGCCTCCCGACGGTGTGAGACGGCCGAGCAAGCCTCAGATAGTTCCTCAGATATAGCATTCTCGCAAGTCGACGGGGTCCCTAGTCGCCTCTCAACTCGCCCCACAACTTATCCCGAGGCACCAAAAGCCTTTAAAATCCACAAAGCAACAAGATGGATTCTGGCGTTGATTCCAGCTATCCTCTATGAGTGTTCGCAGAGTGAAGATATGGTCAATAGTAGAATGCCTGGGCGAAGCCCCCGCTCAAGGCGGAGAGCCCGCGACTTCTCCATCCTCTCACCAAAGTGTCAATCACCGCCAAGAATCCCTACAACTTGGCAAAGACAGAATCCACCATAATGGTACGATAGTTGGTCGGGTCAGGGGTCCCCGCTTTGTATATGGGCACAACTCTACCGGTAGTCCAAAGCGGGGGAAGCCTTCTGCAATGCCCCGTTGAAGAGTGCCGTGGAGAACCCAAGACCATTGGGGCCCGCCCACTTAAATAGCTCACCGCGATACCATCCAAATCTGTCACTTCTTCCCGCTAGTGAGGCGTTGCTAGGCCCATTATGACATCCCCTTCAATAATGACCAGCAGGGGCCTGGCTCATAGAGGTACCGGTGCCCGGCTTCCCATTGGGTCATACCGCCGCAAGTATCTCACCCATTGTTCCGGGTAATATTTCCCGGTGGGTCGTGGCAGCTTACTCAAGACCTTTCTCCGTAAGGCCCTAGGGTGGCGGTCTAGGAAGACCAAACATCTCATAATTGAGTTCGCAAGGTACCCGGGCTTTCTTGGTCTTGAGGAAGGAGCGGTATTGACGGACGGCCATGCGGGCGAATGGTGGGGTCCAAAGACTTGGCGAAGCCATCGCTTTCAGCCTCCCGACATTCGGCCATCGAACCAAAGGATTGCTGGGGAAGGTGGTTGCAGCCCCTCGTGGATCGCCGAGAGCGGGGCTCTCCCAGCATCTGTCCCCTACCCTCGAGAAGGAGCCGGGTTCACCGGGCCGCCTCGCGTTGAAGTGTGGGGAGTTGCAAGACTCCGGTGACTCATGCTCAAGCATCCTCGCATAGACCGCCGCATGATCATAGTCCGACGCAACCGCGGGTACATGGGGTGTTGGGGCAATGGGTGCTCGGTTGGCCCCGCCAATCTATCTCGCAAGAATGTGGGCTGATGGCTCGAGTCTACTTCCTCCCCCGCCACCGTCCCCCACCGATCGGGGAAAGTGATCAAGTGTAGGCATTGCTCGCCCTGCTAGCACGCATCCACCCACACCGGGTGCCGCCTCCCGGTTCTCCCCGTCTACAAATTGAAGCGGGCCGAGGACGCCCCACCGCGTGCTTTCTATTTTTCCCATTGCAAATGACCAGGTCAAAGATAATAATACTAAAAAAATAAATGAATTAACCAAACTTACCATACCGCGTCACCCCATCGGCGTTTGGCCAAACCATCTCATGGGGGTCCATTTGCAAACACATCCTCGCCTAGAGGTGCGTAATTTTGGGATCCGCCTCACTCCTGCGGCGCATTGAAATCTCCAAGCAACATGACCTTGCCCAATTGTTCGTATTGCCAGATATCATCATATAGATCGACATAGGGCTCCCCGGCCATCACATCCAAATGCGTGTGGTAAAAGTTGCTCTCAACATGTGGGAAGTAGCAAGCCGCCACAAAGAGAGGGCTGCCATCGCCGTTCTCGCGACTGCACTACAGTGTATCCATGTGCCCGTCACTTTATACAAAGGGAGACCGATTGGGCCAAGGTCGTCTGGTAATAACACGCAATTCTCCGTCCTCGCTTTCCGTGCACTCATTGAAGATCGAGTAGCCCGCCGGTATCCCGCAAATCAAGTAGCCTCGCGGACTGAAGATGTTCCCATGTTTCCATGAGGAAGATAAGGTCCATGTCCATGGCGACGGAATTGAGACTCGCCCCCTTCTCGCCATGGAAAGCCACGCAATTCCGTGATACCACGGCCAGGCACGATCCCTATTTAGTGGCATGCATCGCCACTTCAGGTCCTGGGTAGTGGTGGTCCTGTGGGGAGCGGAAGATGTGGATGCCTCGCGGCACTGGCCCCCTCAGAGGGGACTCGAGGGGCCGGGAGTGCCTCGCATCCCCGCTTTTGTCACCTCAATTACAAGATCCTTCCCCTGACCAGCCCCGCCCTTCCATGTTCCGGTGGGGCCCCTCGACTTTGGCCACCACGCCGGGGTTCTTTGTCAGGCCGGGTCAAGTCCCTGGCCAACGCATGAGCTGTCCCCCTTCAACTTCCGCCCCGACGCAGATGGCCACCCGCTTAGCACGCCTCAATCGCGGAAGATGACCACCCCGGGCGATCGTATACCAATTCCATGACGACGCCTTTCCAATGGTCACAGGCCGGGAACATCATCCGTCCAAGATCCGGTTCCGAGTCGGAAGTGAGATGTTCTCCGGCTCCTCCGCCGGGCCTCGCACTACCACATTGCGGCTCCTCGCGTCTCGCTCCTCGGAGTTCGCTGGGGCCGCACTGTGTGTTGGTTGAGGTGGGTGAGGCATAGGTCGTGGCTGGCGCCGGGTGGTGGCGGCCCTACGTGACCTGATGTGTCCGGCAAAGATGTGTTCCAGTTGACGCCCCGTAGGTTGGTGGGTTCAAGGGGTTGGTGTGTTCTTTGGTGGGTTTCGCTTCTCCTGAGTCCGAGCTCAGCTCTGCGTGACGCTGTCATGTCTTGCCATCTCCCGCCGCAATGGCGGAGTTGCTCATGTGCCTCGGCATGGAGGCCCTTTGCCTTGCCGGGCAACGGCCCCGGCTCCCGTGAGCTCCCGATCTCCGTGCTAAATCCTTACCAAGAGCTTCGGATACACCTGGCTAGCTTCCAAAGCACCGAATCCTTGTCTCACACGATGGCGGCCTCCCGCAACCTCCCGTGAGAGGGCTGCCTGTGCTCCTCGTGGCCGTGGCCTTAGCCTCCTCAACCTCGGCCCGATCCGGAGACATGGTTACGAAAAGCTCTCTGCCTACCCGGTTCCTATCCCAAGGCCCCAGCTTCCATAGTCGCCAACACGCTACCTACACCCCATATCCGCAAGCTCCTCGCCGGTATTGCCGTCACAAATTGTAGCAAGGGATGCTATCATCCGCCGCCGTGACGCTGATCCTCCACCCCCGTGATTCGCCGCTTTTTTCCGCACCAACCGGTCAGCGCAACATCCGAGATGTTATGTTCTCCACCTCCGCCGGGAGGCCCGCAAGGCGCACCGCTGGCCCCAACCCCTCGCCTCGATGCGCGGCTCCAAGGTTCGGACCGGGCGGATTGCCCGTGTGGCCCGCCTGCCGGGTCGATCCGCCTTGGCTCGGCCTCCTCTTCATGGAAGACGTCTCTCCCTTCCGCCTCGGGCCTCTTCCTTGGTGGCCCCGCTTCATGGTCTTCCCGCAGGGCTCGGCTGCGTGGGGTCAACCGTGGTTGGTGTGTTTGAGCCTTCCCGTGATGGGTTGGTGTGGTCCGAGGTAGCTCACCAACCAAGTGTGGGTCCACACACGGACTGTGGTTCTGTGGGCCATGACTTGGGGTATGACTTGGGCGACGACTCTCGATATCCGTGTGTACCGGCTGCCACAAAAACCCTAGCACACAGCCCGGAAAAGTGCAGATTTGAGCACTGAAACAAAGACAAGCATGCAGGTATCATACACCGTTGGAAAGATCTCTGAACCAGCTTTCCAACAAGCCCAAGCACATAAAAATCTGACACCGGATGCGAGAGATACAAATCCAGGTCCGGTGTCTACCGATTGCCACGTAAAACCCTAGCACACAGCCCGGAAAAGTGCCAATTTGAGCACAGAAACAAAGCCAAGCATGCAGGTACCATACACTGCTGGAAAGATCTCAGAACCAGCTTTCCAACAAGCCCAAGCACATGAAAATCTGACACCGGATGCGAGAGATATGACCGATCAAAATTCTGCCGCAAGACGAGACCAATCGAATACTTACTAAAACATACGCCAATCCCTATATTGGTGTCGGACTTTCATCAACAACACCATCAGGAACTAGGGTATGAATTAGTAAAACATTCTCGTAACCTTCAATAAGAGTACAACACACACCTTTCAACACCGCGTGGCCAAGGCCAACAACGGCATCAGGCGAGGGCTATACTTCTCAAAGAAGGAAGAAGAAGGGCTGCCACAAAAACCCTAGCACACAGCCCGGAAAACAGCAGATTTGAGCACTGAAACAAAGACAAACATGCAGGTATCATACACCATTGGAAAGCTCTCTGAACCAGCTTTCCAACAAGCCCAAGCACATGAAAATCTGACACCGGATGTGAGAGATACAGTCCGTCGAAGTGTCTACCGGTTGCCACAGAAACCCTAGCACACAGCCCTCACGTAAGAAGTCCGCAACCACCGGCTGTCTGTACCAGAAAGGCCCAACCATAGAAGAATAGAAATAGGCTAATTCAATCTCATGTTCTAAACAGAAATCTGGAGTTATAGAAGAAATTGGCACAATCGTGAGAAAGGTATATAACCTTGTTGCTCCAAAACGAATTTGAACAGGGTCGCCATATCAATTGGCCATGTCAATTGGCTAACACTGCTTACAGCAAAAAGGAACTAGAAAAAAAATCGAACCTGACTATCTAATAGCCGCACCTGCACATCAGCTGCAATTACAATCAAGAAAAATGTTACAAAGTTAATCACATACCATAAGAATCTGTCACAATGTTAATCATATGCCACAACGATCTGACGCAAAATCCGACTGTGAAATATGTATTCTAAATAGAGGCAGAAATCTTGGAAAGCTTTTGGTAAAATGTCTCAATGTGAAATGTCTCACAATCATGATGTGGAAAGCCTGAAAATATCACGCGTGTAAACTGTGGCTTAGAATGAGCTGAGCTGATAGTGACAACTAAACTAACAATAAAATTGTGAATGCCTCTCAGCTTCCACAACCAAACACTGGTAGCTTAATAATACACCTTAAATAAATAATGTACCACAAGCCACAAGTAAAACAAAGACATTCAGAAATAAGTATCTGGAAACGAAACTCGTGCAGGTTCTTGTTTTGTTGATTGTAGCAATGAAAGGCAAGGGGTCCTCAAAGTGATGCACCACGTTTGGCAAAGCCTGTTTGTAATGCCAAAGGCAACAATTGAAATGCTGAAAACATATAAGAAACTTACAGCACTCAAAAAATATTAAGAAGGTAAGTCGTGGACAAACTGCAAAAAACTACTTGAACCTCCATTCATGAGCAACAATCTGGCCATCAAATTTCTAATGTAGACATGATGTTGGAACCAGGAACTAGTATATCAAGACCTGCCAAACATGTATTGATAACACGACAAACAAGAGAATGTATGCCAACAACGCAGCTTGAAAAATGTGGCTTCCCATCACTCTTGCAAAACTAACTGAAGCTACCTTGAATGATAGACACATAGGGATCTCGATGCAGGGCCTGTTTGCACGGAGTGACCCGAGTGGATCAATCTTGACTAAAACTTAACTTTTTTGGGAGATATCTATATATATATAATACTAATAGAGAAATAAGAGGATAGTCTGTACACAATCCTGCCCGTTCAATTTCTTTAAGCTATTTTCGTCCCTTCATTGCACGATTTGTTTGGGCGGCTTCGTTTTGGTTCTTAGTGATGCCATTGAGCGGAAGTCGAATCTGTAGTCTGTGCAACAACTTGGCCGATGATTTTGTTTTGTGGATAACTTTCATTCTAGGTTGTTAGATCATGAGTGTTTTCTTGTAACCTAGAGAAATTCTGATTCTTGAGGATGTATTCCACAACTTTCAAGGCAAAAGATAAGCCCTGTGCAAGCTAAACCCCCCTTACAATCGGCAGAGGAATGATCTTGTACAAGTCCAATAATTCCCAAACCAAAGGTGATCATAGAAACACCCAATCCTGCAGCCATGATCTAAGGAACTGTAAGATGGTTACCTTCTGTAATTGCAAGTGCCGCGATAGATTTCATGGCCTGCGTAGACCTGTTATTATGTTGTAGATTCCACTCATGATCATGGTCCACCAGAGTTGAGCTATGGCTATGAACTGAATGTTATAAGGTTGGTATAAGATCATGAGACCATGTTAGAATACTGGATTCTTCTGATCATCTGATAGGCCCACTTGTCACCACCAGATAGAAGAAGTGGGTGGAGGGAAGTTCCATTGTGTAATGTGTGCCATTTTGTTCATCCCTCTATCATAAAAAATAGATCTTGTTCTCATGATTGCTTATAGTGATAGATTTTGTTCTCGTGATTGCTATGGTAGTAGTTGATCCACCTATCAATTGCAACTCATTGATAAGGTCCTATGAAGTACAATTACAAGTATGAGTTTTGGTATGTGGTAGCTTATAAGGATTAGAAAAATCAGAACTCGATATAGGAGGGGGGAGGAAGAGACATATGGGACACACACCCGATGTGAGAGAGAGCCCGGGGAGAGGGGGAGAGGAGGGAGAGGGAGAGACTTACGGGACACACACCCAGATGGGACCTGCCCCACACTGTACATGGTTCAAGTGGGTGCTTCCCCCACTGATTATACAATAATCATGGTCGCTTTCACAATGAGACAAGAAGGGCTGAATCTGGGAAATGTCGTTTCTTGGCGCTTGCTTCTCCGCCTGCGGCTAGGGCGGCCGTGAGAGAGGGACCGCCCCTCTCTCCCTAATCCGGCACTGCTGCTACAAATCCAAGGCTCTCTAACTCAATTTCGGTGCTAGCAAGAGTTTCGGCTGCTGTGGAAAGAACCTTTTGGTTCACAAGACAGGTTCTTGAAGCGGCATCAGGACGGTTTTTTCTAGCAATCTGTTGGTAATGCCTCTAACGTGGCTTTTTTGTTCTCTTGCTTCTAATGGAGCATGATGCATGCTTGCTTGTAAATCGGGCCTGCAATTCTTCAAAGCTGGAGGTGCAGATGGGGCTTTCTTGCAAAATGCACTTTGAAACGGCGTGGATGCCCATAAGAAGGAGCAAATTCTAGGCAGTGCTATAAAAGAGATGCAGTTCCAGGTTCTTAGTTCTATTTCTTTCCTTATCAAGGTTCTTTTACTTTGGGCCAAATTCTGTCTTCCCACTCTTTCTTTCTAGCAGAAAGGTACAGTTTGTGCATTGGGTGATCAGAAAGATTCTTGTCAGGTTAGCAGAATGGTTTGTGTTAGTACATGTTTATTGATTTGGAACGAAAAATACAGAAACTGGGTTGTATGTTTTGGTAGCAACATAATGATTTCTTAAGCACTCGGTTCCTACTCTGGTACTGCTATGCCTTGAGTAGTAGTTTTTTCAAGTTCTCCTGCTTGATTAACTTTGGTACTGCTATGCCAAAAACCTCATAGCCAAATTCGAGTACTGATATGCTTGATTTGGTTATGCTCTTGCACTATTATGCATGAGTGGGAGCTTGTTCAAGTTTAAACTTGAGCTTCTGTTATGTTGCTACTGGCAGACTGATATGTTGCTAGACCTTATGCAGTAAGGTACCCCTCTTCTATTCAATATTACAGAAACTTTCATGGGATTTTGCTACATGATTTGATTCATTCAGGGGCCTCTTGGGCTTTTTCCTTGTATCATCAGCCACTCTCTGGTTACTAGGTGAGGAGATTTATGAGAAATATTCATGACTATCAGCTTTCAGAGCAGTATATGGGCTTCATGTATATCAGCTTTTGGAGCAAACAAATAAGTTTGTGTTTGTAGAGAATGAAGATGTCGAGATTACTCCTGTAGTAATTCTCTATTAACATCAAAGATTGTACTCTTGATTTATATATAATATAAAAAACAACCCCGTTCCCTCAAAAAAATAAAATAAAAAATGAGACAAGAATGATGAGTTAATAATGCTTGTAGATTTATAGCATATACCACTTATAGCATTGCCCTTTTTATACATGTATATATGTACCCGCCCAATGCACAAATTAGGGAGTCCTATAATCATAAATTGCATCAAAATGGTATTGCATCAAAATGTTAGGGCTCTGGGCTATTCTAAATCTGATGTTGACATAATAAGCATGGTTCAGAGGAGAAAATTAACCTATTGAATGAAATGGAAGCACTGGAAGCAAAAACGCTATACGATGCTCCCATCGTACAGATACAGGATCCCGCTCTGAGGTCTTGCCCCTCTGAGGTCTTGCTAGCTGTGATCCCATGCCCCTCCTTTTTGCCGCTTCACCACAAACATCCACCGCTAGGAGGTCTTCATGATCCGTCCACATGGTGGTTGTGTTGTCCAAGTTGATGCTGTTGAACCCCTCCTGCATGCTTCTTGTTCGGACGCGATGGCTAGAGCTTGGGCCTCTCCCTGGCTTGTACAACCTGTTTTGCATTGCCTGGAACTCCTCCTGAATGACTGGCGGCTGGTGGTGGTACATCTGCCTTATGTACTCGTATGCCACGATATCTGACATTATTTTCCCGGCGTAAGAATGTCGTTTTGCTACCTCCCTTGGAACTTCTTGGTAGGAGTAGTCGATGAGGTCTCTCTGGTGCCCCTCTGCAATCAGCCCCATGAGCTCGTCGATCCTTAGCCCTTCTTCTAAGCAGTATGGAAGGTGGAGGATGTCGTTGGCGAAAAGGTACTCCTCCCCTTTGATCATCACTGGAGACAAGGCAATGATGCCTATTGGCGGTTCATTGGCCCTCCTAATATCTTCATCATGCCTTGCTATCCGCCCGGACTCTCCTTTTACACTAGAGAGTCCGATAAGGTCTAGTACTCATCATATAAGAGGTTAAAAACTAAAAAATTGTACTAGGGTAACATTTTTGGGACAAAATTCCCCCTTTATCCGGTTTAACCGCGACCGGCGGTAGTCGGGAGCGGTTTACCGGATAAAGGGGGAATTTTGGACAAAAAATGTTACCCTAACAATATAATAGTTGGGGAAAATTTTTTCGTTCATTTTTCCTGTTTCTTTGTTGCATTTTTACTCTGGCGCCAGCATTCTCGACAGCTATGGCATGTCGCAGACGTCGCGAGCAGCTTGATTTCTGTCGTCCAAAGGCAAGATCTTCTTCAAGAACAGGTCGTAGAGCTACAAATTCGATATCTAAAGGTAATGGTAAGTGATTGATGCAAGATGCTGTAATGGAAAGCAAGAAGCCTGATCCTGACGACTTTTCCAAGCAAGAAGGTTCTGCATTTTCCCAGAACATAAATCTTTCATGTTTTTTTGTTTCTAATACTAAGTTTTCACCTTTTTTTTTAGTTTTGCTATCTAGAGTGGATGATGGGGCTAAAAACGATGTTGTGGAAGATCCTTATGGAGTTCTTGCTGAATCTACTGAATCTTTACTGGAAAAGTCTCCTGATGCAGAAAGATCTTATGCATGTAGGTTTTTCTAATTCTACTATTCTAATTACAATTCTAATATTGTGTAGATAGCACAAATCGCATATAGGTTCTTATAATTCTACTATTTTGTAGGTTCATCTTGTGCATGTAGGTTCTTATAATTTTAAGAATCTGTAGCATATATGTAATTATAAAAATCTTGTAACTAATCATCAAATTTTGTCTAGTTTTGGACTTACAAATGGCTGGCTTGGTGGATCCTGCTTGTTTGCCACTTCTGGCTGAGACTTCAAAGCATTCTGCTCCATTGCAGGATGTTACGAAGATGAATTTGGATGATGATATTGATCGCTTTTTTACTAAAGCACTTGAGCAGTCTCCTGAATTGAAGAGGTACTTTCCTAATGCATCTTCATCAGGCGGACAGTTATCCATATCTGGTAATCACATTCAACAGGTAGTCATCAACTTTGAAAATTCTCTGAGTGTGTGCATGCTTTTCTTTATTGCAGAATTATGCTCCAGTTTATTTTGTTTACATTGTTTTGTCCATTATTTTGTTTGCAGGCCTTAGGTTTGTTGTTGCAAGCCTTGAAGTATGTTGTTGCTGGAAGAACCTTGAATTAGAAGCATTTTGTTGCTGGAAGTATCCTGAACTAGGATATTAAATGTGTTAGCAAAATGACTTGTAAAACTTGACTGCAAAACTTGCAAAACTTGAACGTTCTCAACTTTGTGTCAATCTGTACTTGGTTTCAGCCTATGTAAAGTTTCATCAAATTTGCAACGTGTCATTATGTGGTGAATTTTACCTGCTAAACCTGTAAACCGGAATTTAAGGGTGAAATCACACTTGTGGCCGCCCAGGATATGAAATTTTCATCCGCCAATAAAATTCCTGCGTTTCAAATTCCTGGGCGCCCCCTCTATCACACTCAGGGTGCCCGAGACACAAGATTTCCTGGGCAGGGTGCGTATTCCTGGGCAGGAGTTATCCCCTGACCACGATCTTGGGCGCCGCCAGCTAAGTGCCAACAGTGCAGCAGGATATCGAAGAGCAAAGATTAGGGTTTCTGTTTTGAGCGATTCAGGATGGATTTGAGTGTTTCCTCGTCAGATTTGCTCAAAATGAAGCCAAAATCGCAAAAGATGCTTGCAGAGGAGCTAGAATAGCAAAAATCCGAGGAGAAATAATGCTAAAGTCGAAGTAGGCAATCGCAAATTCGGATTTTTCTTGCTTGCAGAGGCCCGTAGTGGTTGATTCAACAGCAAACAATCTAATCCGTTGAGGTTTGGAGGGATCTGAGACTAAAATCTGAACAACAAGAATGATTTTAGGGTTCATCGATTCTGGTCAAGTTTGTGATGTGGCAGTTTGATCTTAGGCACAGGTGTGATACTGATTTCTTGGGCATCTCCATGACCTGCCCAAGACATAAAAATATCATTTTTGGGCGGCCGCAGGTGTGATTTCACCATAAGTACCCAAATGTAATTCCAGACAATTGGCATAGGCCACGTGGCAACTGGAGATTACACCACCCAAAAAAAATTTGACCCAACTATTATATTGAAGATGGTTTGCATCGAAAAACCAAATTATGTAAGTGGGATTGCAGTATATAACCAAAATTATTCTGAATTTTTGATCCCTGCATGAGACGCTGAGGAGCAAAAATATTTAGGGCAACGAAGAGGACGACGTCAAGGCTTGTACAGCTTCCAGATGAAATTCTAGAGATGGTGCTGCTCAGATTGGATTCCATACCGGATGTGGTGAGTTTTTCTCTAACCTCTAGCAAATGGTACCATCTTGTTCACTCAACATCATTTTGGTCTGCATGCGGCAAAAGATTTATTCTTTTTCGTTCCTGTTTCGGCCAAGTATTGTGGAGGTATCTTGTTCCATCATCTAGCTGGAAAAAAACAAAACTTGATATTGCTCACACGTTCCATCTCCCATTTAAGAAAGGGAAAAAGAATGTTAATGGTGTTCACATTGGAGTGAAAGGTTCAAATGGGATGCTCTGCATCTTTCAATCAATGAAAGAAGTCTATATCGTCAATCCTATGTACCCCAGTTTGAAAGAGCATCTCGTTTCAAAAAAAGGTTTTCCTGAAAATTGGAAAGGAAAATTGTTTTTCGACTTTGATTCCTTCAGCAACAATTACACTGTGCTCATTCCTTCTGATAGTGATTTTATTTTCTGCTATTACCAATCTGTTATACGAAAATGGAGAGAATGGACCATATGTATACATGATCATCGAAACATTATGTGGAAGTCCTTCATGCTTTTAGGACCTTTTTTCTATTTTTTAAAAAGATCAAAAGAAGAGGAATTTAGCTTGGAGTTATGGGGATGCGACCTTTCTACCACTGAGAATTATGTGCGCAAGAAGCTTAATTTCATTGAACTGGAGAGCAATCAAATAAAAACATTGATGCAGGAATTTTCTACCTTCTTTTTATTTGAGAATAAAAAGGAGTTAATGCTGCTTAGAGCGTCTTTTGTAATGCTACAAGTGTGGAGTATCCATGAAGAAAAGGATGAATATATTCTGAAATTGCATTCCACGTTTCAAGTGGACGAGGAACATAAGGGATGCGAGATTTTGTCGATGAGTGATGTAATTATTCTGCAATTCTGCAACCCCTCTTCTGCATTAGCCTATTGCCCTTCTACCAGGGAATGGCAATGGATCGATGATCATCAACTCGGCTTTGGCATAGCACCTAGTTATTATGCTCTTGAAATGAGCAAGGCATTTTCAAATAAACTAACAAAAGCGGCAAGAGGTTGAAAGGTATGTTATTGTCTGGCAGGTTTGCATTGGTTCTGTAACAAGTACTAAAAGAGAGCTCGTAAATGCTGGCTATGTTTGGCTTGTTGTCCCTGCCATGAGTTTTATTTTAACTCACCTTCTGCAATCGTCTTCTGTTTGAATAGGAGCAGGCTACTCATGAGAAATGGCATTTTCAGTAGTAATTTCTCAAACCATTGTTGACAACTACACCACAATGCAAGTCCACAACATATTCAACTTGATGCTGGCATGCAGCATAGATACGCTTTATTTTCTACCGTGCTCTCCTGTGTGTGACTCCAATGGCATTATCTTTGTTTTTTCTTACTACCCTGCTACAAATATCTTTTATCATACAGCATAAACCATTGGATGTTTCAGTTTGATCCATGGTCAGGGATGGGATGCCTTAGTTGTAGCAATGGTGCTAAATGTTTTATGTATTGACCAGCTATTAGTTAAGTTTGAGCTTTATATTCATTATCCTGCTAACATAACATGTTTGTAAGCACTCAGAAGTTCATATTGAAAAATTCATATTGAAGCACGTTTTAGGAGGTGGTCTAGTAATGTCACCGCATGGTAAAGAACCAAATGCCTATCCACAAAGTCTTGTAACCATAGATTGCTTCTTCCTGCATGAACAGGACAACAAAACCGGTTTGTATCTAACACCTTGGAAGAAGTTTAGATTAACTCAAACTTTGCTATAAACACATGATATTTTTTAACTGTCAGTCATGGTTCAGAGAGAGAAATGGTGTGCAAATGATATACAAAATGTGGGCCTTATTAGTCATGAAAGACCAGTAATCTGGTTGTCCAGTAACACCAGCTTGCAAAGGGATTATGGAGCTACTTACAGGGCATAGTATTTTGCCAGCTAGAGACGTGTATCTAAATCAAAATTTCAACATGAAATCCTAAGACGGGCAAATTGTCCCTGATGTTTATCAGTGCATTCTTACATTCATAAAGTTAGTTCCACTAAGATTTTGGACAGAGAGTTCAGACATGCACCATTTGTAAGTAATACGAGTATGCTTAGATGCTTTTCTAGACTTCAGCTAGCTTCTGTCCTTGCATTAATTAAGAACTGGTTGCCCGCCATTGTGTTTGGTGGGATTGTTAAAGCTTTGCTAAGGTTAATTTTTTTAAGAAATTGATCTATCATGCACATAACTACTAAACATTGGATTCCTTGATCTTTTGTTTCAAGATTTCCATCATGTAGAGTGTTCGATAGAAATCCTATCTAACTAATGGACGTGACATTGTCTGTCTGCATCTTTCATGAAAAATAGGTCGTAATTGTGATTAGTATTAGTTGTATATGTGTAAAGGCTTGTGGATGACTCATCAAACTATTATTCAGATCTTACTAAGAGTAATCATTTAGATCTGTGAGGAATCTCTAGCACGTCCTATAAAGGTACCCGATGAAATCCTCCAACGTAATGTAGAATACATTCCTCGTAGCATCCTTCTTAGGAAGTTAGCTCTGGATGGATCAAAAGTAAAATAAATTCTATTTTCCTATATAAAATTATGATGTATGTCTGTCTTGAATCTCGCCCTAAAATTGGACGGCTTAGATTGAAGCCCTAAATCGGGCAGTCCTAGAAGAAGGGAAATTGATCCTCTTCGTGATCGAGGAGTGAAGGCAGCGGTTGCTGGACCTACTTGCCTTACCATTGGTTGCTTTTGCTCTTTGAAACTCTTTTAGTACAAAATGAAGTAGGGGATTGCCGGCAAAAACAGGGTCAGTATGAGCCTCAGAACAGTAGAAATACAAAAGCAACAGATGGACTGATATCCAGAAAGATTGTACCACCACATTCTTGACCAACGGAAGCGCTATGACTTTCTGCTTCAATGCCAACCTCTGCTTCCATGGAAAACATACCTTCCTGGCTGTCGGTATTGCTCTCTTCTTCTCGATACTTCTGTATCTTCCTTTAAAATAAGCTACATTTCCTTCCTTCCTTCACAGGCATTCTCAAGCTTCACATTCTTTGCTGCTTTTATTTCTAACCTAAGCTGAATTTCTTCCTTCACATGCATTCTCAAGCTTCACATCCTTTGCTACTTTTATTTCTAACCTAAGTCTGAGCATTGAGTGGCCCTCTGCTCCTTCAGAACAAGCAGCCTTTTAGACTCCCAGTTAGCGAGCAACAATGGATAATCTCCCAGGCAGCCACTATCTAGAGTGATTGTGAGATGTATAGCATAGGTAAAGCTTCAAATCCGACATGTGAATAAATGATATAATGGATACCTGCATGGTAACAATTGTCTTAATATATATTTCCTTTCTCTACTTTGTAGAGTGCACCTGCGGAGAATGCTCCAAAAGAGTCTCCACCTACATCTGCAAAGATTTCAAATCCTGAAGCTCAAGTTCTGTCTACTTCGAAAGCGCAGCTCGGGGTAAGATTTTTGCCATAGGCGTATATAATTAGAATGCACTTTGCCATAGGCATATAGAACTAAAATGCACGTATCAGAGTATCATGTGTGTTTCATTGTCAGTGCAAAATCTATACAGCGCCTTTTCTATTGTAGTTACTGATAGTTGTTAGTGTGTTATCTCCAACAAGTTGAAAGACTAATAACGTGGCCGTTGTCCATGTCAAACAAAGAAAAACAATTTAAGTCTACATTTTAGTTTTATGCATATCATGAAGAACAAAATTCAAGCTGTTTTGCATCAAAAGAATGACCATGCTGAGATTTGTGACCGCCATAGCAGTTGAAGGCAACACTGTACTTGGTTCATCAGTGTTTTATTTAGGGCATGATTTTTTTTTCTGTAAATGTTGATGCTGTGTGTGATATGCAGGAGAAATATTGCGATGTTACTTGCGTTGCATTGTTATTTGAAATTGTTATATAGTTAAGAGCAAGGATGAAAAGGGCTTGGAATCACTTATGTATTAGTTTTTTCATCACATGATAATTCAGATCTGTGCATGATGACAAAGCATATGTGAAGTCTATATCCAGTTAAGAGCAAGGAATGAATTTGTAAGGCTCCTGGTTCTAGATCAATGCCTAGAGTTATGATCATCACTATATTACTTTGTTGCCTACAGAAAGAGATAATCATAGAGCAAGAAGCAAGATTTTGAAGTCTTGATATAGAGAAGCAGAATGAGTGAGTAAACAGAAAAATTCTCATGGTTGAGGTCATTCAAAAATTGAAGGCTTGATTATTGACTACAGAAGATGCAAGTTTTTGAAGGCTTGATTATTGACTACAGAAGATGCAAGTTCCACTTCTAACCATCATCCAATTAAATTGGGATTACGTCAACTCCAAAATCACGCCAACCTGCTGTTGTACTTGATAAATAACATAAGGTTGCAATTCACATGTGTCGTTTCATATGCGAATTGAAATATGCAAAAGTGAAAAGCAAGTCACTAAGATAGATGAGATCAAAATTGAACAGCATTGAGATGAAAATATTAGGTTTGATAATAACATATTGCATTATTTGCGAGGCAATTGGAGACTCAAAATTATGGATATATGACACAAATATCATACAGAAATATCATATATTCCAATAAGACATTAAGGGATCAATCCATGTTTTCCATATATTTAACAAGGTTTCATGCCAGTCGTTCTATCTAGTCTAACATTTCATGCACTGTTATCCCTATAGCCAAATTATTCATAATAGACATAAACTTCACCAGAAAATCGTCTATCATAAAAATTTTTGGATTGTAAGATGGTGGATTCAGGATCTGCGCTTGATTGTAGAAGCATTTGAGAGCATCATCATCCACTATGATTATATCATCCTTATTCTCGATACCAAGTTCGTCCATCATGTTACTCAATGAAGATAGGCTTGCCTGTTGGATCCTTGGTATTATTGAACTTCACATATTTGTGCTGATCCCAAAAGGTCAACTAATGTCTACCCATTTCCCCCAATGCCTCTAAAGTATCCTTGATGTTCCTTAGTTCCATGGATGACCAAATACCGACTCGAAATAACCTAAATGCCTCATCTAGCATCTCCTTCAAGTGCGGCTGCGGATAGATCCACTTGGATTTGATTCTACTGGTGTCTGATGACCACTTTATTTTTCGGAAAAGTCTTACAAGGAACCCCGTTTAGGTCGAACATCACAATCTTTTTAGAAACGCAAGGCAAGCTGAAACATCAAACATATATCTGGTCAGCAAGATATGATCACACAAACAATACAAACGCGCCAGGCATGATTTGAGTTAGGCTTAACCAAATCGCGCTCGGCGTGATTTAGTGTGACAATGAAATATAATCAAAGCACGCTTGGCGCAATTTAATTCAAAGCAAAGATAAATTAAATCACGCGTGGCGCGATTTCATCTGCAAGGCCATACCTATCATCTTCAGTTTCGCTGTCGTCGTCAGCGTCATTCTCCCCTTCGCCACCCTTAATCTCCGTGCACTTCTGACTGTTAGAATTGTTATTTTCTATTAGTTCCTCTACGTCCTTTACAACTGACATTATTTTAGTATTGATTTGGCAAACCTGTAAATTACTAGAGTCGCTTGGGTTATTAATGGCCACTTCACTCTCGGTTGCCTTCTTAATTAGATCCTTGTTAACCTGTGAATCTATTTTATTGTTGCTTGTATCACCCCCAAGGGAGGCAAGGATATTTCCTATGTTCGCCTTCATCACATTACTTTGAGCAGTCAGTCTAGCAGCCACTTGGTCATTACTTTCCTTACCAGGCTGCGGATTACTAGTTCCTTCACTAGAACCATCGTCCATCTTTGAATTGGACAAGTCCACTCAGTAATTGCTACCACAGATTTCCGCCATAGCTGAGCTTGGATCCCTTTAATCAACTGAAGTGGGTATTTGTTCCAAAACGAGTTTTCGGTGCTGTTTTTTCTCATTTTTTTCTTCTAAATGCTTAGGGAAAATTGTTGCGGCAATGCTAACATTTGCTTACTAGCAGAGGGCAATTTTGGGGTTCATAAATACTTTGTTCACATTTCTATTAAGGTTCTATTCTCTGTATTTATTTGCTAATTGAAGAGGCCAAGCAACACAAGCAGATTCGGTTCCTGCAGATTGGGTGTGTTAGAGCAAAAAGCTATATCTGTGATCTTGAAAATTATTCAAAGTTACTTTGTATTTGACAGGGTTATTCAAGTTACTTTGTATTCACAGTTATCCAGCCCTTGCTCCTGCCTCTTCCTTATGCATATCCTCTCTAACAATGCTGCGTGGTTATTGCTCTCTGATTATAGTCTAGATGAAAATGTAAGCTTAGATTTAAAATATTAGAGATTGCATCAAATTGAATTTGTATATAACTGACTTTGAATGTTCTTTGCAGCGTTTTCTCTGCCTTTTCTTCTTTTACAATACCAGGTAATGTTTCTAGCATATTACAAGTCATGCCATGCTACTTTTATTTCTTTATTGCTATGCTTGAATGAAAACAGCTTGATAGCTGTAATTATTGTATATGCAAGCTACTGATGTATGTGTTGTTGTTTCAAGCATAATTCTTTCTGTCATTTTCTAATGCAATGCTTGAAATTTTAGATTTTGCAAAAATAAACATAATAGTAAGTGCATATTTGGGGACGGGGAGATCTGAGATGCTCCCAAAGATGTGCCATGGTAGACGTACTCCGTGGTGTCGAGCTCATGGATGAGGCCCTGATCTATTCTCGTGTTGAAGGGTGCGAGATCTAAGGGCTGTATGGAAGGCTTCCCCACCCTGTTGATGGCCCTGAAGTGCATGAACAGGGATAAGGCTGCATGTGCTGAGACATATCGATGGCTATGAGCCTTACAACTCATGTAATCCAGCATGTTCTTCATCCTATCCCACAACTGGCTCTTGACTCTGGATCCCCCACCTAAGACTTGATTTAATGACTCTAGGGAGACCACCTGCCTTCCCTTGGAGGAAGGTTGACTTCCCAGGGCAAGACTTGCTGCTCATACTGGCATACAATGTCAGTATAGAAGGGTGTTCGAGTCAAAGTTGCATGGAGATCAAAGAGATGGAAGGCCTCTTCAGCTGGAAACTCACTGATGTAGTTGGCACTGTCGTACCATTCAACAAAGTTTGTGAGCGCCATTGAGCAAGGACTGGGATAGAAAATGGTTTGGGAAGATTGACAAGGAGCTGGAAAATCGCTGGTAAGAGCAAACTTGAATGTCAAATGTGGTCTTCTTTTATAGACTAGGGCTGCCTAGGTTTCCGTGCCGAGACTGCCTACTTGGGTGATTCTATGTTCTAAGGCTACATGTGACCAATCTAGCTACCATGAAGTGCTAATCTAACTAGAGCAAGCCAAGAAACACATTAGAGGAGTTGGTTAGACAAATTTTGGACAACTTTGGGTTGAACCATGGTCGACTCGGTTTACTCCGCGCAGAATGGATCTGCGTTCTCGACGCAGGGCCTATCTGCGTGGAGTGACCCGAGTGGGTCTATATATATAGTACTAATGGAGAAATATGAGGATAGTCTGTGCACAATCCTGCCTGTTCGATTTCTTTAAGCTATTTTCATCCCTTCATTACACGGTTTGTTTGAGCAGCTTTGTTTTGGTTCTTAGTTGATGCCGTTGAGCAGAAGTCGAATATGTAGTCTGTGCAACAACTTGGCTGATGATTTTGTTTTGTGGATAACTTTCATTCTAGGCTGTTAGATCATAAGAGTTTTCTTGTAACCTCTATTATGGCACGCAAATAGTGAAAGACGATATCATCAGATTGGATTAATTTTTGTTTCAATTTGGTGCCCTAAAGCTGATTCTGGGACTGGGTCTGAACAGAGTTATTCAGGGGAATCCAGTATTGCTTCAACCGGAAGGAGAGAGGCAATATATTCCAGTTATCAAGGTATCAGTTATCAAGGTATTATCTGTTGTTTGATCTTGCATGGTTTTATAGTCTTTGGTTTTAGAATAAGGCTTGTGCTTGTTTCATTGGCGAACCACGTCACAACAATTTAACCCCATTTTCCCTCCAAGGCCACTAATCAGAACAATAAAGCAGAAAACAAGAGTGGCTAATAATCTACCATCTAACCCTAACCAAACCCTGTGTCCAAAAGCTTTTCCTTTGGAGAAATTATGATTCTCGAGTGTATATTCCACAACTTTCTAGGCAAAAGATAAGCCCTGTGCAAGCTAAATCCCCCTTGGAATCGGCAGAGGAATGATCTTGTCCATTATCCAATTAAGTCCAGTAATTCCCAAAGCAAAAGTGACCATAGAAACTCCCAATCCTACAGCCATGATCTGAGGAATTATAAGATGGTTACCTTCTGTAATGGCAAGGATTTGCTTATAAAAGTGATGGGCTTGTTACAGAAGAAACTCTTGGATTGTTGGGCTCTAGATTTATGCAAATCCATTTTGGGGCATTTTCTTTGTTACATGGTGTTTCTCTTTGTCTAAAGGCAAAGAGCTATTGCAATTACCTAGATGCTCACTTTGTTGAGAGATTTTTAGAAATTCCCTTTTGGAGAACACAGTATTGCAGCCATATAAATATGTCAGTTTTTCGTTGATCTTCGCTTGTAGTTCTGGATCAAATAGTTCTTAAAATAAATCTGGTTCAGTATTGTGTTATTTTTTGATACATGAGGGAGGGAGACATTTGCAAAATACTGTTACAGATTTAGTTCAAATAGTCAGGTCTTTGATTGCTTATTTTTGTCTTCTTAAGTGGTCTGACAAGATACATATACTGTGACAATGAAGGAAAACGTGTCCAATTGTTTTTCTAAGTTTTTTAAGGTCTTTGTGCAGATAACCATTATCCCTATAGATACTGCGAAAGTCGGCTACAATTGCAGGGAAAATCTTTGCAAAACCACTGAACTTGCCGCACTTAAGTACAAGGGTTTGTTTGGTTTTATTGTTATAACTGCAATAGATGCAAGAGCAACAACTCCTTGGAAAGGGGTAGTGCCAGGATTACATAGACAAGTTCTCTTTAGAGGGTTTAGAATCGGTTTATACGATCCTGTAAGTTTTATATTTATTTTATACGATGTTTTTGCATTTAAAGGCATGACAATTATCAGTTTTATGTCTTCATTGTATTATAGATCAAGTCACTTTATGCTGCAAAAGCTTACATTGGAGATGTCCCACTACACAAGAAGATTGATGCAGTCTAAGACTGATTTGCACAACTATGTCAGCATAGCATCTTTGAATTCAAAAACTAATGGCTTTGCTATCGATCTTATATCCGCAGTTTATGCAGCCTCAAGACCTTGCTATCAGTTTTAAGAAGAAGAAACAGTAAATAGATGCCAAATTGTTTGCCAATAAGTGACAGAAATCTACACAGTTCCCTCACGACCTTGTTCAAAGTTGCTTGCCGATCCTTAGACACAACATCTTTACCAAGTTCCAATCTGATCGGGTTCTACTTTCTGTTGCTTAGTTAGAGGATAGAACTGAGCTATTGCAGCAAGCTCTAAATATGTTCACATAATTTATGTTTGCTATACTGATAATCTCCAAACTAGCAATTGATGTACATGGGCAAGCTGCCTTCAAGTCTATTAAAATATTTTAATCTTTCATCTTCATTTTATGGTACATTAAAATTTGATAGCATCAAAGTTTTAAATATATCATGTAACTCACCTCTTTATTCTAGAAGTCTTTTGATTTTTCCATAGATATCTCTTCCATGCAATTCCTCATCTATTTTGGCATCTTCTTTTAGTATTTGTGCCTCTGTTTTTCTTTTCCTTGTAGGCTGCTCTACAAATACCTCCTCTTGCTGGAGATTTTCAGTTTGTACCTGCACAGGCTCAAGATTGACATCAACGTTTATGAGTTTAGTCTCAGGTTCTTCATCAAACACAAACTTAACTTTTAGTTCTGGACCTTTGATCTCCATCACATCAGCCCTGTCCTTTGTTTCAGATCTAGTAATCTCATCATGAGTGTTTACTTTTGGAATAATTTTATAGTATTGGGTCTCATCGAACACTACATCCCTGCGTATCAATATCCTTTTCTTTTTTGGATCATAAAGCCTACATGCCTTTGACTGCTCGTCATATCCTACCAAATATGAGATGTAGGCTCTATCATCAAGTTTCTTTCGTAGCTCTTCTCTCCAATTGCAGGAAAATGTTTGCAAAACCACTGAACTTGCTGCACTCAAGTACAAGGGTTTGTTTGGTTTTATTGTTGTAATTGCAATAAATGCGGGAGCAACAACTCCTTGGAAAGGGGTCATGCCAGGATTACATAGACAAGTTCTCTTTAGAGGGTTTAGAATCGGTTTATACGATCCTGTAAGTTTTATATTTATTTTATACGATGTCTTTGCATTTAAAGGCATCACAATTATCAGTTTTATTAGCATTTCTGATGTCTTCATTGCATTATAGATCAAGTCACTTTATGCAGCAAAAGCTTACATTGGAGATGTCACTACACAAGAAGATTGATGCAGCCTAAGAGTGATCTGCGCACCTATGTCAGCATAGCATCTTTGAATTCAAAAAATAATGGCTTTGCTGTCGATCTTATATCCACAGTTTGTGCAGCCTCAAGACCTTGCTATCAGTTTCCAGAAGAAGAAACAGTAAATAGATTCCAAATTGTTTGCCAATAGGTAACAGAAATCTACACCAGCTCTCTCACGACCTTGTTCCAAGTTGCTTGCCGATCCTTAGACACAACATCTTTACCAAGTTCCAATCTGATGGGGTTCTGCTTTCTGTTGCTTAGTTAGAAGATAGAACTGGGCTATTGCTGCAAGCTCTAAATATGTTCACATAATTTATGTTTGCTATACTGATAATCTGCAAACTAGCAATTGATGTACATGGGCATGTCAGACATCAAGCTGCCTTCAAGTCTATTAAATATTTTCATCTTCAAGATGTTGGTTTCTCCATTCCTTCTCATAGGAATTTTGAGAAATTTGGTTCATCAGGTTTATATTTGCCACAAAATTGCAGAACAATCACTTTTATCTTATTTACTTTTGCATTTTTATCTTAGAATTACACAGTTCTTATTGGTATATGGTTACATGGATTTCCTTTTTTCTACATGGAGCCCGGGGGGTTCACCTCTATATAAGGGGCATATGGCATGTGCGTGCATCAAGTCAGGAGAAACCCCTATGTATACAGCTGACCCTCCATAGAAACCCCTATGTATACGGTCCCATACTGTCGAAGAATCATACCCGATTCCATACTTTTACACCCAGTCTAAGCACTTCTTGCCCTACCCTCAACCTTATTTTTACGTCCATTTTTCATTCATGTATCCTATCCTCTACCGTATTTTTACATCCAGTCCGCAAATGTTGCATCCAGTCAGTATTTAGGGTTCTTCCTGGTGCCATTTGAGTTCAATGGTCACTCCAAAAAATAAGAAAAAGAAATACGCCTGGAATTTTATATATTGTAATAATTAAATCGATTTTAGGATGACATCATAACGAAATTCATTATTGATTATTGAATAATGACTTTAAATTAATTATTGTTCATGATTTTATTTTCGGGCACGTCTTTTAAGGACGTCATTATGGTGAACTTCGCCATGCAGCTGCCGCCAATGGCATAACCCGATCGAAGCTCTTCACCTCTTCTCATTCCCTCCAGCGCCTATTCCTCTCCTTCTCCCGATCCGATACTCCTTCTCCTGATCCGCCTATTCCTCTCCCACATCCGACAATGGCGCGGATTAAGACCACTGCCAGGCTGCCCACTGAAGAATCCGTGGGCTCTGCTCCACCGAAGGAAGAGGCCGCGCCGCGCCTGAGGAAGAGGCCGCGCCTGAGGAAGAGCCCAAGGGCACTAAGCTGAAGGTTGTCGCGAAATTTTCGTGCATGGAAGTGGTGCACATGCAAGATCATGGAGCTCATATCACTGAAAAAGTTCAGCAGTGGGTTGATCGGGCGACTCCTGCAGATGAGCGGCTTTTGGAAATGAAAATCCGTGCAAGAGGGTACAATCTATATGTGCTTTTCTTAGGATGCCACCTCGAGGGCGGTTGGTGAAGCGCCTCCGTTAGTCGACCTCCGTTCCGCCTCCGTTATTCGATATCCGTTAAGTTATGCCGGGTTATGCCTCCGGGGCGTCCATAATAGCTTTAGGTTTTTTATTTTGCCATACGAAATCTCCCTAACTTGTTTTGTAAAGCTCCCGATCGTTTTTTTTTTTTAAAAGCTCCCTCGATCACGATCTGTTTAGGACTGCTTTGTTTTGTAAATGGCCATGAAAAACAGGGGATGAAAATCGCCATCTTGAAGGTGTGAACCTTCCTTTTTGTAAAGTATGTTATTATAATATGAATATGAAGTGGTTCTTGTGTTTTAGTTTGTCTCTTAATATGTTTCTTTTATGTAATGTTCTTAACCGGTAATGCTTCTTTTATGTAATGTTCTTTTATGTAATGTTTATGTAATGTAACCTATTCTGCCCTTAAAAGTAGAGTGTAGGGTAACAGCATATGCTGTTTTGGAAGCATTTTATTATGCTTCTGTAAATGCTGCAGAAATAAATCATCGAGTAATGGAATCAGAAAGGCTTAAAGCACACCTAACTAACTAGTTCCACAAGCAACCAGTAGCCACTGTTTATTGCATTCAAAGTAAAGTTTAAACAAGATCACAGTTTCTACATGGAATGCTTTAAGTAAAGCAAAGCAAATAGAACATGCAAAAAACTGCTCTTAAACTTAAACTGTTGAAATGGTAGCTTTAATCATAAATGATCATTGATAAAGTACTTGACAAATATCTGCCTGAACCTTATACACTCCCTAGACCTTCTGCTCCTTCTGCTTTCCCTTGTCACCTACAAAAAAAATGAAAGAGAAGAGACAGTTAGTAGCAGAATTCAACCTGCAAAATTGTCTAATTTAATATTACCCTACCAATATTACATTCACGGAACAAACTTATTCAATTTGTACTCTGTTATTATCATGCGGATGGTAAATGTTTTTGGCAGGTTCATATGTTAAAGATGCAAGAGATATGATAGACTCGAGGTCTATAAGTCGATTATCGGCCAGATCATAAGTAAACCAAGTGGACTTGCCGTCCTTGCTGCAATGTTTACTGTAATATGCCAGATTTAATTGAACTTCAAAAGACGGGCATTTAACTAAGTCCACGGGCTCCCTACTCTCTCTCCATGCCTTTGCCGATTTCCTCCTCATGCTAAGTACCCTACCAAGATACCAAACCTTATGAATTGCAACAGATTTGTTCTTTTTTCTCATTTGAAGCTTGTGCGGTTTGTGGTGCCACCATGGATTCCACTTTGGTTCTTGAAGTACACTTTGCACAATCTGTCCCAATGCCGAGCAGAGTTTGTGCATCAACATTACTTTCTTCAATAGAATATACCATAGTCTTTACCCTCGTCAACCTGTCCTTTGATAGCCACGGATTCCCATTCAAATGACTCACTATAGTTGACTTGAAGATTTTCTTACCTTCCATAACAACATGCCAAGAAACATGAGATGGCTTCCTCCTCTCACATTCATCTAACATTTCGTCAAACACATGTCAAGGTGGATGTATAATCTGCAAACATGCACGCCCTTCTCCTCGAGTCTCCATCCGAGCTGTGGCCGATTAGAGGGCCCACAACCATTCTCAAGTGCACATTCCACAAGTCTTGGATTTGCTGCCACTGACGTCTAACCTCAAGGTGATCAAATCTGTTACATGTCAGAATAATGGCAAGGACGAGTCTGGGCAGCTTCCTATGCAAGGGATTCACGATAAGAACTCTTGCATAGTGCGAAATGACATTCTCCTCGAAGGCATTGATAATTATGTTGTAGCCCTCTTCATCGGAGCCAACTAACACCTCAAATGTGCCATTGCAAGCATGCCCTTATTTCTTTCCACAAAATCCGAAAGCGGTCATCTCTCGGGAATCCAACGTCACGGCCAGCTTTATGACGGGTCTCGTCCTCGACCACAATTCTTGGACCCCCCCTCCCTCAAATCCAAGTCTTTGGCGTTGCATGTGTCGAGTGTAGACCTGAGCAAGATGCTTAAATGTTTCTTTCCTAAGACCGACCTTGTAAAAGAAGCTTTCTCGTGTGGAGCGCATAGTGGTGGACATACTCGGACCTCCAAAATTGAGAGAAAGAAAATTGTGCATTCTTCTCCCTCCCCATATCTTAATTGTTTCAAACAACGCCTTTGTGGTTTCCCTATATCTTTTTTTATGGCCTGGTGCGATTATGTTCCCTTAGAAAATCCCAAAGAGCTGGTTTTCCACTAAATTTACCTTGCCGATGTGCCTCCACTATGTCCTGGCAGAATCTGCTGACATCTTTCCTGTTCATTGACTCCTCCAGACTCCCTCTTAGCGACCTTTCTTTCATGGACAATGCAGTAACTCTCATTTTGGAAAACATTAATTCCTTATGTAACTTTCTTATCTCATGAACTGCAAACCTGGCCATCTTCTTCATCTCAATTGCATTCAAGTAATCTGATCTAATACATAATTTTGTGGTTCTAAATCCCCTTGCCACCTTGTCATCGGTCTGTCTATGCACTCTCATGTAAAAATCCCTCTCTTTCGGAATAGCAGCACATAAAGAACATTGATAATTTTCAAAGGGTTCACCTTTAAGACTGACCCTCTTGCATTTCTTATGCCTAAACGAGCCACTAATCTCTATTAAACCCCCTTCGACTACAAATGTATGCTGCAATGCAGGTTCACAATACCAATGTGTCCCTTCTTTCAGCTCATGCAGAAAGGGTCTTAAATCCTTAACTTTATCTCCATACCTATATTTGTTCTGCCAAAAGCCCCAGCATAGTAGAGCCAAAGGCGTTTTACATTAATCGAAATATGACAATGAAACCCTAGATACCCTACAAACTTAAAATACAAACCACTTGTGAAGCCACTAAGAGTACTCAATGCGAACTGTTACTTGATGAAGCTTGGCTGCTCGAGCTTGGAGGGGCACGGAGTGTTTGCTGCTCATGTCAAAATCAGTCCGAATCAGCTGAGATTATTCGACATTATAGCAGCTTAAACGTGAACACTACTTCTAACAAATAAAATAGAGGTTACCTCTTGCAAAAAAAGAATGCAATTTTCCTTGTTGCGGGTCTGCTTCAGCCCATTTCTTCGGCCTGCCACCTCTTGCTGCTTGGTCACTTGACTCCGATAGAATATGATCTTTCATGTGGCCATGAAGACTTCCAGTTCTTGGAAACAGTTCGAGAAGCCTTTCACACATGGCACAAACAACACGAATGTCATCAAGTTTAGCATATCCACCAACGCTGCTCTCATAAAGCTTGAACACAACATCAAAAATTCTAGTTTCTTCTTGAATCTTTGCAATGGCAGAGGCTAATGTACTTTTTACTAGAGTTTGATTCTCCTTGCAAATGTCCAGCTCCTCCTCAACATTGCAAGGCTGATCCTCCTTCTCCACAACCTGCTCTCCCTTCTTGTCACACTTGAGGTTACGCTCGTAATTATCGGCATGACCCTTGGACTTCAAGTGGCTCCGTTCAAAGTTACACAAGGTATCATCTCCACCTTTACCATAACGTTTCTCACATTCAAGACACCAAATAGCAAATACTTGGTTTACCATTAGGGTTTTTGAGATTACAAAAAAAGGCCTTCAAAACATGCCAACTAAGCCAAATGAAGATAAATGAACTACCATCGTAAATCGAAGTTCGATTCAAACCAAAAACTTTAACTAACTCAACTCCACATTTTTCTAGCATGACTATTGACGAAAAGTCCAAATGAGCTTTTTAGTGCAATAGATAGATCTTTTGAGATCTTTTTCCAACCTTAGGTGCCATATATTTTTAACCACTTATGATTGTCAAAACTCCAAAATATTGTTTTTACCATTTTTACTATCCTACGGGCTAAAGATATGCAACCACCTTGGTTGGAAAGGTCTCAATGAGATCTATCTATTGCACCAAACAAGAGCTCATTTAGACTTTTCTATCAACACTTATGCTAAAAATGTGATCCATCAGTTAGTTATAAAAGGCGATTCGATTACCGCTTTTTCCATTGGTAGTTCATATAGCTTAGTCGCAGTTCTAGAAGGCCCTTTATGATCTCAAAAAATCCCTAATGCATGGGCATCATAAGAACACAATTCAAACCTGCCTTTTTCGATTCTTTTTTTAGCAGCTTTGAACTTAACTTCCTCAAAAGCAACTTGTCATTTGGCAACATCAAACTTTGTTGCTAACTTGATAGCAATCTATTCTTTGAAAAATGCAAATCTGATACATCATCTAAAAGGCGGTATCTTCAACGAGAACAAGTTCATCATCATGATTTACCTCTTCATTGGTCTCCAAGCCTCGGCTATGATGGTCTCTACCATCTCAAATTGGAATTTTTGAGATGAAATGCTCTCAACAACAGTCCTCTCTCCTTTTTGTGCGAGGCTCTCCAACCACCTTGATAGTAACCTCGTCACCACAAACCTTAAACCTTACCTCCTCGCCTTTGGCGTGAAGGCCACTTCCCTATCTCCAAGAAATACAAATTCTTTTTCATCCTCCAATTAGCCCATCTGTCTTATTTCATTCGCGGACATCCACGTAAGTGCATTCTTGGGACACCATCACGAGGCCAAGGTCAGCCACGATTCCACAACCTTCATTCACCTTAACAACTATCGTCCTTTCCATTTTCTTCACCGACACAAGCAAAGAAACAAAAAGTAATATTAGAGAGCTGCTTGTGAATGTATAAGCGTTCTGGACATGCATGCACAAAACCGATCTTAATGACCTTACTTAGATGCAAAACCCTCTAAAACCAGATTTCCACCACGGATCTCCGCGTAATGGAGGCGAAATGGAGAAAGGGGAAGCTTGGCCTGCAAAAAAAAAAAGCATCAACAATGCAAATGGACTTTAAAATCAAATGCATCAACAATGGTTTATCTTTGCCGTCTAACTACTTCCTAATCCGTTCATGACTAAACTCGTGCTAGATTTTTATGTGGCGGGGGACGAAAAAACTTCAAAACATTACCTCAAAAACACCAAATCCTAAAACGTTTTTTACGGCATGTGCGCCGATTCAAACCCCTAAAAGCGTACTCTTCGCCTTTAGCGGCTCAAAGAAATCCATCCCCGGACCGTGGAAAATGCATACATCTGGGCGCCAAAACGTATGAGCGCCCGCGTATCGCATGCTATTTTTTTTTCGAAAAAACCCCTTTCAGTCCCACGCATGTATTCTACGGAATACATACGTGAACCCCCCGGGACATGGAGTTGCGTACGTATTCCACTAAAATATCTTGTGTGTTTATACCATGACTAGTTGCGGGAGCATCATGCTAATTCCTATGCCAAGAGGGGATGGGAACTTTTCACAAATGCAGCCACCCGTGTTATTTCTGAAAAACCATCTGTAGTGATTTTTCTACTTTAAGGAAATTATGCACATCATTAGAACTAGAAAGGTACAACTTATGTTTATCTCTAACAGATTAATAGATCGAACAGAAAATCATATAACTTACGTTAAATCAAGTCGTTCCATGTATGTACCACATGTTTCAAGGTGCACGGAGCTGTAAAACTTGGAACTTGGCGACGGGATTCGGTCCTTAATGAGCTACAACGGACTAGATTTGGTGACTGTTTTGATCGATCATCTCATTCCTCTATTTAGCACTTGTGGCAGCTTAATCCAAGCAAGCCAAGTTTTCAATAAGGTTTAAATACCAACCCAGTACACATGGAATGCAATTATTGACGTCAATGCTAAACATGGACATGGTGGAAAAGCCCATAGTTTGTATGCCAGGATGCTATATGAGGGATAAATACCCAACAAGTTCACTTTTTCAAATATATTGACATGATGCAACACTCTAGGTGCCCTAGAGAAGGGAAGGCAAATATATAATGAAATTGTCGAGACTGGCTATTAATTTTATATTGTAGTAGGTAGTAGTCTTGTTGATATGTATTGAAATGTGGAAGCTTGGATGAGGGATATCGAGTTTTTGATATTGTGTCATTAAAAAACATAGTGTCATGGGGAGCTATGATTATGGACATACTCAACATTTAGAAGGTTACAATGCCTTGGAATGTTTTGAAGATATGCTGCAGAATGGCATAAGGCCTAGCAGAGTCATATCTCTAGGCATCTTGAAAGCATGCATTATCATTGGATTCATAGAGTAGAGTAGATATATCCATGAACAGATTCTTGACAATTTGCTACAGTTGGATCCCATGATAGGCAACATGCTTGTTAAAAAGTATGCTAAGTGTGGAAGCTTGGAGAGTGTGTATGGTATTTGATAGGTTGCCCAATAGAGATGTGGTTTTATGGGGGACAGTGGTTGCTGGTTTTACCCAGCATGACAAACTTGACATGATTTTAGAATATGTTGAAGAGATGGAGCATGATGGTTTAAAGCCTAGCAAGGTCATATTTTAACATCCATGTTGAAAGCATGTGGCATCTAGTACAGAAATGGGGACCAAATGTGACAGCGTTATAAGGGTTACTCTTGTAGATATGTATCCTAAGTGCAACAGCATAGAGGAGGCTCGCCGAGTGTTTGACAGGATGCACAGGAAGGTCTAGCTTATTTTGCCCTAGAGTGTTTTAATGGCATGGTGCAAGATAGCACACAACCAAACAGACTTGTATTTCCCAGTGTCTTAAAAGCATATGGTAGCATAGGGGACATTGCATTGTACATGGCAGATGCATCTATGAATACCCCATGAAAGATGGTTCCCTCTTTGACATTGTGGTGGGAAGTAGTCTTATTGATATGTATGCCAAGGATGGAAGCTTAGACGAGGCTCGCAATATATTAGACAGAATGTCAAATCAAAACTTTATCAATCGAGGTTAGTTGAGGTTCTATCTAGCCGATAATGCATATAACGGATTGGCTGATTGTACTAACAAATAAATTCATGATAATGAACTGAATTTTCTTATATTGCAGCAACGTCTTCAGGAGTGGATAAAGAAAATCTAAGTGGTCACATGACCAGTAAGTCCATAAACTCTTAGTAGCCTTCTTGTTGTTGGTTGTATACGGTATAGTCATAGGCTTTCAATGTATTAAACATGCAGGAGATAAATTATTGGCTTCATTGTGTTGGGGATATTGGCAAATGAGGTACAAATATGGAACTAAGAGCAGAGATCTGAGGCCATTCTTGGATGATGCAAGAGCTGGGCATAAATGGTACTGTGAACCAAAATTACAGGGCGGATTTGAAAGAAATGGAAAAGTAGTTGTTATTGATGGGACATTTAGACATATTTCATGTACAAGGGTCAGCCAGGATAGAAAGCAATTTATGAACTATTAATGTTCATTATGTGCAATAATACCAAAGGAACGAGACTTGCGGATGAGGGTTAATAGATATTACCTAGGTAAGAAGATCAGAGGATTATGCTCTACAGATACACGCATTAGAGTGGATTACTTGACCAATAGAGAGTTACATAACATGGCAAGAGGAACAAGGTTGAAGATTAGAATTGAGAATGGAATTGAAGTTCACAAGAATGAGGGTCGTAGCACTTTATGTAAAATCCAGATCATTACCAGAAAGTCTAAACGAATCTTTGAATAGAAAGGATGTGAGAAAAATCTGTAGAGATATTACAGAAGCACATTCTATAGATAAGTTTAATGGGAGACAAGCATTATGGAATTTTCTTACTGATATTGCACAGAATATCTTAAGGCCTGGACGAGGAGAACGTTACAAAAAAACAACAAAAGAGCTTTTTGAGACAATCAAGATCTGGGGAGGGCGTAGAATGCATAACTTTTTGTCTTTAAATTTGGCTGGTCCTAGTTTATCAACTACAATGCGTTCGACAAGAGAGAGTTTTGTATACAGAGTTGGAATAAGGGAAGATACTTTTATCCACTTGGCAAAAACATACGCAAAACATATGAAGGAGCTTGGCCTAGCACTTGGGCATGTGCTATGCACGGTTGCAGAGGACGAAACTGTCGTAAAAAGGGTTATACATTGGGTGGCAAGAGACGACTGTTTAGTTGGCTTCTGTGGAAAGTTAGATGATCACTCTTGTGATGCTAACTTTGTATTGGGAATGATGGTAGTGGTTATGAGAATATTGTGCAAGCATTTACCACAAACGTAATTGCACATTATGCATGTGTGCTTATAGTTAATCCTTTGCATGCCTGCTTGCCAAAACTTGCCATCCAGCTTACATGTAATAAATTACCATGTGTTTGTAAGAGGCCAGTGGGAGGAGATTTTGAAACTTTGGGATCTGCATTTGAGGCCAATCTTAGGGCTTTTAATTGGACATAGCTCCGATGGAGATGCAAGAAGGAGAGCATGCATGTTGCAGGATTACACTTCTTTGAAAGGTGCAAGCGGGTGTTTTAGGATACCTTGGGAAGGATGGGTTTTAAGTGCCAGTATAAGGCGTGATGGTAGCGTGTACGGGCTCCATGATCAAGACTTTATACACAATGGAAAGAAATTGATAAATCCATTGGACAATGCCGCTAGAAGACTATATTTAGGTGATGAGCTAGTGACCTTAAACGATGTGTGGCATGTTTTTTCTTTATGCCAAGGTGAACATGGGATAGAGATAAGGGATGTAGAAAGAAAAGATAGGCAAAATTGGAGATCAGCACAAAGAATTGCTTCTCGAAAAGTACAAGTTTGCTTGAAGAAATTAAGGAATGGGACAAATGGCCCACAAATACGTACTTTGGGCACTGAAACATATCTTTCTATTGTAGCTCTATACATTGATATCTTCTTATCACCTCACATGAATTTGCGGGCTCGTGTAAAGGCTGCTGCAACTGTGTCACTCTTTTTTAGGTTTGTGGTCATATTCTTCTATCTTCGCCTTTTCATTATCCATTTTGAAATAGTAATGATTCATTCTTTTCACTCAATTATAGATTATGGAGATTATGGATTCTGAAACATGAGACACACACCTTAAGCAAGAACTTTATCAGCCGTGAGACCTTCATGGACGTGCAGGTGTCTTGTCACTTCGTTGTATTATTAGTAAAGTTCTTCAAGGAAAACTGCAAGGAACTACCAATCCCATTGCATTGCACAGGGTCTGATGCATGCGAGAACTTCTTTTCGAAAGTCGATGGTATGATACGGAATGAAAGGTCTTACACAGGTGGTGATTTACTTGAGAGCGCTAGTGCTCTAAATAAGGTAGCAGAATTTCAAGCTTTGTCGGATTTAGTTTTTCCTTCTGCGCATGCCAAGCAAGAAAGTATTTGGCAGCTTCTAGAACGCCAAATTGGAGAAGATGGTCTGGAAATACATTGTGACTTGTCTGATTATACGCTTGTAAACACGGATGCACTAATTAATAAAGCACTAGAAGAAGGTTTCTTGCAGGCTAAAGAGTTAATTATGTCAGCAGGTAGGCGTATCTTGCAATGGTAGTGAAGATATGACTTGGTGGAATACACCCTGGCTTGTCGAAGACTATTTCCATCAGGACTACTACAAGCAACTACAAGATGATCAATTGGATGACGAATCTGATATTGTAGAAATCAGCCATGAAGATGAAGATGTACCTATTATTAGTCAAGAGGCTTCTAATGATAGGAACGAAGATATCATTGCGGAATCGGAAATGAGACATGTATTTGATAAAATGGTAGATGAAATGGAATTGAAAAAATATATTAAGATTGAGAGGACTGTGAAAATAGATGACAGAGAAATTTGCAAGGCAACATTAGTGAGTCAGCTAAATGGGAATCCTTGGCTTTCAAAGGACAGGTTGGCGAGAGTAAAGAATCGAGTTCAATGCACAAATGATAATAAGAAAGTGAATGTCGCGACTTCACTTGGTATCGGATCTAACTGTGCAATATACTTTGAAGTTGAACAAGATTGTTCCACTAGGAAGCGCAAACATGCAGCAGCAGCAACACCTCTTCAATAAACAAAGCACATGTGGTACTTGGGTAGAGTTTTGAGCTTGAGGAAAAGGGTGGATAAAGGATGGAGAGAAAACAGAGATTCGATTGACTTAACATATAGACCATCGTACTTAGTGCAGGTCAACCTTGCTTGGTATAAAGAGCACAAACAGGGGAATAACTTGTGGTTTTCATATGGCTTGACAGATTTGCAACTACTTTCACTAGAATCAGTAATTTCTCTTGCTTGTATGACATATGATCCAAAAACAAGTAGATATTCCTTAGATGAGAACGACAGGCATCAATTTGTATGTTTTTGAGTAGCCAATTTAAAGGTTTGTACGCCGTAGAACAGTGAATTATTTGAAGGGTATTTAAGCACAATGGTTCTTATCAAAGTCATTTTTTATGCAGGAAACAAAGGAAAGGAGAAGGCTATCTGAGACCTCAATAGCTCTGCCCTCTCAACCATAACAGGTTCTAGACTTATCAATTCTAAAATTTTCTTGATGGCAGACCCCTGCTTTTATGTAAGACAAAGCGTAGTAAGTGCGTTAGAACTTTTATGCACTATCGTTCACTGTTTTAAAAGATACAGTTTGATCGAAGACTAAAATTTTAGCGTTATCATATGGTCCTGCATAAAGCATTTTGTGATCTCACTCCTCAAGGGCTTGTTTTTCAACATATAATTTCATTGCAGAAAGTTTGGATCTTACTTGTCTTAGTCTTTGTAGGAAGATTGTGTTGTTTGCTTAAATATGTTGCTGTGGTTATTTATCTGAGTGTTTTTAATATGGTCATGCATGAGGATGACTTTAAATGACATGTGGGTCCTAAGTTTCAGCTTTTAAAGTATTTTCAGATTTACATGTGGATCTTAGGTTTCAGAATTGATTTAGATTTTAGATAAAGACAGAATAATTTACACATACATAAAGGTCTGCATGAAGTAGATAGAAATGCTCAACATTTTTTAATGAAGAGAACCTCATCATTACAGGTGATTTCTAACCTTTTTTCTTACTGAAATATACAATGATATCTCTGTCATCTCTTTATCTTTTTCTTATCTTTCTCTTACTGAGAACACAGGATTATATCTCTGCATCTTTTTACATGTAAAGATATATATCTATCTGTAAGGGGATTTGCATGGAAGGTAACTTTTTGTTTCTCTAAATATAGATATATCTCTGTCTCCTTTTATCTGTAAATTATATAGCTATTTGTAATTAGATTTCATATTTATAATGCACCTAAAACAGGTAAGTGATAGGGTGTTAAAAGCTCAAGATTTTTACTTGGGAAGTTTGCAAGCTGGTTGATTTTCATAGTTTGCACTCAAAGACGAGTTCATGCTGCCAAAAAGTTGATCTGAAAGTCAAAAGGTCAATTAGGAGATAAAACACGGATGAATAGTGATTTAGGCCAAGGCAATACATCAAGAGTTAATTTTTGAGCTGCTCAGATTGGATGCTGCTGATTTAAGCGCATATTCATATGAACCCGAGGATGAACTGAAGAAGAAATTGGGCTGCAGCTTCGAAATCAGTTCCAAAGATCGACATCTTTTCTTTGATGAAGAAACTATTCACGGTGGATATCTTCGGTAGGTTATTTTTGGCTAAATAAATAACAAAATGGCATGTCGATGTTTATGCTATAATGTTTACACTCAATAGTCAAGCATTTCAAATGCAATAACTCCACATCCACGAATTTAAATTGGCAAGTAATTATGCAATGACAATGTACTAGAATAAATACGGTGTGAAAGGTGGACTTGAAAATGAATGTAATAAAGGCTATGCCAAATATATAGCAAAATTGAGAGCCAGCACAAAGTACTAGTGAATTCGAAGCCATTGAAAGAAAAACAATAACGGAAAAGAAAACATGACAGGAAAAAAACATCTAGATAACTGCGGCATCTAAAGCTAGCATTGGATGTCGGTGTGATTCCACCCTAGAATGAAATTTGTGTGTTGCAGGTTATAAACAAAAACATCACGGATCCAAAAGAACACATGTTAGAACCAATTCAAAACTAGTAGTTACTCTTAATTATTAATAGATAAATTGTCAAATATTATATTGAAGTGCTTTAAGATGAAATATGAGCCGAATTTTAAGGGTTTTAATAGGGCATACTTGACATGGATTTTGTCGTTTCACATCAAATCTTTGTTTTATTAAAATGAAGGAAAGGTTTGTCCCCCAAGTGTTGCACAAGCAAGTGCACAAGTAGAGCTCTCAAACTCAATGGTTTTGCCATGGTATATTATCCACAATGGCTTCCCCAAGGCTTCCCTAGGGTACAATCCTAGATTTTGATATAGAACACCACGCCTTTGTAGAGTGTTGTACTTACCAACGTGTGCGAAGAAAGTGTAATGTCACAGCCTCAAACTTGATGGAACTTTTTGAGTTGGAATCCACTAAGTTGGATGACTGTCTGAAGACATTGTGAAAATACAGGGCTGAGCAAATTTTATTGTATGAGCATATGGAAGGTAGAAGCCTTAGTCGGAAGCTCAAGGCAAGGCCCACTTGAAACACTACGTGCATACTACTTATTTGTAAATGTTATTGACATGAGGGTCTTTCAAAGATGTGAACCAATTTATTATTCCAAGAAACTTATCGCTCCCAGCCCATAACAAATGGCCTAACGTGCAACATCCCGCTATTCTACCAAGGTAAATAAGTTACAATTTTTTCTTTGAAATCGCAATGGCTTAAAAGTAATGGTTAGGTACTTTTCACCAATCAAATTTGCTGAACATCTTTAATCATTCTTGGTGATTTATAGATATCACAGCAAGTCCAATCAAAAGATGCCACATACGCATCTTTTTGAGGATTGTGAAAAAGTTAACCAGCTTGTATTATTATAATTGCTTCTTGGGCAAGTTTTATATGGGAAGGGTGTAGTTGTTGCAAAAAATGCAATGTATAAGTATGGTAAGAGGTGCAACTTTTGAGAAATAAAAGAAAGTATGATAAGGGGTTTTTTTAATGAGAAATGGCATATACAAGGGGGTTTCTTCCAACCCTGCGCACGCACATGACGTATCCCCCATAAGATAGGTGCACCGGGTTCATCTTGATGTCAAGATGGTAGAAACAATCTTCATAGTAACCAAGTCAACAAATTAGGTCCAAAGGCACTCACATTTTGGGTTAATGATTTTTCATTGTCACAATTTGTCACCATTATGTTGTAGCCGGCAAGAATTGATCATAAAATGTACAAGGTCCACTCCCTCGCTTTTGAAAAAAAATTATATATGCTAGGCACTCTCGGTAACATAAAAGAGCAGTGAAAAGAAACACCAAATTCATCCATGTTGTTTAGAAGTTGTAACAAAGACTAGACTCCTCGCGAAATGCGGGTTAGCGAAAAAGGTGGAAAGTGGACTTTAATTGAAGCATGATGCCACCGATGTTGTCGGTTTGTCAACTTGCCGTGAGGCATTCTCAAAGTTGAGTTGATTTCTCATTTTGTCTTTCATATTATCATATCTCATGCGGATCTTTTATTATGCTCCTTATAGAGGCTTCATCAGTAGATGAACCAACATGCAGCTTCTTTATGAAGAAGATGATCTTATAAGTGTAAGGACTCACTGTTTGACTGATCATGTTTGTTCTTTTTGAAAAAAATCCAATTATTGGCAAGGGTAATCTTCCTTTAGCTCAGACCATGGTTCCTTCAGAAGTAAGAGAAAAAATATGTAGACTTGCAAATTCTGTAAGGGTGCTCAGCAGATTGAGCTTTTTAATTTATCCTGCATCTGTTATAAACATTTATGAAGCTAGCATTGAGTGGGGGACAGACATCAACGACATGCTTTCTCCAGATTTCTACGTTAAGGTTGTAGAGTTGGAAGCTAGTCATTGGAGTAAGAAGGGGTAGTTGTCTTCGTATGAGTTTTTGGCTTTGATGTGGCCCTGAATGGTTATTAATCTGTTATCCTACATCTCTACAAGTTTTGTTGGGTCCTACATAAAATCAGTGGTCAACAACCGGAAAGTTAAGCAATTTCTCCTATATTAGGGCCTTTTCACACGATGTCTTATAATATGGCTGTCCCATTTCATATAAGACATCATTTGTGACTCCAAAGCAAAAAATAAGACACATAAATATAAGTTATAGGGTGTCTTATGTAAATAAGACACTAACAAATACTAGTGCGAAAACCATCACAAAATAAGACCACCTATTATTTTGAATATGACTGGTCAATAGAATAAAATAGAATATAATCATTGGTGTCTTATTTTATGGCGGGAGAAGTCCCCCGGTATAAAATAAGACTCCATTGCCCTTACCGAACCTATCCAAACCTACCCGAACCTAAATAAGACATGTTTTATATGACTCCGTGTGAAAACGACCAATAGTATGTCTTAAAATATAAGACACACTAGTCGTGTGAAAAGCCCCTTATATCCAAATTGTCTTTCTCCTATATTATATCCAAATTGTATTTATGTTAAAAATGGCGGTGCTATTATGCCTTTTATTTGCCACACCAAGAGGAAGATAGAGCATGGCAAGGTGAACATGGCAATACTCAGGTAAATTAAAAAACCATTTAGACTTTTACCAATCAGCAACAAAAAAGGATCTATTCAAACGTGCATTGGCGGAGGTAAAAGTGCAACCAGATTATGTTATAGATAAAGCGAAGGGCAAAAAATATATCCATGTTGTTTTAATTTTTTAACTTGCAGCAACAGGAATAAGAATTAAGAATTATTAACATATACAACCAATGGCCCAATTTCGTTGGTAGTTAGATTGGGTTAACGATTCAAAATTTTTGGATCGATTGGATCACTGTGGAAAAGTTAGATCAAAGGTGCATCTCACTTGTGAGGAAGTTGTTTGTTGTCGATGCCATGAAGTATACAGGTCAAACCCAATAAAGAGAGCCTTTACATTTTAAAAACGTTTCAGTTCTGTTGTCCAAAGTAAGTCTGCATCAGAAGTTATTGTCACCCTCTGTGCATCCAAAATATTAGATGTACTAATAAGGGATCCAAAAGACATGGCAGTTTTATCTGTCATAAAATGCAAACTAGTGAGCACCAGCTTGTAAATGTCTCATGCAGATAAATAGGAAATATCTTACTTAAATTCCAGCGGAGTCCTGTGGTTGTGGTGCTTGTTGAAGGAGTACCAATAGGTATAATGCCACAATGTGGACCTTCAAAAGCCGAATCTATAATTATCTCATGAACATGGTGCCTGGGAAGCAGCCGAACCAAATTCTCATCATTGACAAGTATGATACGAAGATTGGGAAAACAGTGCAAAACGTTGAGGTTTGCCATTTCATGAGCAAGCCTTCCACCAAATGCTCCTAAAACAGTTACATTGAGCTGCACACTCTTTCATGTTTTGGTATTAGACTATCACCCCAGATATAAGTTACTACCCACCTTTCTGAAGTTTTCCTCCACAAAGGAGACACATTTGTGCAGGTCTGTAGTATCTTGATCATCTGACTTATCTACTACAACAGTGCCCTGCATAAGTCTTAGGTGTTAGCTGCTGTGTCCACAGAATTTTATAGCTTGCAACCATTTAAATCAAATACTCGTTAGTAAGATAATAAGAATGAGGTTTATCCCCAGGAAATCAAGACAAGGAGCAAATCATACTCCAGCTCAGATTATCATTAAGTACCTTAATACTTTTTGAAAACATTTAAGGCTGCAACGATGCAAAGCAAACTGATTACAAACAGTTCACGTTTTTGCTTGTACAAGTCTGCTCTTCAGCCCAAAACGGAACTAGAACCATTGTTGGAATATTTTTACGTTTCCATGGATCAACATAAGCAATCAATGCAGCTGCAGCAAACAATTACAAATGTGCAGCACTTCTAATGGAGGATGAATCTGGTCCCACAAGCTCAGCTCCATGATCAGTCTGGTAAATGCTAAGGATCAAACAAACCTCATGTACATTGGCAAATATTTACCTTATGACTTAAAAATAGCAAAAGCGAATGATGGATTGTTAGATAGGATGCAACATCAGATAAATAGCAACTTTATAATAATAAAAATAATCAACACTATATAACAAACTTTCCCTGGTGTGGAAAGGATGGTCCAATGGAAAAAAAATGACAGATGCACATTTCAGCAGTGTGAGTAATGGAGACAAATTTTAACAGTGAATCAATGATATTACAACAAAGAAATATTTTAGTCCAACATAGAAAGATCATCATAATACCTTGAGAGCATAATAATTCTTGACATCCTTATCAATGGAATCCAAGTCTCCAACTATATAATCTGGAATATACCTACCCAAATAAAAATTGGGTTACTTCCCTTAATCTAAGGCAATTGAATTTATTATAAACAACAAAATGAACCATTCTTATAATATGCATTTCCTTCTTTGTTATATGATCTTGCTTGCGTATGGCTTGTGTGCCTTGATCTGTTCCTTGGTAGGTACTGGGGCCCTGAATTCCAACTTAAGCGGAAAATACATTATGTGGGATTCAGTTATACACTTGCCATCAGTATAAATTGAAAAAAAGGTCTCCTTAAAACCAGGTCTTCTGAATGAGCACCTTTCCTAGCCATGCAATGCCTAATTCTGCCTTCCTACCTATGGTATCTATTGTGTGGCAACAAAGAATCCTGCACCCCCTTTAATATATTCTTATTTAGAGCATTTGCAAGATAAAGGTTTTCTGAGAACCGCCAGAGGGATTATTTCTTCCATGATATATAATCAATAAGCTATGTTCCATGATTGATCTTGCTAATACAGTTTCTTGGAATAGTTTTCTTAGCATCAATCAGAAATTTCATAGAATAAACAAATATGACATACATAATAAAAGACTTGCCTTTGGCGGACACCTTCTTCATCCTCTGCTTTTAGCAGTGCAGGTACCTCGTTGAAAAGCCTGTTGGCTCCTCCATCAGCACAAACCCGGAGTCGGGCTGTATAGTTGCAGCAAGGCATTAATATCCCTAGTTTCTAAATCACAGATAAAACAAATCTAACACTTTTCTCTATTACTATTACACTGACACATAATGCCAGTTGCAAAAATGAAAAATGAGAAGGAAAAGGTAGCAAGGACTCACCTATGTTCCAGAAATGCGGGGTAAGACGAACCAAGGGCTGGTTAAGCACAATTAATGCAAAGGGAGAAGGTGAAACACTGAGTGTAGAAGAATTTGGAGTGGTTGTGGGGAAAAAATCAGAGACGTGAAGCATTGTTGGGGTCGTCGTGATCTGATGACCATATTTTCCCAACTTTAACAACTTCTGGATTTTGCTGTACATTTTGCCAACTTGTTGCTTCCAAATCTCTTATAGAATAATTAGGCAACAGGGAAATGAAAAACGTTCAGGAGGGCCAAGTTATTTAAGTCGGAATCTTATTTAAGTGTTTGCAAGTGGTACCTAAATGAAGGATTGCAATCATATGTATAGACGAAAGTAAAACTTCCATTTGGATGGTAGACTAGCATGGCATAGATCTAACAAGCGGTTGCTAAAAAAGCTCGTGTTTCATGTTTCAGATGTAGATTGAGATAGAAAATCCACATCTAGATAGCTATTGTCAAACTGGCAATTTTATTATTCTTGATGGCGAACAAAGAGATGAGAAAATCTGTTAATCATGGTCCTGGAAACGAGTGAAACAACGTTAACAAACAATTTTACCATAAAAAATTTGATAAGAGACTAGGCACCTGATAATTTCACCATTAGTAGCTTGCAATTCTCTACGCTCCTCAATTACTATTGTAGGAAGAAGGAATACTTGTGAAAAAATTCCTATTCTTGATATTATTACCCTGTGTAGATAATATGTTATAGAATCAGTGCAGTAAGTGAGAATCAAAGTGCCAAACCATTCATGAATAGTCTTCAGTTTTACCAAACCCAAAGTGCAATTAAATAATTGAGTGTGTCGTCTCATAAGGTGTTTTCAAGAGAAAGCTGTTTTCAAACGACAATATAACTATTAACACTACTTATGCTTGTGTTTGACAAAAGTGAATATAGCTTTCTATAAAGAGTCCGGTCTTTTGTGCTCGATTTTGGCAATTCTTCCATTTTCCTTTTTCTGGTGATTGCTGTATTCTTTGCCCTGGTGATATGCTACAACTACAACGGAACCCACTCATCTAGAATACCAAAGGTGTTAGCTTCTTTTTCTAAGCTCTCATCAGGGAGTCGAAATTGCTAGCTTACATCACAAATAATAATGTTCTCACTTGTTAATTCCAGCTGGACATGTTAGATTGTGGGGATCACAAATAGCAAAGTTCCCTCATTCTTTTCCTTTGAACATTGAGTTCTAAGCCATCATCTCCAGTAATCTGTTGATAAGAGCCTTCAAATGCTAATGATCATAAATATCAGTCCCTGATCACTTTGCAAGTCTGAGGTGCAACATCTGATGCTTGAGTTAATTAACTTTTAAGTAATCTTTCGAGGATCTCTAGAAAACCGTTGGTGGAAATAGCAAACACAAGCATAAAAGACACAATCAACTCACCAGAGCTCACGCCTGCATTTCCAAGCCTCGGTTCACCCTCCAAAAATTCCAAGAAGAAGTGGTGTTTTGCAGGAATGCAACTGCCAAGAAATTGGCCCTAACAACAGCAACCAGCAGCATACCATTCTTTATAATCTGTTGAATTAGACATCATAATAATCTGAAGTAGAAAATGCACGCTATCGTAACGAGAAATTACATGAGGCTTACTAGCAAATGGGTTACCGGAGATGCCGGGCAACCCGAAGCAAGAAGCCACCTTCCTAATCAGGATAATCATGGAGTTGAGTAAAGATTAGGATCATGCCCTCCTAATCTTTACCCAACTCAATGATTAGTTGAAATTGTAGGGTGCTAGATCCATACTACCATAAATATGTTTGCCTTTTCTAATCAGGTAGGGTCTTGCCTCTCCGTTTGCTAAAAAAAGTCCTTTAAATGTTTTAATATATTATATTGGCGAAGATTTGTTCCAATTTTGGCATGTTAGACTTGTAAGGTCGCGTTTGAAAAAAAGTATTTCATTCACATCGAGTATAACGAGTCTTGAGTCTTGGTGAGGCATGAGTCTTGGTGAGGCATATACCTTCCCAATGTTAATGTTGTAGATTTTCAAGTATGTGTATAAGAAAGGATGTTTTAACATGCACACTTTTGACCAAGGTGGATGTACACTCAAATTATTATTTCTTTTGGTTTTCGTGGACGATACAAACCCATTTAATTCAATTCAGTTCTCTTTTTAGTTTGAAATCATATGTAATTATACCCTTATGAATTATGGATTTAATTTCTCAGTCTTTCAACAACACATTATTAATCGACACTGTTATAGAAAGATCGACCACACGCAATCCCCCTTCTCTTTTTTAGCACTTTTGCACAAATGCGTGAGTTCAGCCTTTCTCCCACTGTGAGGCTATCCACTTGCAACCAGGTGGGTATGAAAGCAAAAGGAGTATCTTCAATAGAGTTGTTTTCATTTCCCTCTACCGCGTTTCAAGCTGGGGTTTCTCAATACTGGAATGGCGCCTTTGGCATACAGACCGAAAATGGTTTGTCTTGGGTGATTCGAGATAGGAAGATTTCGCCAGACTTCAATGTCTCAAAACCGATGCCAAGGTTTTGGCGCCATAAAGCAAAGAGTTATGAGATTATATGCACAAGCCGAATGCAAGTTTGCATGCTGCTAGTGCTCCATTGAGTGAGAAGAATGCTACTAATCAAGGGAAAAAATGCCGTTGATCAATCACACCAGTTCAAGATGTGAGAATGCTATGATGTCTAGTCTAGGCTTTTTTCTAAGTAATGTAGCAGGGCTATGATTAGATACAAATCATTTCATAGTTCTTTTGCTCCTATAATTATACAGCTTGTTTATTTTATATACCAATAAAATATCTAGGTTGAAGGACGATGAGCCAAGTAGTCTTATAGCTTAGCTGTCACTCCCTGCAATGCTATCAAAATTTGCTAACTATTGTATTGGTTGGGTGCAGGTAACCAAGACTACTTCTACTTGGAGTTTTGAAGGCATTCTACTTGGAGTTTAAAAGGCATTTTATATGATTACCTAAACGACTTGTCGTATTGAACATAGTGGTATTGGAATACAAGTTTCATGGGACATAGAAAGAGTAACAAGTGTGTTTAGTATTATATCCCAAATTATTTGGATTATGTCTTACTAGGTCATATGTGGTATGTAGTAAACAAATAAGGAGAACAATAAAGAATTTCAAGTATCTTTTGTGACATAAGAATATTTTTGACGCATATAAATTTATTTGCAAAGATAATTAAAAGTGCTTTGGGCTAGTGTGTGTGTGTGTGTTTTTTTTTTGGGGGGGCCTTCTTTTGTGAACGTTTGGGGGGCGACAGCTAGAAGCGAGGCAAGTTCGATAGTGCAACTGGAAGCTTCTGGTTCTGTGATGGCAACTGCAAACAACTACTTTTAATAAGTTATTTTCCTAAGAAGCTTCCGATTCCGTGGCTGCCGCTGTAAACAACTTCTTTTGATAAGTTTTTTTCCGAGGCTTTTTTGCAAGTGAACATCTGTCTCGTGTTTTAACGATAATCATTTAATTGAACTGGAAATGTGAATTCGGTCTAAGCCATCTATGGAAATAGCATTGGCAATGTGGATTTATAAAGTCTCCTCAATGCTACTGCCTCTTCATTCATTCTTTCTACATCCATGATCGCGGTAGAGCAGTTGTACATGTACGGATTAAAGTGCCTATGGCTTTTCTTTCCCTTTTTTTTGGCTTGTTCAAATTTTATGTCCTGTAGCTTTTAGTTTATATATGCCTTGCCCCTTTAATCTTTATTTAGGAAGGCTAGATCACAACTTCCTTGTAAAATATCTACCTGCATTCATTTGTACCACGTTGGAACCCCAGTGTTTCCAGATATAGATAGTTTGTGAACAACAAACTTGAATAAGGGATTATTGTAGGAAGAATGCACGTGAAAGTAAGTCCTGAGATGGCAAATGTACTGATATTGTCTATGTAGATAGAACATAATACTATAAGACATGCTGGAGATGTGGACTGAGCAAGATAAGATCGAAGGCAAAGGCTAGTTCAAAAACTATCTTTGAAAAACTAAGTGTATTCATGGTTGAAAGCCACTATATAAAATTACTTGTATAATCTGTAAAAAAGTTATATTATCGCTTAGAAAAGTTTTATACGGTGAGTCGGGTGGTTCCTCCTCCTTCTGATGGATGCACTGCCTTGGAGCTGTCGAACTGAGCTACGCCGCAACGAACGGTGGTCGCAACGGAGTTCTGAGCGAAAAACAGGTCTCAAGGCAAGTGGAGCCGAAAAGTGGCTTAGGGTTACAGTACTTATAGGTTAGGTTTCCATATCATTGCCACGTGGCTCCAATGGGATCTCTCCGTGTGGCGGGCGCCCAATGGGCTAAGGCCATGTGGAACTTGTAGAAGCAACAAGGTACAAGTTTATATAATGAGAAGCACTTAGAGAATCATATGCACTAAGATTATTCTTCAATGTTAATAGCCACTTCAAGAATTAGGCAATAAACAATTTTTCAACGAAATATGCCCTTCATTTAATTTCAAGTAACTTGCTGTAGCTTCGAAATTGATCAGACTCAAATAGTTTCTTGGCTAGCCCAAGCCTTGATTACAATGTTAGGTTCATCCGATCATGCATCACACATGCATGCCTATTCAAAATACTTGTTCAATTTAATAGTGTTCAGTCTGGCAGCTATGCCGAACCGACCTCCAATGGATCAGCCTGAACCGATCTCCTATTTCCTTTATTCTTCATGGCTCCAAAATATTGGACCGATTTATCATGCTATAAATAGTTAAGATTAACTTAACCATCATGCTCAAAATTAGAGTCACTAAAATAGTCATGGCGTTTATCTTGGCTCCCTTTTTGAAAACCTTTGAACATGATCTTCTTCCCTAGTTCATATAAATGGTTTTCCAATGTTCATACTGTCATCATGTCAATCTTCAATCTTACTGCTTAGAATACATATACAGTTAGACATTATTCACATTCTTCATTCCTCCTTAATGTCATAAGTTGTACACTGTATTTTATCTTTCAATAGATTGAACCTGTACTCTGGTAAAGCTTTGGTCATGATATCTGCTTATTGATTTGCACTGCAAACATATGTTAATTTAATCATTCCTTTTTCCACAGTTTTCCTTATGAAATGAAGCTCAAACTCAATGTGTTTGGATCTCTTGTGTAAGACCGGATCCTTTGACATGGCTATGCAGCTAGTGTTGTCACAGAACATTTCTATTGCATGATCATGAGGAAAACCAAGCTCACTGATCAATCTTCTTTCCCATATTAATTTTTTAGCAGCTAAGGTAGCAGAAGCATATTCTGCTTCTGCACTAGACATAGCAGTAGACCCTTGCTTTTTGCATTTCCATGCTATTGGTGCTCCTCCCAGAAAGATTAGATAATCTGAGGTGGATTTCCTTCGATCCAAATCCCCTCCCCAATCAGCATCACAGTATGCTTTAAGGTTCATATATTCTCCAGTGTTCATTGTTCCCTTGAGATACCTGAGTACCCTTTTTGCTGCAGTCCAGTGATCTTTGCCTGGATCATTGAGATAAGCACTTAGCATATTAACTATATAAGCTATATCAGGTCTTGATCAGTTAGCCACATATGCTAAACATCCAACAAGTGACCTGTATGGCACATCTTGCATTTCTTCTCTTTCAGCCAAAGTTTTAGGACTCATTAATTCTGATACTCTGCTTCTAGGTACCACAGGAGTTTTTGTTATTTTACAATCCTTCATTTTGAATATGTGTAACATATATTCTATCTGCCCCTTTTGTGTCAGGATCAGCTGATACAACAAAGGAAATCTCTTACAATCTAAAGAATAGAAATCAAAGAAAAGAAGGACGCTCTCCAATCTTTAGGAGGCTAGTAACCACCCAACCGGGCTCGGGCTTCGATTCAGGAATTCGTTTTCCTGTTGTAAGCAAAGCAATCAGGACTTCTATTTCAGAGGACAGACTCAACCAGGATTGCTATGACAGAACAGAAGATTCACTCCACGCATTCAGCCGATCTACTGTCCGAGATTGAATGAAAACCTCTGTTATATAGGCTGGATCAAGATATTTCCGGAAATCCCTTTATTGGCCTCAAATATCTATCAAAAAGGTAGAAGATCTTCTAAAACTGGAAATCGGCCAGAAATATCCCTGCACCGACCCTTTTACAGGTCGGATCGATCCATTTTTGCCCAGATCCGATAGACCTGTTTCGTTATCAGGGTATTTTCTGCTAAACGAATCTGTGACCCGTCATCAGCCTCTTTTATCATTTAAATTTAATAAACCCAATGGTTCTATAGCAATAAACTAATTTAACTACCAAGCTAAGACCCTAGGGAAAAATAGAATAGAATAGAATATGATTTTATCGTTCACGGAGACCAACTGGCCTATGGGACCCAAGTACAAAGAGAGAGCAGCAGGCGTATTACTACCAGGATTAAAAAACCCCCGCCCCGAAGGGTTTTCGCGGGAAAAACCTTAGTAGCAATAAGGATGCTAATATACTGCACAGTTATATACATAATCACAAGTACAGGTGAGGTTAATGTCGGGCGGGGGGGCATAACTGAAGTCCGCTATCCATTACCTCTCCTGGTGCGATCCCAACAAGCCTCTGAGAGGCCATGCTCGGTAGCTCATGCAAGGCCCGATGGGGCACAACTAACCGAAACATACCGAGCCCGGATATGCAGTGCAGCCGACAAGCCCGGAGGGCATGACTTTCATCCTCAATGGCTACCACTGACAAAGACTTGACACCGGACTCGTCCTCACGCTGCCCCCGGTCCATCTCCCCTCGCCTCAATGCGGAGGTGGTGTGCACCTGTCTTAATGGAAGCAATCACCTGGCGCTTTTCATGGGTAGATGGGTGCGCGGTAGTGGTAACCCAGGCCCCTCGTGAGCATGGGATTAACCTGCTGTCGATAATTTGCCACTTTGACATGTGACCCGGGGCCTCAGATCCCAAAGCTTGGCCATGAAGCAAGCATCCAAAATCTTGCTTCAAGGCGGCGCATTCCTTCGTGTATGCACTGGTCCACATCGTGTGCCTGCACATTCCATAGCGAGAACCGGGCTTGCTTGTCTTTCCAAAGAAGCTTTGAGTCGCCGCGGGCCCATCGCCACCGCCAAAGCAAGGTTGGGCAGCGGGCTTCATCCATAGCCACCACCTTCGGAAGTAAATAATGTGACGTTCAGTAGCAGCCCCTCTGTAATGGAAGGAAGCCTGTCTCACCGAGCAAGATCCGATATGGGACCGTGGATTTCCTCCCGTTGCCCGGCCAAGAAGGCCTTCTGTACCTGCTCTAGATCGTTCCAAGTGGTGAGGGATATCACTGGCCTCCACACTGCTCCCATAGAGGAGGACCGGTTCAACCAAGGCCACTGAACAAGTGTGCTGGTGACCCCATGCATCTGACTACGCCTTGTATTTGTTGTTTTGCATTGCATCTGAGGGCTTTCCAGCCCGTGATGACCAGTAACCTGATGGATGCATCCCGGTGTGTGGTAGTAGAAAACTCAATGCCCAAATACTTATAAGATCCGAGCCACCTCCACTACACTTAGCCATTGGTAAGTGAATGAGGGAAGGCGTGGGTGCTCTGATGATGGGACCAGCAGACACCCTTGTCTTGGCCAAGTTAACTCTCATGTCGATGAATTGGCGTAAAGTGTCCAAAGCATCCGTGTGGCGTTGCATGTCCTCACGGGGTATATCTGCGGCGAGGTCAACATCATCGGCATATATGAGTTGCGGGATTATGTGGTGCATCAAATGAGCCTCCCCCCCTCCCCTCCCGTGCTTTCGGCTAGCCATTCTTCTAGCTGGTCAATGTACAAGCCCTAAGAGGGGGGATAGAAGGGCAGCCCTGGCGCACCCCAATGCTACTAACAACGGGCTCCCCCCGAAGCGATGTGAGATCCAGGAGCAAGCCTCGTATAATGCGTATATAGCGTTCGCAAAGTCGACGGGGTCCCTAGTCTGTCTCAATCGTCCCACAACTTATCCCTCCGAGCACTGCAAAAGCCTTTGCGAAATCCACAAAGCAACGATGCAGTTAAAGCGTTGATTCCGCTATCCTCTATGAGTGTTCGCAGAGTGAAGATATGGTCAATAGTAGAATCTGGGAAGAAGCTTTACTGCGTGAGCCCGCGACTTCTCCATCCTCTACTTGCCCAAAGTGTCGATTTTGCTCAAGAATCCCGGCAAGCAACTTGGCAAAGACAGAACTGACCATAATGGTACGATAGTTGGTTTGGGCTGTGGGGTCCCCTGCTTTGTATATGGGCACAACTCTACCGGGTAGTCCGGTCGGGGGAAGCTTCTTGCAATGCCCCGTTGAAGAGTCTTTGTGAGAACCAGGCACCATTGGGGGCCGGCCCACTTGAGAAGCTCTGCGCATACCATCCAAATCTGGCGCCTTCCCTTTAGCGGCGTTGCAGGCCCATTATGACATCCCCTTCAATAATGACCGATTAGGCCTTTGTCAGGAGAATCTTGGTGCCCGGCTCCCATTGGGTCATACATACCGTAAGTATCTCACCCATTGTTCGGGGGGTAATATTTCACGTAGGTCGTGGGGCTTACTCAAGACCTTTCTCGAGGCCCTAGGGTGGCGGTCTAGTAGACCAAACATCTGTTCTTTGAAGGTGCTCGCTTAAGGTACACGGCTTTCTTGGTCTTGAGGAAGGAGCGGTATTGGACGAGGGCGGCTGCTTGGCGAATGGTGGGGTCCGGCACTTGGCGGAGCCATCGTTTCAGCTCCGACATTAGGCCATCGAACCCGATGATTGCGGGGAAGGTGGTTGCAGCCCCCCGTGGATCGTCGAGGCGGCCTCTCCCAAAGCATCGTCCCCTACCCCCTCGAGCCGGTTCAGATTCCGTCAGGCGTCTGCTTGAAGTGTGGGGGGGCTGCGGACTTTCCCCGGCTCATGCTCAAACATCCTCGCATAGACCCATTTGCATGATCATAGTCCGTGACGCAAACCGTGGTACATGGGGTGTTGGGGCATTGCTCGCGTCTGCTAACACGCAATCCACCACACCGTGCGCCTCCCCAGTTCTCACGTCTACAAGTGAAGCGGCCGGAGGGCGGCCACTATGCCAGCCCATTGCAAATGACCGTGGTCAAAGATCGCCCCATCAACGGCAGTACCCGCCGCCATACCGTGTCACCCGGCGTCATCCGGCGCCTTGGCCAAACCATCTCTCTCGGTCCATTTGCAATACATCCTCCGGCTAGAGGTGCGCGGTTTGGGATGCTCAGCCTCGCCCTGTGTGCGCATTGAAATCTCCAAGCAACATGACCTTGCCCAATTGTCTGTACTACTGTATGTCATCATATAGAACTACCGATAAATTACAAGCCTTAGTAAAATGTGGTTTCCCAATGCTTGCACCCGAGCCGCTCCCCCGAGCCGGCTTTAAGCCGTAACAATCCTTCCCTTCCCGAGGTTAAACGTCCGCGTTAACTTCGAGGGAAAAATCGTCTATCCTTATTCGTCTAAGGATATTCGATAACCTCAGTTCCTTTAGAGGTTACGGATTTCCCATTCCAATTCAGTTAGAAATGACCTCAATTCCTTTAGAGGATTTTCGTTCCCTTACCTCAATTCCTTTAGAGGATTTTCGTTCCCTTTTCCATTAGGGATGACCTCAATTCAGTTAGAGGTCTTAACATCTTTACAATCGTTGGTAAAGAACTTAATAATACTATGCATAGCAATACTTACGTATTTAAATAAAACAATTGCAAATATAATAATATGGAATTCCAAATATAATGTTTGAAGGTCTGCGAACTTTTGCCTATTATTCTTGCAAAGTTCTTTCATATTCTTCCACCAAGGAATTGTATTCTTTTAATTGAGTCTTAGAATACCATACCGCATCGGTGGATGGATGAAATTTAAATTTCACGAGATACCTTCGATAAGAGGAACTTCTAGTCTTCTTATCTTGATGTGTCAATATTTTCTCCGGTTCCAACACCTCTTCATCATCTTTAATGTTGGGAGGTTCCGATTGCTCCATTCTCTGCAAAATCTCAGGAGAAATTTCACTTCCCTTATAGGGTTTTAGAATTCCCACATTAAAAACTGGGTGCAAGTTAGTCCATTTCCCATATAAATGTAAAGATAAGCATTCTCACCTACTCTGTCGTCAACTTGGAATGGACCATAATACCTAGGGGCCAGTTTTACATACCGATTACCCATCTTCCGTAGACGCTTCTTTGGAAGATGAATCCAAACCCATTGATCTTTTTTGTACACAACCTTTTTTCGTTTCTTTGCAAGTTTGGAAGCCATCAATTCTTGACTTTTCTGGATTCGAGCTTTTACCTCTCGCAAGATATCTGCAAAGTCTGTAGTGGCTTCATCGGAAGCAGGTACTTCTCCTCCAAGCTTCGCAATTGGAGATTCCAAAGAATATCTATATACTACTTCAAAAGGAGTTCTTTGGGTAACTGAGTGCACCGTGTTATTATAAGCAAACTCCAATAGATAAAGATATTCTTCCCACTGGCTTTTCCTTTCGGCAACATAAGATCTCAGCATATCTTCAATAACTCGATTAACAACCTCAGACTGACCATCCGTTTGGGGATGATATGCAGTGGAAAACTTTAAGGTCGTGCCTAAGTTTTTCATAAGTCCACCCCAAAATTTACTACAGAATAGGGGATCCCTATCTGTTATGATTGCATCTGGCATCCCATGGACCTTAAATACTTCCTTCAAGAAAATCTTGCTTGCTTAAGCGGGCGATCATGCTAGATTTACAAGGAATAAAATGAGCTGTTTAGACAACCCGTACTCTTGTCCAAATTTGATCATTCTTGTGAACAGTCTTTGGTAACCCTTGAATAAAATCCATGGTGATATGCTTCCATGGTTTTTCTGGAATAGGCAAAGGCTGTACTAATCCGGCAGGTTTACCAGTAGAAGCTTTTATTTGTTGACAAATAAGACATGCTTCGACATATTTTCTTACATCTCTTTCAAGCTTTGGCCAAAAGAAACGTCGTTTAACAGTTGCCAAAGTAGCTTGAATTCCTCTATGACCGGAGTATGGAGGTTCATGACATTCCTGTATAACCTTCAACCTGTATGCTTGTGTAACACAAGTACGATTTCGATAGAATAGTAATCCATTATGGATTCTATACTCTGCCAAAGGATCTCTTCCATCCTTTTGTACCTGTGCGTACGGAGTAGCAAAGGAAAGGTCGTTCACATATTCTTCTTTCATAGGTTCCAAATCAACAAATTCTGCTACAGATATAGCTTGAATACTTATCCGGCTTAATGCATCTGCAACCTGGTTCTCCTTTCCAGGCTTATATTCAAGCTGCATTCCTTCAAAATCCTTTATAGTGTCAATGAGCTTTAATTGCCGTGCATTGATAATATCCTGCGTTTGTATATGTTTCAAACTTTGCTGATCAAAGCGAGCTACAAACTTAGATCCCATAAGATAATGTCTCCACTTCTTGAGTGCATGAACTAAGGCAATCAATTCCTTTTCATAAGTGCTATACTTTTGCTCTAATGGTTTAAGCATTCGGCTGACATAAGCTAATGGATGTCCATCTTGCATCAATACTGCACCAATAGCATTTCCACTTGCATCCGAACAAACTGTAAAAGGCTTATTCCAATCAGGTAGCCCTAATACCGGTTCAGTTGCCATGTTCTTTTTCAGAATTCGGAAAGCTTCCTCGGCTTCCGGATTCCAAACAAAGGGGACATCTTTCTTTAAAAACCTGCTAAGAGGAAGGGTTATTTTTGCAAAATCCTTCACAAATCTTCGATAGTAACTGCACAACTGCACAAAAGATCGTAGGTCCTTGAGGTTTTCAGGCCATGGCCAATCAATAATAACCCTAATCTTTTCGGGATCCATCCGTATGCCTTCTTTGGATATGATATGACCTAAATATCCAACTTCTTGCATAAAGAACCTGCTTTTGGACTCATTAACAAACGGCTTATTTTTGCTCGAAAGGTCAAAAACATTGAAGGTGTTGCTTATGCTCCTCAATAGTTTTACTATATATAAGTATATCGTCAAAGAAGACTACAACACTTTTCCTAAGGCAAAAGAACTCTCCCCATAAGTCGTGAGAGAAGTTGTTAGGAGCATTGGTCGGACCAAAAGGCATTACACGAAACTCATAGTGACCAAAAGTTGTTCTGAATGCCGTTTTTACGGTGTGTCTTCTTCCTTTATTCGGTTTGATGATATCCTGATTTCAAATCAATTTTGCTAAATATGCAAGCACCTCGTAATTCATCAAATAGGTCATCTGCTCTGGGCACTGGGAATTTATCCTTAATAGTCAACTTATTAAGAGCTCTATAGTCCATACACATTCTATATCCCTTATCTTTCTTTTTTGATAAGAATAACAAAAATCGTAAAAGGGAACGGCTTGGCCGTATTAGTCGTCGTTCTAACATTTACGCTATCGTTTCTCAAGCTCTAATTTCTCAAAATGGCTGACTCTATAAGGTGCCCTGTTTGGAGGTTTAGCGTTTTCTTGCAACTGTATGGCATGATCCTCTGGAGATGAGGAGGTAGATCTAAAGTTTCCTCATTTTTGAAGAGATCGTCGAATTGTCTCAGAAAACTGTACAACTCGAGAGGCACCTGTGATGGAGGGTCAGAGTTTCTCAAGTAAATAAAGTATGATTCAGCTTATGCAGTATTAACTTCTTAGTTTGAGTATGTCAAGTGGGGGTTCAGCTTGAGATGTGGAATCGTACACAACTTCAAAGTTGCCCTTCAACCATTATAGTTCTTGTCTTTTTCCCCTGTAATTAGGTCGGGCATCATACTGTTCTCGCCATCCAATTCCTAATATCACATCCATAGTTCCTAGAGGGGCCATAATCAAAACTCTTTCTTCAAAATACTGCCCTATTTGGATGGGAGCTACCATATATTTATCACACCTGGTTCCTAGGACCTTTCAAACCACCACCATTGTGATTTTTGTTTGCAAATCCACGGATAGGTAATCCTAATTTGTACACCAAGTCCCTCGTGAGATAAAATCATGTGTTGAACCATCATCAAGTAAAAGCAGTCACATCTTGACCTTTTACTGAACCTTTCATTTTAAACAGCCATGCTTCTGAAGACCCTGTATCGTCTTCTGACAAATTCTTTAGGTATGCAATTTGCAGTCTCCCTTTTTCCTGCTCAATGGCTACAAGCTTTCCTTTATTTCTTTCCTCTCCTTCCACGGAAGTTTGGGGTCTATCTTCCACATGGTGAGATTGAGCAACTTGCTTTTCCTTAAGCGACTCTTTAAACCGCACTTTCTTTGTATTTTTTTCTGTAGGTGTATTCTTCGGTAGGTTGGATTGATAATGTGGACCCCACAATTATAACATCCGTCTTTGGCCCTTTACTCACGTTCTGTTTGGACTTACGTCCCTAATTATTAGAGCGTTTTCATTTCTCCCGTTAAACACGGTCTTCACGCTCTTCCGCGGCCTCTTTTATTTTCTTATCTCTTCTATTTTAAAATTTTTCTCGCTTCAGTCTTTTCTGTTCACGAGAAGGCGCTCCTTCCCATATAACTAATTTACGAGCCTTGGGGTTCAGTTTTCGTTCTGCAGCTCTTGCTTTCTTAATTGCATCTTCCATATTGACTGGCTCAATAAGATCTAACTCTGCAAATATGTCCTCCCTTAACCCATTCACAAACTTCCTCAAGAGTTCATGTTCACCCAAGTTCCTAACTTGTGAACCTAGATGACTAAATTTCATGTAATATTCTGACACTGTTTCTCCATCATCCTGTTTAACAAGATCCCACTCTTTTTGCAATATCCTGTAATAGTTCGCTGGCAAATAGTGGGCTTCGAATGCACTACGAAAAACTGCCCATGAGTTAACCTCAGGCTGCATCAACCTGCGACCTTGCCACCAAACTTGAGCTTGTTCATCTAAATAGGTGTCCATGGCTTGCAGTTTCTCTTGCTCGGTCGCGTTAACTCTCTCAAAGAACTTTTCCCATATCCCCAGGAAACTTATTACTTGCATTGGCTTGACAGACACTCCGCCAGTAAAGTATGGTAGATCAACTTTTTCCAACCATTTAGGAGCCTTTACCTTTTTAGTTGGAGTATTAGTTTCAGCAGTCATCAGAGGCTCTGGGTTGGCGGTCTCTGGCGGTGGATTTTCTGGTGGGGGTGGATGAGCAGGTGGAGGATCTCTAGGTAATGGAGGTGGCTGGGCATTACTGGGAAGAAAACCATAAAGTAGAGCAATCTTCTCTAATTTGTATTGGTAATCCTCTGGGGATGTAGGTTGTGGCAATGCTATCTGTGTAGCGATGAAATCAGCAGTCCTTAAGGCCTGCTGGTATTGCTCTTCAGAGATGTTGTAACGGTGTGCCATCATCACAGTCACAGGTTCAAGAGCGGACTGGCTCTGATACCAACTTGATACAACAAAGGAAATCTCTTACAATCTAAAGAATAGAAATCAAAGAAAAGAAGGACGCTCTCCAATCTTTAGGAGGCTAGTAACCACCCAACAACCTGCTCGGGCCGATTCAGAATTCGTTTTTCTGTTGTAAGCAAAGCAATCGGGACTTCTATTTCGGAGGACCGGACTCAGCCGGATTGCTATGACAGAACAGAAGATTCACTCCACGCATTCAGCCGATCTACTGTCCGAGATTGAATGAAAACCTCTGTTATATAGGCTGGATCAAGATATTTCCGGAAATCCCTTTATTGGCCTCAAATATCTATCAAAAAGGTAGAAGATCTTCTAAAACTGGAAATCGGCCAGAAATATCCCTGCCGCAGAGCCCTTTTACGGTCCGGATCGATCCATTTTTGCCCAGATCCGATAGACCTGTTTCATTATCAGGGTATTTTCTGCTAAACGAATCCGTGACCCGTTATCAGCCTCTTTTATCATTTAAATTTAATAAACCCAAGCAATAAACTAATTTAACTACCAAGCTAAGACCCTAGGGAAAAATGAACTACCGATAAATTACAAGCCTTAGTAAAATGTGGTTTCCCAATGCTTGCACCCGAGCCGCTCCCGAGCCGGCTTTAAGCCGTAACATCAGCCTTTTGTTTTCTCTATTTCTGTGCACCTCGATTCCCAAGAATTTTGATAATTCCCCTAAATCTATCATCTTGAACCTTTGATTGAGGATTTGTTTGCAGTGTTCTAAAACCTTCATTCCCTTTGATACCATAATATTGTCATCTCCATAAAGGGCTATGATGCACCATTCATTTCCAGCTTTGTATTTATAAAGATTGCCATTATTCCTGAGTTTATGAAACCCTTGCTCTCTGAGGTAAGTATCCATGCATGTAACGTTCCTAACCAAGATGCCCTTAACCAACTGGGCAAAACTGTCTAGACATTTATGAGTAGTCACTTCTACCCATTTATGCCAGTGTCTCGGGAACGCGACACCCAGATCTACTCGAGTTGTCTCCTATGGGTCCGTTACAATTTCTCCCACTAGACTATGCTCGTCCTCGAGCATCACAAACTAAGTCATGACCTACCGTCCAACAATATTCCGGGTCGTACTTCCCCCGTGGAGACTCGAACTCGAGTCCTGCTCTGTTACCAAATGTAAAGTTCCTAATTGACATGCCCTTAACCAACTGGGCAAAACCGTCTAGACGTTTATGAGTAGTAAACTACGCCCATTTATCTGCGGTGTCACCGAACGCGACACCCAGATCTACTTGAGCGGTCCAAGTCATGACTTACCATCCAACGGTATTCCAGGTCATACTTGCCCCCATAGAGACTCGAACTCGAGCCCTGCTCTGATACCAAATGTAACGTTCCTAACCGACCAACTAGGCAAAACTATCTAGACATTTATGAGTAGTCGCTTCTACCCATTTATGCCAGTGTCTCGGGAACGCGACACCAAGATCCTCGAGCGGTCTCCCATGGGTCCGTTACAATGCATTTGTACCACTCCCTTGGTGATAGTTTAAGTCCATATACAGCTCTATCTTTCAAACCTTATTTTCACCTTCCTCGAATCCTGGTGGTTGCTTCATAAATATGTCTCCCTCTAGTTTTGCATTCAAGAATGCCGTGTTCACATCCATGTGATGGATTTCAAAATTATGCGCATTTGCAATTGATAAGAGCATTCTGATGTTGTTCATCTTCACTAGAGGGGAGAATGTCTCCTCATAATCTTTCCCTTTTCTTTGGGAAAATCCTTGAGCTACAAAACGTGCCTTGTATTTTGGGGTAATACCATCTGATCCAGTCTTGACTTTAAATAGCCATTTACATCCAACTATATTTTTGCCTTTTGAAATATAACCATCATCCAATTAAATTGGGATTATGTCAACTCCAAAATCACGCCAACCTGATGTTGTTTTCTAGGGGGTTTTTGTTTTTTTTAATCTTTTTTTTTTTTACTTCAAAAATAACATAAGGTTGCGATTCACGTGTGACGTTTCAGATGCGAATTGAAATATGCAAAAATGAAGAGCAAGTTGCTAAGATAGATGAGACCAAAATTGAAGAGCATTTAGATGATAATATTAGGTTTGATAATAACACATTGCATTATTTGCGAGGCAATTCCAGACTCGAAATTATCGATACATGGCACAAATATCATACAAAAATATCATATATTCCAATAAAACATTAAGGGATCAATCCATGTTTTTCCACGTATTTAACAAGGTGTGGTTCCATGTCAGCCGTTCTATCCAGTTCTGGGTATGAATCTAACACTTCACCCACCGTCATCCCCAACCAAATTATGCATAATAGACACAAACTTCACCCCGGAAATCATCACGCCAAAGTTTTTTGGATCGTAAGATGGTGGATTCAGGGCCTGTGTTTGATTGTAGAAGCATTTGAGAGCATCATCATCCACTATGATTATATCATCCTTATTCTCGATACCCATCATGTTACTCAAGTGTTTGATGAAGATAGGCTTGCCTGTTGGATCCTTGGGATTAGTGAACTTCACACATTTGTTCTGGTCCCAAAAGGTCAACCAATGTCTACGCATTTCCCCCAGTGCCTCCAAAGTATCCTTGATGTTCCTTAGTTCCATGGATGACCAAATACCAACTCGAAATAACCTGAATGCCTCATCTAACATCCAGGGATAGGTTCTGTACGTACAAAATTCAAATTCCTAACGTATAAAGTAAAAAAATACGTATTTAACGTATTAAAACCTCGCCGGCCAGAAAAAAATTTTTACGTCGCCAAAACAAGCGTCAGCGTCTGTGAAACGATTGAAAAACCGCGTGCGGGGAGGAACGCCAATTTTTTTTGCGTCGACGCTGGAATTCTTCTATATCTGCAAAAAAAAAATCGCGTCACGCGGTTTTTTATTCGTTTCGTCTGTAAAATTTTTTTCGCGTGCGGCTTTCCGTTGTTTTTGGCGTCGCAAAAATCTTCCCCACGCCGAATTTTTTTTTCTTAGGTATTTTTTCACGTTTTATCACGGCAAATATGTGTCAGTATCATACAATTCATATTATTTAGTATAAAGCGTCTGGCGTGTTGAACCTATCCCCCGCTAGCATCTCCTTTAAGTCGCGTCAGGGATAGATCTACTTGGTGTTTGATTCTCTTGGTGTCCGATGAAACCGATCTCTAGCCACTTTATTTTTCGGAAAAGTCTTGCAAAGGACTCCGCTTAGGTCGAACACCACAACCTTCTTAGAAACGCCAATGCAAGCCTGAAACATCAAACATGTATCCGGTCGACAAGATACGATAACACAAACAATACAAATGCGCCAAAGCGTGATTTGAGTTAGTCTTAACCAAATCGGCTCGGGCGTGATTTAGTTTGACAACGAAAAATAATCAAAAGCACGCCCGCAGCGGATTTAATTCAAAGGTAATACAAATTAAATCACGGCGTGGGCGCGATTTTAAATGGGCAAGGCCATACCTATCATCTTCGGTTTTTCTTTGCCGTCGTATCATTCTCCCCTTCGCCACCCTTAATCTTCGTGCTCTTACGACCGTTAGAATTGTTATTTTCTATTAGTTCCATTTTTTCCGTCCTTCTGGCCCGACATTATTTTACTATTGATTTGGCAAACCCGCGAATCACTAGAGTAAGCCTTGGTTGCCTTCGGTTTCGGTTGCCACTGTCAATTAGTTCATTGTTAACCCACGTGAATCTACTCTATTGTTGCTTGCATCACCCCGAAGGGAGGCAAGGATATTCCCTAAGTTAGCCCAGCGATCACATTTCTTTGAGCAGCCGGTTTAGCGACTATTTGTTCATTGCTTTCCTTATCGGTGCAGATTACTAGTTCCCTCATCGAAATCGTCCACTTTGAATTGGACAAAGTCTACGAGACTTTTGATTGCCGATGATTTCAGGAGTTGCCATAAGGGCCTTTAGGAGATTTGGCAAGCACATGCATGAGGAATGGTTCAAGAAAGTCTTTGGCACGCTCATCACTCACAAAGCGGTGACATCTTCTAACACCCATAAGAGCCTCTCGAGGCAATAACCTCAACATGAAGCTCCAAGCGGGTTGTATCAATTAGAGCAAATGCCTCGGCGAGGTAAGCAGCCATAGGCGGGGAAATCCATTTTTATTTAAGGGGCCCTTCTCCTTAGTTTGTAGCTCGTACTTGATTTCCCCACTTAGGAGGGGGTCCCGATCCTCATCCTCTTCTGACTCATCCTGTTCTGACTGATCCTGATCCGTATGATAGAATATAGTTCTTAAGTCTGGATCATATAGAAGAAAACATTCCCATGCACTGCTATTGTCACCCTTGACCTTAGCAATATCATATTCCTCGTCGGACAAACATGGCTATCATAATAAAGATCACATGTGCCATCTTCCGCTCGTTCATGACTCATTATCCTTAACATCATATATTAGGCATCCCTCCCTAATAACTTTGAGGCACTCGGATCATGAGCGTGGATAGTGCATCATGAATGTGACTCACGAAGGACAAACGATGACAATAGTGAAGGACCTCTCGGTTGTCAATCCTATCTGGTGGTAAAGAAGGCTGGCAGTCCTTCCCGTTCATGCCCATATCTCCTCTCCCACCCTGTTTGTCCAACACAAAAGAGTGATATATATTTAAGGCAAGAAGTTGATTACGGCAAGAGACCTTTTGTACCCAATGGAGACCGAATCTTTGGACAATGTCTTCTTCTCCAATAATCTTCTTCTTCAAAGGGCCACTTTTCTTCTCAACTCGGCCCGATGCCTTGGGGGGTAGAGTCTCCTTATGTTTTGTATTTTTTAGCCTTCCAATTCTTTAGGAAGTCCTTTGACCAGAATACAAACTTCTTGATGTCATCATTCTTGACCTTGTATTTGTCCAAAGAATCCAATTTCGGATAATGCCACATCCCCAGATAGCCTTTGTAACTTCGGCTCCTCTGAGATGACTTCATTGTTCATTACATCCTTCACATGGCTGCAACACTCAACGAAGGACATCCTATCCTTAGTGAAAGCACTCTTCTTGTATAAGACTTCCTTCTTTAAGCACCGGTCTAAAACCCCAAATGGTCTCCACGTATTCGCCTAGCCCCCGAGTCTTTCTCATCTCTGTCACATTCAAGTCAAAGATGCTTATATCAACGGGGAGGCACCTACCCATAGTATCTGGCGGCTTCCCTTGTGCATAAAGCGTCCCGCAATTCATTCCACTTTTGCCATACTGCCTCCTTATAAAACACAATCTTATCTGAAATCTGCTGGGCTGACACGCTAGATGAGCTTTCGGAAGGATCTGCAATGTCATCACCACCTTTTTTCTTTGATTTTCTTGCGGTTTTCTTCTTCTCACGTATAATTGTTCTGCGACGAGTCCGGCTCAAAGAAAGCAGAAAGCCTCGGACTTTGACCATGCATCGATGGGTAATGGGCAGCCATATTCCACCCACTGTTGGCGGGCGTGGGCGCGGTTGCTCCACGTGATCAACCTCAAAAGCACCGGGCGTGAAATGAATTAAATACCAATGCAATTCCGCGGCGTGCTTTTCTCGAATCGGTTAATTCACGCCGGCGTGCTTTCAAATGAAACCAAATCACGCCAGGCGTGCTTTCAAAACAAATCAATTCACGCCAGGCGTGCTTTAACATTTCACGCCTGGCGTGATTTGGTTTCATTTGAAAGCACGCCTGGCGTGAATTGGTTTCATTTGAAAGCACGCCTGGCGTGAAGATTAAAATGCTAACATCCTAATGCAGTCAATTACCTTTTGTATAGAAATGTCTTCCCCATTTCATTCAAAGTTGCACTAACACACTGACCCCAATTTTTGGTCCACAGTTGTTTTTTAGTTGTACGGAAGTGTAGTTTTATGCCAAAAACAACACCAAAATGGCCCCAAAAGTCCACGTGGCCCGTTTATCCAGATTTGCACAAAGAGACAGTGGTTTTTTGGCAGAAATTTTCCACGGTGGTTTTTTGGCAGAAAAATCCACGCGTAGGAAAAATTGACATAGTTTTTGTGATTTTTTGTCAACGTGTCATTTTTTTTACTGTTGTTTTTATCAGTGTTTTCTACGTGTGGTTCTTTTTTTGTCACTGTTATTTTTTTGAGATGTCATGCGTTGTTTTTTTGAAAAGTACATGCGTAGATTTACGTATTACTACACATGAAGAAGTAAAAAAGACAAATCTTTTTTTCTTTTTCTATACGTTTTATTTTTTTCCTCTATTTGTAGTTTTTAAAAGTTGTCATTGTTTTCTTAGAGAAAGATACATAGTTTTTAAAGAAATTCACATGTAGCATCTAAAAATAGTTGCTATTTTCAAACGTTATTTTCCTCAATATTATATGTAGCTATTAAAAAGTAGACACGTTATTTTTTAAATTAGTTGTTTCCAAGTGTTGTTTTTGCAAGAAAATTAAAATAAAATATCCGTGGACTTTTTTTAAGTGTACAAAAACAACATGTTTGGTTCCACGTAGACATCTTTTTAAACAATCAAATTTTGACACATGGCACTCATTCTTTTTACATGGATATCTTTTCAACTAATCAAACCTTGACACGTGGCACCAATTCTTTAAAAAAAACACAGCTTTTATTTTTTTCTTTATGCCTAGTGATAATTTCAATCTAATTTCAATCTGCAAAATATAGAGCACCACAACATTTGAATACAAACACAAACAAAATGAATATTGCCTTAAGGCTTTAAGAATCAAAGCCAAAAATTAAGACAAATATTATTAGATTGCAATCTAAACATTACATTAAAACATTCAATGGGTAATAAATGGGTAATAAGAAGGTATAGACAATTTGGGACACAAAGCAACTATCACAAGTTTCTCCATTTGATAAATCGGTAAAACTCATAATTCATTAATGGTAAAAGGTTCAGAATAATTAAATTTATCAAAACATGAGATGATTAATATAATTTGAAAACACTGTTATTTGAGCTCCAACACCTAGAGCAGACTCTGTTTTGCCATCTGCCACAAGTTTGAAAGAAACCCGACTCTGTTTTGCCATCTGCCACAAGTTTGAAAGAAACCCCTTTTCTTGGAAGTAATCCTGCCCTATTGAAGACATCTGTGTCTGGATCAAAACAAACAATTTAGAAAAAGGATTTTAGAAAAAGCTAAGCAATGAAAAACAAACAGACTGGACTTACCTGATTTGGACAAGTCTCAAAGGCTGTCGCATCTAATCCAGTAGAACTGGATAAAGAACACAAGTTCCTGATTTGCAGGGAACAACATGGTAGCTGGGGGAACTGCTAGATTCTGGCATATCCAAATGATGCCGATAATATTGAATGGGACAGCCTTCATCTGAGCTGATCGGCCGCTCCTCTTCCAGCCTTAAGTACAGAAAGGACGCAGGCCTATTAGGCTATGCTGGGAAGCAGAAATCGGCCATCAAATAGAGACAAGGCACACTGACCCCAACCTTTTCTTAAATCCGTGCAGATCTAGCCACCATAGTCGAGGAATAAGATCTGCTATACTGGCCTCTCCCAGCAATTTAAAATTTTCAGCAAGCAGGGCACTAAACTGATCGCCTTGGATAGCTCTCCTGATCAACTGAGCAAAGTTGATTTCTTCGCCTTGTTTGCTTTGCTCTGTGATGATCTGAATCCGAAGCAGGGCGGCATCACCTGGAGGCTGTGAAGTAGGGAAGCGCCATAGCCGCGGAAGCGGGGCAAAGATCACCGTAGGGAAGACCGTGAAGCGAGAGGCGACACCATAGCCGTGAAGCGGGTACATCAGCTATAGGAAGCGGTGATAGCGGGGGCGCCATAAGCCGGGAAGCAAGGCGGGCAACTCTCCCCTTTCTAATTTTTTTCTGATTGGGACGCATAGAGTAGGAAAGCGGGAAAGTAGCAGGTGAAGTATTGCCATCCAAGAGACGACACCTCCTATAATGATAGTGATTGTAGAACACGATTTGGCTTTTGTTACTGGCTGCCGATGAGGGCCTTTTGTGCCTCAACAGAATCTTTGCCCGCTGATGATGGCCAATTTAATATCATCATTTAATAATAGCTCCTCGACGTTAGGTCCACACAAATGGGCTTGTTCGAGATCATATCCCAAGGTAGCACATCTGGCGGCATAGGCATTTGACTGGATTACTAATCATGCTCAAACAATCTCCATGGCATGTCTTTGGATCATATCTTATGTTAACATAAATGGAGCTTGGTGAGCGGATGAGGGACTTCACATGGATCGCCAAAGTTTCCTTAAGACCCATTGGATAATGGTCGAGTACTTATTCACTTGTTCATGGCCTCTAGTTGCGCCACTCTGTCTGTTGATTTTCAAAAACGAAGCCTCCATGCCTTCGACAACTGCGGGGAAGAACATCCCTACCCGATTTAGGACCCTCTTAGAAGCTTTCAAGTCGGCTAATTCCCTAGCTTGCTTTGCAAATAGTGACTTGGTGTGGTTTATTGAACATGCCTCTACGCATACCGTAACCCCTTGGCAAATAGATCTTGGCGAATCGCTACATTGGTGGGCCAGCCATGCTTAAAACATGTCTCACCATTCACATCTGTCCTCATGAACGTATCCTTGTATGCGGTGGCTCTGAGTGAGTAAGTCCGAGGCGGATCTTTCTTACTGCTTATGTGTAATCTCCAAGAGCAATTTGCAGTTGGTGTCATCCTCTTCCTCACAAGAGATTAGGATCCCTTGTTTGGTCATCTTGTCTGCTTCCTTTTTCCTCGAGAAGAGAGTTAAGTCGAGCTTGCCATTTGTCTTGGCAAGGTCAACGTATTCACTCGGCACCCTCATCCATTTCCTCTTCGTGGGGAGCCCCTTGAGGTCGATGGTTGCTATAAGAATCGGCCCTTCATCATCTAATGTGAGATCATATGGTATCACGGGTTCGTCGGTCACCTTTGCTTTCTTACCAGGAATAGACCCCGAATTATTAGGGGTTTTCTTCCTCTTGGGCACTGCAAAAGAAGATGAACATTGGGATTATTGTATTTTCCAGAACAAGAGATCACGCTTGGCGTGAATTTGAACCTAAATTAGTATAATTCACGCTTGGCGTGTTCGTAGCTCTTACTATATATACCATGATATGCGTGAATTTGAAGCTAAATTAGTATGCATCCACATTTTAAGCTACGTACCCTTTATGAATCCATATTTCTCACTATTTAACCTCATTGAACACTGCTATCTCTAACTGTCAAACCTCCAGCTCTAAATAGGTGTGTACCCCTCTGTTAAAAACTACTAAGAACTATATTCTATAAAAACAGAGCAAAATTATGTCCTAAAAAACAGACAATCAGAGCATTAACTGAAGGTAATAAATTGAATTCATGCAAAGCATAATAACTCAAATTCATGCAAACCATATTAACTGAAGGCAAGGAAATAACTCAAATTCATGCAATGCATAATACTCTTCTTACACTGTGTATTCAGAAGGCAAATTAAATACCTTGAATAGGGGTTTCAACGTCCTCTGAAACTTGAGAAGAGCTGGGTTTTGAGATTCCTCTTCCACCGCTTCCTCTGCCCCGTCCTCGACCTCGATTCGTTTTAGAAGACATCTCCCGAGTCGCCTAGTAATGAGTCGGAGCTTCGCTTCGGATCTGGCGCTCGAGTTTTCGGAGAAATAACTTTTTACACAGTGCGAGAAATAAGCGTTTTCCCGCACGAGAGAAATTTGAATTTCAAGAAAACACAATATCACGGTTTGAAATATTCTTGACACATAAAAATAATAATGACGAAGATTCACTTTCAAAAAAAACCCCCGTCCGTGACTTTTTTCATTGAGTTTTTAAAACTAATCTCTAGTGTTCTTTCATTGATTACATTTATCCCGCCAAAAATGTAATTAACCTAAAGCTTTCTTGTAACTTCGAATTTTTCCCGACCACTGCGTTTCCATAGCCTTTGTGATTTCGAGAACTTCGAATCGGCTTCTCAAGAATGGCTCTGAGAATTACGGTAAGCATCTCATTCCTATAGCTTGTACAATAATTTCCAATAAAGGTGTTTGAATAGGCAATTGTCTCGCAGTGTCGAAGATGAATGTTTCATGTTAACTACAAATCAGAAAAGGAAAGTAGGATTATGCAAGATCGACTCCATCGATCCGATTTAAATCGCCATGGAATTCGCCGGGGATAAGTATGTCCGAAAGTTTCGCTGGATTAACTGGCTGCGCTACGGATGAAGCTTTACCTCGCAGAACACCGGTGGGGATACGGTTGGAAAAGTGTTGGAACATTTGTTGCATGGCCAAGAAACCGCTTAAAAAGGTATGTAACATGTATTACATTGTAGAAATATAGAAGTAGACAAAATTTGTTGTATTCATTGGAAAAAGTTTACAATTGTATATAATGGGATAAACCGGATAAACCGGACAAAATCCCGGACTCTTTGTTTCAAGCCCAGGTCTCTTGAGTAGGCTGGGCTATCGATACCCCATTTCCATTCCGGGGCATAGTGAGCGGATCGGGGTAAAACCCGAGCAAAACCCCGGGGCTCTAGCTCCACCTCCCCGCCGCTCCACCTCCACCTCCTGCTCCTCCTCCTGCTCCATTGGTTGAACCATCTCCATTGCATCATTATCACGCTGCGGTAGTGGTTCGATGTTGGGGCATCCGGGGCATAGAGGCTAGCCACTAAAAACGCGGCTCCTCATTTTGAATCTCGGTTCGGTTGCGAGATTCACTCTCGATCAATGCATGTCTTGCTTGATCGGTGATCGAATAAGAAGGCCAGACCTCCGTGCGATTACAAAGGGCCTCAGAGCCAGATTTATCATTGCCATGCGCTCTGCTGCCATCATCATTACTTGATCCAAGTACTGCGGGGGTTGCAAGGCCCCATTGCTCGGTAGGATGGTGCTCTCACCAAGGTTCAACCGGACTAGAGATTGGAGCGGAACTGGGTCGGTGTGTGATTGCTGCCCCAAATGTAATTCAATGAATCTTCGTCACCAACCGGGTGATTAATGTAACTTGGCATCTATCAATAGGAAGTGGCGGAATATCGGTATTCCACTGGCGTGTTATATTTATTTATTTATAAACTTAGAAACTAAGAGACACGCCCGGCGTGTTTAACTTAAAAGTTGAAACTAGGGATAAAATTGTTTGCACGCTCAGCGTGTAAACTGCTATATAGGAAAAACTATACACGCTCGGCATGCATTCAGCAGACGTGTAAATAATTGCCTGGCCTTTATCTATTTACTTATCTATCTGTACAGTTTTTTTTTTCTCCCTCTCTGCTGAATGCACGCCGAGCGTGTATTCATATTCCGGCTAAGGTTAGCATGGAACACGCTTAGCGTGTTTCAAATGTTATCTTTGAGATTTTTCTAATGCTTTCTACTACACTTATTCATAATAGAAACTTGCATGCAATAGCATGATTAATTCAGGAAGAGAAACTCAAGAATTTACTCGAAACAAAAAGAAGCAGATGAAGTTTATAAAAAACTATTGGGTGTAAATTCTTTGGTGGTGTACAACTTTTCGCGATAGCACTTAGCACATAAAGCACTTAGCTAATACAAAATTTGATGTTACGAAATAATTATATTAGTTGGTACCTCATTTTTCCTACTTTAATGTTTTAAAGACACGTTTATTATTTGTAATACTCAATTTTCAAACACAATATGCATATCAAATTCACGTTGGATGTGAGATTTTTAGCAGTTAAAGCACTTGTCTGGACAGTGCTTTTTGACCACCAGTAAAGAATTTACACCCTATTCTGGTTTTCATAAACATCATCTGCTTCCTCTACCTCGAGCAAATGCAAAAGCTTGTCTTCTTGGATTAAACCTGCCATTGAGATGCAGCTTAAAACTAAATGAAAACTAACCTTGAGTTCTGAGGCTGGAAGGATTCGAAGAACGGAGGACTTTTGGATTCGCAGACCTTAGTCCTCTGCTTTTGGTTTTAATTCTGAGCCTCCGATGTCCTCTGCTATAGATGCTACAGAACAAAAGGCGGAGTCTTTTAGTAAGTTAGGAATTGCCGAAACCAAACATCTAACATTGCTGAAAATAAATCTGCTCAACAAGATTTTTAGGAGGCGGATCAAACACGTGGAAGCGCAAAACCGCAAATCATTATGAAGGAAGGAAGAAAATGTAGGAACTTTGAGAGCGTGAAATGGATTTATATAGGCATAATTAGAAATAAGTTAAGCGTGAATAATTGATTGCTTGAATTAACACACCGGGCGACGGTCTTCCTTGATTACATGACATGTATATGGTATATATGGAGAATATTGCATTTTATGCAATAAATTCTCCATGCATTTTATTCCATTTATTGCATTCGAAAAAATAGAATTTAGAAATTTTATATAGGCTAAATTAAAAATGATTTTAAAAGCAAAATTATCAAGGCTAAAAAATGACTTGTAGGGTTGGGGAATTGTTTTAGGTCGTATAGGAAAATTTCCTATGGTTCTTGTGATGAATCGAGAGATTTCTCATGTGGTTGATTTATAGTGTTCGAGACTTTGTTGAGACAAATCAGAGAGACAAAATTTTAGAGAAAACAGCTTGGAGACAAAATAATGGGAGAAAACAGTTTGATTTAATTCAAAAAAATTATTTTACAAAAAAACTGTTCGAAGAAAACCGTTTGAAGAAAAATTTTATGAAGAAAACTGTTTGATTTCATTCATAAGAGTTATATGTCACATGCCCTTGAGGGCTTAGGCAATTTGCAGAAGGCTTTTCACAATATTACAGAAAACAAATGCCCTGGGAGGCGTGTCCAAAACCACAAGAAAGAAACAAAAAAGGGGCCGCTGGGATCTGCATCACTCTTCTTCCACGTCAAAGCAACAAAGAAGAAAGAAAGGTGCAAAAAAAAAAAAAAAAAAGACATGCAAACCTGGTTCATCTCTCAACCATTCTAAAAATTGGTCGAATTGTCGACCTTCTTCCGAATCTTCCTCCTCCTCCTCCGACTCCTCCCTCAGGCTCTTGAGAGATTTCATTCTCATTTTGAGGTCAAGCCAACCGTGTGAGCGAGGCGGTCATGTATTCTTGAGAATCCAACTCCTCCTCTTCCTCCTCTTCATCCTCCAGAATGAATCGAGGAGAGAATTGGGAAAAAAAATCAATTTGGGGGATTGAGGGGTTCTTCAACCCAACGTCTCTTTGAGGAGACCTCGGGTTCTTCATGAAGGTCGAAGGGCCGAGGCTGAACGCTTCATGGAAGGCGAAAAAAAAATTTTGGACCCAGAATGGAGGTCTTGAGGCGTGAACAGTTTATATAGGGTTAATTAGAAATTAAGCGTGAATAATTGATTGCCTCAAATAACCACGCCCGGTCTGAAATTCCGCCAACTATATCATCTAGGGTATATTATTATGGATAATAAATTCTCACGTCTACCTTATCGGTTATATGTCTTTTAAGTAATCATATATCCAAATTTTTCGATAATTAAAATTTGGATATATTTATATAAATGTCATTTCCTTGTTGTTGCCACGAAAATTCTTGTTTTAAATGATTTCGTTTACACCCATTGTTATTATTATATTAAACCTATTTCCAAGGAATTTCTTGCTTTTAAAAAAATTTGATTTACCTCTACATATTCCATAAATGTCATGCTTTTTTTATCTTATGGTGTAATAATTTTTTTCCTACTCATTGACTAAAAAGGGTGCAATTTGCCTAGGTCAATGGTGCCTCTCTAACTCAAGATGGTGTGCAACATATTGAAAAGAGCAATATCAATGAAAAACCAACTCCTAGCAAGAATGTTGAAGAAAAACAATTAGTCCTCTATAGTAGGGTGCAATGGAGGAACAAGAAGGTGAGAATCATGCACAAGTGCAACAAGGAAATAGTAGGCCAAGGAGTCATTGTGCTAGCAGATCCTGGTGAAGCTGTTAATGATGAAAGGCTAGGGGAAGACAATATTGGTATTGCAATTTCGATGTTGGAAGACAACTGGAAAGGTAAAGGTTTGGGTGACAAGGAATGTTTTGGTTGTGTCAAGCAATTGGAGGTTCCTTGCATCATGGCATGGGCTATAAGTAGTGTTCAATTTGTGGAGGATTATATTTTCGAGCGAGGTTGTTGGGGACAATGATTGTCTTGATATTGATCCATAGGCAGTTGGAACTCTAAACCTAGGCAAAAGGGGAGAAGTATCAGTTGCCAGACATTATCCTAGCAAAAGAGCCAAGTTGATTAGTGACACCAAACGTGAGACAATGGCAAAGGTTAGGGGCTCAGAGTGTTGGAGTGGTTGTATGCAATTCTTTACAATAGAACAATTGGTGGAAGCAAGAGCCACTTTTCAAGAGTATACTGTTGATGAGAGGAGGACCTACATGTACACAATCTTCGAGCATGCACTTCAGGATGAAAGAAACCCAAACAGAAAAAGATACCCTTTACTAGGCAAGTGGATATGTCCAAAAGCATGGCAGAATATCCATGCAATTCCAAGTTCTTCATGGCATAATTGGCAAAAAAAACAGGCAGAGGGGAACATGATTGCTTTACATGGAAATAATGGTTTGTTGAGACCAACAGCTAGGATCTTGGCTACCAGGGAGATATTTGAAAAATTTGATTTCAATGCAGAGTCTATGCCACACAAAAGCAGAAGGGATGAAAAGGGAAGAGCAGTTGTTGAGAAAATGTTACCATCACGTTGTACTCAAAAGAGTATTTTGGAAGAAGTGAATTCCCTACTTCGAGAATTGGGAATTCTTCCAATATCCCAACCTAGCTTTAGTAAGCTATGGAAGAAGCGTTTCAATCATGTCACCATAGCAACTTCAAACAACTTTGCAAAGTGCAATCTATGTGCTAAGTTGAAGGAGATTCTTGATAAGACTGTGCAACCTAGTCAAAGGGCTAGGATAAGGGAGCATATGAAGGACCATATGACTGACCAACTATCATGTAGATCATGCTATTGGATGTGGAGGACTTTATCTGCATTGGAACCTAATAACTATTTATGTATTATACATGACAAGATGGACCAGCAAAAGACTTGTCTTCCACAATTCAAGTACATACCAAAGTCATGTGGAAGATCATACCCTTCTGATCTCAATGATGGGGCAACCTTACATGGGCGGACTCAAACCTACTATGGCCATTTTAGTTTGGAGTTGTGGAGTGATGGTCCAGATTTTCATATTGGGAGTATCATGAGGTGTTTGAGAAACTATGAAAATGGATACAATGGTCACCTCTAGAACCCTACAGCTAGCCAGACACTATATAGAGCATTGTTAGATGGAAACCCTAACAATATTGAAAAGTTCAGCAAGGCAAGGTTTAGGAAGCATGGGTCTAATGAACATGTTGGAGCTTCAACTTCACGTGCTAGAGCTCAAGATCTACCCAAAAGGTTCCTCTTGCAACTTGATAATTGTCTTTGGCCAAAATAAGAACAATGGATGTTTTCTTTCCTATCCTACTTAACAATTTGTGGGGATATTTAAAATAGTTAATTTAGGGTTTCTTATGCCCGGCATACCCATGAGGATGTGGATGCATTATTTGGCAAATATAGTTGTATCTTTGAAGCAGCGTGACAGTCACCAACTTTCCTAGGCTAATGGAAATCTTGCATGAATGCACTACTCCAAACCCTATAGCTTCTCTCATAGAAGAAGTGCCCGATTGGAAGAGCTTTGTGGATGGTTATACATTGGATCTTGAAGGTCATTCCAGGCCTCTGCATTCACTTTTTTGGGTGAGAGATGGGATTCCAATCTTCCAATGGAAGATGAGACCTTGAGGAGGAGGAGTGGAGAGGAGGGAGGAAATATGGCGTAGAGATGAGAATGGCAAGCCTATGATACCTCGGTCAACCAAAAGCTCTAAAACCCTACTTGAAGAAGTGAAGCAATTGGGATTGACTAAGGAAGGAATCCAGGACTCTATAAAGCATTGGCAAACCTCGGTGGCTTCTTTGGAAGAAGGTGATTAACCCATTTGGGGAGATAGACACATCCTCGGATGAATTGAAAGAAGGGTGGTTGCCTAAAACTAGGTGGAAGACCTTAGCAGTCTTGAGGATGTTGATGACAACTGTAGTAGCATTCGCAAACAATATGCTCCCTCCTCCTTACGACAAACACTATGTTGGTCCTAAGAACAATAGGCCAAAGTTTCTAGGCATGGATGTTATGAACCTTCCATGACTTGGAATGCCACCAATTTGTGGTAGTAAAGCCAGGTGATTTAGATACATATCCGGTGTGGTTGGGGGTTCACTATCTCTGATATTTGCAAAGAAGAAGGTAATATTAACTTCAACCATGTGCGGGTGGAATGGTGGTGTCCAAAGCATCAGTTGACCAACGTGTCGGATAAAGAAAGGTACTTTCATTTGTTGGACAAAGAGATGGAGGAGAACCGAAAGGATCCCGATCTTTGGCTAGACTATGAAAGTGTTTTGTACTCATGGACTCCAAACACTATTCCAAAATAGAAATCACGAGAATTACAATACCTCGGGATGTCGGGAAGAAGAAGGTTATGATATCATTGGGGGTGCTTGAAGAAAGTTGAATAACTATGTACATTTTTGTTATCACGTTTTTATGATATGGTGCTATATTGTGAAATATTGACTATTTTGTAAATAACATGATATTACGTTTTCATAATTTTGAGGTGAAATGTGTGAATTTGAATATGCTACTAAAAACATGCAATATGAAATTTGTCCCAAAATTAAGACATAATCCCAATTTAATTGAATGATGGTTATATCTGTAAGTGTATAAGTTTCTGTCTTCTGTCAGTAGCCCCTATGTTTTCAGCAAAATATGTGCAGGACTATGCTTTAGGTCGATAGACTCTCAGTACCCATTTCACAAAATATCAAGCATCAATAGTTGTTGGCAGATACTCTAAGAAGAATATTTTGGTCCACATGTCATATTGGCATTTTAACCCTTAAGAGGCGACGTTGTAGTATGATGCAATTTCGAGTAAGTAGGCAAAAAAGCTGAATAAACAACATTATAACATCTCCTTCTTCCTCCCTTCGAGAATCTAGAAAGATTCTTCATATTGCACATCAATCAAGATCCACAATATGAGTTTGCTTTAATTTTAGACCATATTGGAATTATGAAAGATAGTTTTTAGTTGTTGTATGATGAGATGAGAAAGTGGAAAAATAATACTAAACCCTATTTAATGTTTTGTAGTCGTTCCTCATAGAGCCAGTTTAATACAATACTAAATGTTTTTCTACAACAAAAACATGGAACATCTCAAGTTAGCTACATGGAACATTCTAAGCTCCAATAAAAACATTTAGGCAGGTTCTGCTTTCTGTTGCTTAGTTAGAAGATAGAACTGGACTATTGCAGCAAGCTCTAAATATGTTTACATAATTTATGTTTGTTGTACTGATAATCTCCAAACTAGCAATTGCTGTACATGGGCATGTCAGACATCAAGTTTCCTTCAAGTCTATTAAATATTTTCATCTTCAAGATGTTGGTTTTCCCATTCCTTCTCATAGGAATTTTGAGAAATTTGGTTCATCGGGTTTATATTTGCCACAAAATTGCAGAACAATTCTTCTGTCAGTAGCCCCTATGTTTTCAGCAAAATATGTGCAGGACTATGCTTTAGGTCGATAGACTCTCAGTACCCATTTCACAAAATATCAAGCATCAATAGTTGTTGGCAGATACTCTAAGAAGAATATTTTGGTCCACATGTCATATTGGCATTTTAACCCTTAAGAGGCGACGTTGTAGTATGATGCAATTTCGAGTAAGTAGGCAAAAAAGCTGAATAAACAACATTATAACATCTCCTTCTTCCTCCCTTTGAGAATCTAGAAAGATTCTTCATATTGCGCATCAATCAAGATCCACAATATGAGTTTGCTTTAATTTTAGACCATATTGGAATTATGAAAGATAGTTTTTAGTTGTTGTATGATGAGATGAGAAAGTGGAAAAATAATACTAAACCCTATTTAATGTTTTGTAGTCATTCCTCATAGAGCCAGTTTAATACGATACTAAATGTTTTTCTACAACAAAAACATGAAACATCTCAAGTTAGCTACATGGAACATTCTAAGCTCCAATAAAAACATTTAGGCTTTTGGAAAACCCCAATGATATATTCTCACTTTGGTTGCTAAGAAACCCCAATGCCATCTACCCAAATTGGCTCTAAGAAAATGCTAATGGCGCATCTATTTTACAATGTTTAGCTGAACAGGATTTTGTTCACACATGCTCCCAACTTATGCCCAGCAACGTTGGGCACTGTTACTAGTTGGTATATGGTTACATGAATTTCCTTTTTTCTACATGGAGTTGCGTACATATTCCACTAAAATATCTTGTGTGTTTATACCATGACCAGTTGCGGGAGCGTCATGCTAATTCCTATGCCAAGAGTGGATGGGAACTTTTCACAAATGCAACCACCCGTGCTATTTCTGAAAAACCATCTGTAGTGATTTTCCTGCTTTAAGGAAATTATGCACATGAAACAATAAGGTACTATTCACTATTGCACATCATTAGAACTGGAAAGGTACAACTTATGTTTATCTCTAATAGATTAATAGAACAGAAAATCATATAACTTACGTTAAATCAAGTTGTTGCATGTATGTACCACATGTTTCAAGGTGCACGGAGCTGCAAAACTTGGAACTTGGCCACGTGATTCAGTCCTTAATGAACTACAACGGACTAGATTTGGTGACTATTTTGACCGATCATCTCATTCGTCTATTTACTTGTGGCAGGTTAATCCAAGCAAACCAAGTTTTCAATAAGGTTTCAATACCAACCCAGTACACATGGAATTATTGACGTCAATGCTAAACATGGATATGGTGGAAAAGCCCATAGTTTGTATGCCAGGATGCTATATGAGGGAGGAATACCCAACAAGTTCACGTTTTCAAGTATATTGACACTCTAGGTGCCCTAGAGAAGGGAAGGCAAATATATAATGAAGTTGTCGAGACAGGCTATTAAGTTGATATTGTAGTAGGTAGTAGTCTTGTTGATATGTACTGTAAATGTGGAAGCTTGGATGAGGAATATAGAGTTTTTTGACATTGTAAGACAATAGCGGAGCCACAGATTAGAAATAAGACGATCACAGAGCATAAAAATAGACAAAATCAAGGACAAAATGGAGGAATAAAATTAATAGACAAAATAAAGGAATAAATGGAGGAATAATAGGCTTGAGATATCTGCGGCCATACCTGCGCTGCTCTTAGTTGCAGCAGTCGAGGTTTCTTTAAGGTTCAAGCTACACGACCTATTCGAGTTGAACAAAAAAAAACTGATATTGAAAATGTCCATTTTTTGTCCGATGTTTTTGCGAAAGGTAGAAAATGGTCGTTTTTCGAGATGACATTTTGTTTGGCCCTTTTTGCAAATGCAAGACAAAAAAAAATACATTCCCCCCCCCAAAAGAGGGGGGGCCAAAACGGTCGATTTTGGTGATTATAAACTAGGGAACTAACAGAGTTACTTCTTGATGCCTTCAATGTTGAGAACCCCGGTTCCTTTTTGCAATCTATATGCATCGAGTAGGAATTCAGGGCCTCCCAAGAAGTGGAGAGAGCAGCAGAACATGCTAGACCTAATGGGGCCCATTCAAGAGAACTAATAAAGTTGCAGTCAATGGAGGACACATCTAAGAAGGAAGGTTGCACAATCACAGAGGTCCATAAAATTTGTATGGACAATGGATCAGTCTATTGTCCGTAAGGATCCAAATTCGATGATGCTACCACAAATTTGGATAAAAAGGAGTTTGAGAGGGATTGGCCCAATAGGAGAGGTAAGTTTGAAGGCCCTGAACGCAAGGTTTAGGGTATCACGGTAGTTACATGCGAGCAGAATGTATACCATACTCGTATGTAACTACCACGATGAAAAAGCCTGCCCTTTCTAGTTTTCAGGAAAAGCCCTAATGAGAAATGGTCGCCAACAACCTTGACAGTGGCCTGGAGAATAAAATGAAGTGTAGTAATGTCGGATCCAGATTGAGAGAACACCCAAGGCGAAGGAATACTTGAAATAAATAGAACACATGGCAAGCACACATTAATGGTTAGGGGAAAGAAGAGTGAGTATGATGGGGGAGCGAGATCCTAAACAAGATAAATAAGCTATAGGAATGTTCATAAAACCACAATTTGAACAAGCCAAAAAAAAAAGGAAAGAAAAGCCATAGGCACTTTAATCCGTACATGTACAATCGCTCTACCACGATCATGGATGTAGAAAGAATGAATGAAGGGGCAGTAGCATTGAGGAGACTTTATAAATCCACATTGCCAATGCTATTTCCACAGATGGCTTAGACCGAATTCCCATTTCCAGTTCAATTAAATGATTATCGTTAAAACACGAGATAGACGTTCACTTGCAAAAAGCCTAGGAAAAAAACTTATCAAAAGAAGTTGTTTGCAGCTACCGCCACGGAATCAGAAGCTTCTTAGGAAAATAACTTATCAAAAGTAGTTGTTTGCAGTTGCCGTCACAGAATCAGAAGCTTCCAGTTGCACTATCGAACTTGCCTCGCTTCTAGCTGTCACTCCCCAAACGTTCACAAAAGAAGGCCCAAAAAAAAGGAAAAAAAAAGAAAAGAAAAAAACACTAGCCCAAAGCACTTTTAATTATCTTTGCAAATAAATTTATATGCGTCAGAATTATTCTTATTTTACAAAAGATACTTGAAATTCTTTATTGTTCTCCTTATTTGTTTACTACATACCACATATGACCTAGTAAGACATAATCCAAATAATTTGGGATATAATACTAAACACACTTGTTACTCTTTCTATGTCCCATGAAACTTGTATTCCAATACCACTATGTTCAATACGACAAGTCGTTTAGATAATCATATAAAATGCCTTTTAAACTCCAAGTAGAATGCCTTCAAAACTCCAAGTAGAAGTAGTCTTGGTTATCAACCAATACAATAGTTAGAAAATTTTGATAGCATTGCAGGGAGTGACAGCTAAGCTATAAGACTACTTGGCTCATCGTCCTTCAACCTAGATATTTTATCGGTATATAAAATAAACAAGCTGTATAATTGTAGGGGCAAAAGAACTATGAAATGATTTGTATCTAATCATAGCCCTGCTACATTACTTAGAAAAAAGCCTAGACTGGACATCATAGCATTCTCACATCTTGAACTGGTGTGATTGATCAACGACATTTTTTTCCTTGATCAGTAGCATTCTTTTCGCTCAATGGAGCACTAGCAGCATGCAAACTTGCATTCGGCTTGTGCATATAATCTCATATTAGCTCTTTGCTTTATGGCGCCAAAACCTTGACATTGGTTTTGAGACATTAAAGCCTGGCGAAATCTTCTTATCTCGAATCACCCAAGACAAACCATTTTCTGTCTGTATGCCAAAGGCGCCATTCCAGTATTCATGCAAGAATATTACGAACAGATTTTGTTGAAACTAGATGTGGCCAATGACATGTTCAATGAAGGCTTGAATCATGAAGTAGCCTTCTTCAACAATGCATGAGCGAAGAAGCAAATTGAAATATTCTATTGAAAATAAGAATTGAGTACCATTGCAGAGTGTACTATACTCCTATTGCATCTTTTAGTTAAACACGTAACAAGGTTTGGGAATGACATTATTTCAATTTGAGCTCCAGTATCTACAACACTGATCGGAAGGGGGAGCAAATGCAAGGTTGACCTTGATCTTAAGTACAAAAATAACCATTACAATAAAACTAACAATTTAAAACTTATGTGTGTTTTTCATAATAGCCAGCAATCTAAGACTACATCACTGGTATCTAATAAAAGTGAAATAAGCTGTCAATTGAATTGAATTGAATGTTTTATATCATCCATGGGGCCTATGGTATACCGCCAATGGAGTTTGTGCACTGCCCAGATACATTGCACAACCTTTCAACTCATCATAACTAGGTACAAGCAATGTGGGAGATAATTGTTTTACCTCGATATTGCTTATAACTTTTCCATTATCTGGGTAAAGTTAAGTAACAAAAGAGCCTTTCCATTTTTAAATTCTATATGCACATTTAATGCACTGAACCCATACCACAAGTTGCCTTTATATTTGTATAGAAGGAAGGAAGGAAGGAAGGTATTTTTATCGTCCACGGAGACCAATCGGTCTATGGAACCCAATACAAAAGCGCAGCAAGCGGATTACTACCCGGATTAAAAAACCCCCGCCCCGAAGGGTTTTCGAGGGAAAAACCGTGGCAGCAATCAGCTTGCTGACAAACTGTTCCAATATACAAAATGCAAAAACACACAAATATATACACTCCCCTTGCCGCCCTCCAGTAGTGCCCGATCACGAAAGCCGGGCGGGGGCAAAGGTGAGCTCCTGCATCCAAGACCTCCTCGAATATAATGAAGCCCACGACCCCGGATCGAGCAAATGTAGGGGCAAGTCCGGCCGCAGGTACTAAGGGAAGCCGATCCGGCCCAGATCCGAATCTTTGCCGGGCAACTTTGGAAAGTGTGAGACTCATCCTCAATGGCACCCATTTGACAGCACAAAGAGTTCTGTCCGGCGGGCTCCCAATCCACCGCCCGCCTCGATCGCGAAGATGGTGGGCACTGCGGCGAATGGAGGCAATGAGTCTGCGCTTTTTTCAGGGCAGGGGAACGCAGTAGAGGCTGCCCGGGCCCCGACTAACACGGGTTGATGTGCTCCTTGTAATGGGCGACTGTTTTGACCTGCCGGTCCCGAGCTTGCCAAGGAAGCAAGCATCCGTGTACTCCAGGCGGTCACGATCGCCCCCGTGGTCCACTGTCCACACGCGCTTGTGCTCCCCGCATCGTTCCATCTGGCGAACCACACATCTCTCTCTACCCGCAACAGGCCTAAGCCGTTTCGGGCCCATTGCCACAACCCCGAGGTAAGCGGGAGCTGAGCATCACCCATATATTAACCACTTTCAAAATAGACGCATGTGTCTATCAAAGGCTGCCCACCGAAGCGGCAAGAATCCGTTTCTAATCAGAATCTGATAGGGGATCCGAGGGTTTCATCGCAAGTGCCCGTGCAAAAATGCCGTCTGCACCTGCTCCAAGTCATTCCAGTTGCCAAAGAGACAACCGGGCCCCAAACCTCAACAACGCATGTGAAGACGTGCTCACGATTTCAAAACAGATGTGGATCGATGACCCCAATCATAGAGCTCTTCCCGGTGACTATTGTTCTGGCGTGGCATAAAGCGCTCCACCATTGCCACCAAGAAGCCGGATGGACGCCTCCAACAGAGCGAGGAGGGGAACTCCACCCCTAGGGTAATTGTAGGTGGGCGTGGACCTCCAATGTGGTTGTCCCCGAGCATGTGAGTACAGGAGGCGGGGTGCGGAAGAGGATATGAGAACCACCCGGGTGTTGGCCAGATTCACAAGCATGTCCAGAGCCCCATTGCATCGTGTCTAGGGCATCCAGATGGGACTACATAGCTTATGGGGTGTGGGCCAGAAGGTCAACATCGTCCGCATAGATGAGCTAGCGGATGACCTGGTGCAAAAGCGATGCCATCCCCCATGCTCGCGAAGCGTTGGGCTCTAAGCGATCAATGTAGAGGCCAAAAAAGTGTTGGTGAGGGGCAGCCGCCGGACCCCGATACTACTGGAATGCTTGGTCGTCCCGGTGCATCCCGCCAAAACAACTCTCCTCTGACGTATATGGCATTACGCACGACAGCGGCCGGGTATTAGCCGACGCAGTACTTAGCCCATAGCTTTTTCCGGGATCAGTATCAAAAGCCTTCGGGAAGTCCACAAAGTAGCAATACAAAGGATCGGCACCAGTACTGCCCTGCCCATTTGAGTAAAGGGTGTAAAATCGCTAGTGGGGTACAACTTTTGGCGCCGTTTAAGCACTTTAAGTCTGAAACTTCACGCGACGTCGCCACGCCGCCCTTCTCCTCCTTTTCCCCGGGCGCGAAAACTCGATGGTATTTTCACTGTTGACGATGGAGGCATGGAGCGCCGGATGATTTTCACACCATCGAGGTCACATGGTAATTCGGGGTGAAGCCCGACGAGGAAGAAGCTTGGTTGGAAAATAATGTCCGCGGATCGAGATTGGGATTCTGTTTGGACAAAGAAGTTGAACAAAAGGAAAGATAAAATGGCACCGTGCAAAGGAGCATCTTCAAGAGAAGTTGGAAACACTCTGTAAAAAATCTACAAGAATTGTCACAACAAAAAGTAAGAAAGCAACTGGCCCTTGCTTTTGCGTTTGAAAATTGCACTAGATCAATACTTGCACCTGAGGAACACAAAGTAAACTGGGCTGCATTTGCTTACAAATGTCAAAGATACCACAACAATAGACAAGTAAAAAAAGCAGAGGCGGATGTTGTAGCACATGTTAGGAAAAACGAAATGAAAACAAAGCCAAAGGTGGCAAAATGGATCAAATGAGGTCGGTGCATGTGATGAAAACATAAAACCTTAGAGAATGCAGTACAGGAGATTGGAAAATCAGTTTTACTTATCAAAAGAATCTGGAAGCGTGGGAAGTGGTGAAAGGCAATGAGAAGGCTTCCGAATTACGAGAAAATGATGTTGGAAGAGGCTGAAAACAGGTTTAAAGACAAAACCACAAATGATTTGGCTAAAAAAGGGGAGGAGTTCAAGCTTAATCCAACATGTGAGTTGGAGGCGAAATTAAAGATTTGGGAGCGACCCGTCCAGATGGAAACTTGGCACGGGAACAAGGTACAAAAGCAATGAACCCTACATGCGTTAATGAGCAGGTCAAACGTGAAACTCAAACTTGAGGAGGAGTTAAAAGTTCTCGAAGAAGAACGAGAGACTTACGCATTTCTACATAAACAATTTGTGGAAGCTGAAAATGGATACTCCTGCAACATTTAGCATCTCTACTATTATACGAGATAAGTTGCTAGTGGAAGATCCATTTTATACATGTTCGGCATGTGGTCTGGAATTCACTAAAGCTTACAGGTTAAGTTTAGCACTGAATTGCCAACATGAGTATCATATAGCTTGTTGTTCATTGTTGAGAGGAGGACAATGTATTCATGGTTGCCCTGGAAAGGTGCCAGAGGGTGTATTTGACGAGCTAGGTTTTGGCCATGTTGCAGGTGCTTCAAATAGTACACCAAAAAAGGATGTGTTAATCCGTCCTGCAATTGAGGTCTCACCCTTCAGGGTTCAAAGAAGGACATTGGTGCCATTTGAAGATGCACAACACCTGCAAAGTCCTATAGGAGTACAGTCAATTGTGACTGATTTGATTGCAACAGCAGAACCACCACCACCAGTCCAAGAAGCTGTCCAAGAAGCTATAGAAGAAGCTGTAAACACAGCACCAGTTGTAAACACAGCACCAGTTGTAAACACAGCACCAGTTGTGGAAAAAACAACAGACCCGATTGTACACACTGAAGCACCTAAGGAAGTTGAGGGAGTAATTCCATCGGATGAGGGTAACTTGGCTGAATATTTGCAGAAAGCAAAGGGCAGAAGAACAAAGAGGGGTAAGCTGGAGGATAGCAAAGTAGTTGTTCAGGCTACAAGAAAGAGAACAAGAAGTAGCTATGCAAAAGATGCAGGAAGCAGTCTCAATCATGACACCACACATATCGAAGTGTGTTCTGAAGAAAATGCAGAATCAGGCCCTCAAGTTTCAGGTGAGCCTGATCTTCAACAAGTGATTGCTGCCATTACTAACCCTGGAAAGGGGGTATGGGCATTGTTGGGCAAGAAGGCCACAACTTAGTGTTGATTAAAATATTGAATATTATTGATTTTCTTTTGTTGCATTCACTGTAGGATTACCAGTTCATTCTGTTAGGTCAGAGAATCCTGCTGTTGATACAGAAAGGTTTCCACATTCAACCCATTTTTCATTTTCATCTTCATCTATTTATTCATGTAGTAATTCCTGTTGTGTAGGTATTCAGGATGTTCCAACGTACTAAATATTGATTTGCCAGCCAAAGATAAACTCATTGTCTTGGATTTAAATGGTGTGTTGGTAAAAACATTTGGTGCAAATGAACACATACGCTTGGAAGCAGGATTGACAATGACATACACTAGCAGAAAGAAAGTGATATTCGACACCGAACAGTGTTCTTCTTGAAGACTTTGTTACGTATGTTGTGTTGGTATATATGGTCATCAATGCAACTCTCCAATGTGGAAGATGTGTGCAAGTACTATGTCCGTTTTTGAGGGACAGATTTGAATTTGTATGGGGACAGGGAAAAATGTGTGCGCACCAGTTTTCACCACCCTAACAAACCGGCTGTCGGTCATGATGAAGCCACTTGGGAAAATATATGAGTCATACCCAAGATTCTCAGGTAAGACTTTTGCTTCTTGATGATTCATTGTACAAGTCTTACCTTAGCAATCCTCGGAAATTTCTGCGGTACCTGCATTCAAGATGGATGTCCATGATGAAGTGCTTCCAAACTCACCCCAAAGATAGAAGAAATACTGCAAGGCCAAGACTGAGGGAAGAAATGAAGTCACCGTGAAGAATACACATAGATACAAGCCTTGGCCTAAGACAGATAGAAAGATTATGAAGCTATGCTTGGAAAGACTTTCTGGAAAACAGTTGCAGTTCTGGAGGTTTGTGAAGAAGGAATTGGAGAAGGTTTATGGTGATGACGCTTGTCATTCTCCATGATTATTGGCCCTGTTTTGTCATTTATTTAGGCCAAGGAATCCTACACTTTTCATGTACCATCTTTATCTTAATTTAAGAATGTTATTGCTATATTGTTTATGTAGTTCAATGCAGACTTGTCTATAAGTTTTTTACTATATTGTTTATATATACTTCAATGTCGACTGAAAGGGATGCTTAAAACTTATCAAGTGCTTAAAAAAAAAAAAACTCGCAAGTGCTATGGTTTGAGTCTTAATGGCGAATCTTGCTTATTGTCTTGCAAAGACATGTATACTTTTATGTAGTTGCTTAATGTCATCATGTGCTTACCGGTCATGCAGGTAAGGTGCGTGCTTATTGCTAAGCCATATAACTGTTTAAAGGTAAAACGTTTATTGCATAAGTGCTTATAGTGTGTTCGGTGCTTACTCACGGCACTTCTTTGAAAGTGATTAAAGTGCTTAGTGTTTGAAACTAATGAAAGAGCTAGAGCACCGTTACACTCAAGCGAAATCAATGGATGCATGTGAATTGAACTTCATAAATTTGATAGATAGACAAAAATAACATTTCATAGATGAAAACATATATGTTCTCAATCGCTTTGCGATTAACTAGCGTTATGCTATATAACTGTTCTGGATAGTTTGTTTATTGCATGTGTGTTCTTGCATTCCAAGAACTACTCACAAGCTTCTTTGAAACTAATTAAAGTGCTTCGTGTTTGAGCCGAAAGTAATCGTTACATTCAAAGCGAGAATATGGACCATAAGAATTCAATGTTTTGCCACCGTGCATGGATAATAGAAGTAAGAACATCAAATGAATTCATTCTTTACTCAATAGAAAAACAAAATGTGATCTTTGAAAAGAAGTAGATGAGACAAGATAGAGAAAATTGTGAGAGACAAAATTTTTGTATATTAACAAAATTTTCTACAAAAAAGGCCTTCAGCCTGTCTTTCAGGCCTGGGGGTGTCTTTGATCGTGGGTGGTCTTGGGGTGTCTTTGAACAGTGGTGTCTTTGAAAGTGGGTGTCTTTGAACGTGGGTGTCTTCCGTGGTGGTGTCTTCGTGGGGTGTCTTCAAGGGCTTTTCGCTCACCCAAGGGCTTTTCAAATGTCTTCCAATTAACTAGTCTTGAACCCGTGCCATCCATTTCCCCGTGGACATTTTCTAATTCTATCCAACCCACATTTTTACACGCCAACATCAAGGTTATGATCAAACCACTCCTCATCATCACCTTTGCCGCACCACTTGTCTCCATAAATCATCGGGTACACTTGATTGTATGCTCCTTGGCTGCACATTCGGGCAAGGCCACAAATCTCACAAAGTGGCGCCAAATTGTCATGAACTCGCACCATTTTTCTCACTTGCTTCAATCCTTGCATGATGTATTCAAATTTCAAGTGGTAAATGCAACAAAGATGTATGCCTCTCGCATCCTCCTTACAAAACTAGGTTTCAACCTCTCAAAAGTCTGCAATGCAATTTTGATATGAGGATTCTCCTCTCTAAACCTGAGGTAGAATTGCAACTCTAGGGGAAATCGTGTGAATGCCAAATAAATGCTACATATAATGAACCCTACAATATAGGATGAATACTTACTTGGCTGACTTCAAGAAGGTGAATTGATGTTCCATCTTTATTCCTGCCTCGATACATACTTCCTCACGCTCTTTTCTTGTATGGAGAAACTCTTGTATTTTTCGTCCCGTAACTTGATAACAGCTTCTCTATTGTGATCTAGCATGCTATCCATCCGCTTCCTCCTCCCGAACATTGACCAAGGTCCTTCCCCTTTGTTAGCTTGCACCCTTCTTTGAAAAGCATTTGAAATTGTTTTTTCGGGATGCCGAGAGCAATCTGCCACTTCGCTTGATTCAATGGCTTGACACCATTTGTACCGCTGCCATTATCGGGTGGACTTCCTTGCACGAAGCATGTCATAATTCCTCTCAAACTTATGTTCTTGCATTGTTTCCTTCAAATTCTTCACCATTTGCTCGACCATAGTAACCTCGCTTAGATTTCTTTATAGAAGCAATTGGTAAATCCCTTTGCCCTCCAAAGAAGACCGTCAAGGATGCGGCCTTTGTCATTGTCATCAACATTTGTACTGATTTGGTTGAATACTTCATAAATTTCTTTTGAAATTTCTCTTATTCTGGTCACTTTCGGTCTCAATTTCTTATTCGCCTTTGAAGGCGAATCTTTAGAAGGGGAATTCTTCTTCATTGCTACCTTCTTTGCATATAATCTCGCCTCGATCTCTCTTCCTTGCTGCATCAATGGCTCAGAATTGAACGGGAGAGGAATTGGGTTTCATCTATCCCGGTTTACGGTATTGTTGAATTGTTGAGGGCAAATTGTTGAATTTCGTTCGGGCAATTCTTGGAAACAATTAGTCCCTCCATTTTGCTTGAATTAAGATGGGTTAGCCCGCCATCCAGAATATGGCGGGCATGCATTCATGTTTCCGCACCAAACATGTTGATGATTCTCTCACTGTCATTTGATCTGGCGCACCCTACATGTCAATACTTCAATCACGCACGCCGTGTTTTAAAACACACCGATTTTAAGCACTTGTAAGCGGCGGACGGTGATTTCGCTACCCAAGACTGGATTTTTGCACCCGTAACTCGGTCTGCATACCATCGAGGTCACTGCCTTTCCATTAGCCGGTAAGTTCGCCAGGCCCTTCACAACATCCTCCTCCACGAACCAATGGGGCCATCCTGTGGGTATGGGTATGGAAATCTGGCCCCGGTGGGTCATAGAGCCGCTTTGCAAAATCTTGTTCCCCACCGCCCCTGTGTGATGTCCCCCAGAGGCCGGGCTGGCCTCTCGCACCCCGCGCCAAAGGTTCGAGGATGAGTGTCCAGCCCGGCCGAACATCTCCCCTGATGCACGAAAAGGCACCGCGCCTTTGTGTCCTTCCGGATGGGCGACTGGTGGTGGCATCAAGCCGGGTACCTGGATCCGAATGTGATGGAGCCGGCGCTTGCGTTCTTTACACCCGCATCAAACCGGCCGTTACGCTGAAATGCTCTTGTCCCCGGCGGCGACGAGGGAGGGGGGGGGGTTACGCCAAAAGCACCGTCCGCCGCATCCCGTAATAGCGAAGTCAACTGGTCTGCATCTGCTGCTCTAGTGTGGGGTCCGCAAATTCTTTGGCGAGGCGTCCATGAGCATCTTGGCGTGGTCCTACGCACGCTCATAATCTGAGTGGCAACCGAGGATGGCGAGGGCCCCACGACATAGTGGGGGTTACGGCGGCTTGCCAAACCATGTCCAAATAAAGTGGTTGATCCGAGTCGACCTCCTCATCCCGACCGCTTGCCCCCCCGGAACGGCGATGAGATGCACATTTTAGCGCAACTATGAGCACATAGTCCACCACACTAGACCCTCCCCGATTGTCACTGCCGGTGCACTGCGGCGCCAGCCACCGTGGACAGCCATTGCAAAATTATCAAGTCAAAAATACTACATAGCGAGAAGCAGCAATGCCAAAAGCGAGTGACACATTTTGTCATCCGATCCTCGTGGCGGGCTGCCTCTGCGGGGTAGCTGTAGGACATCGTCGTCCCGGGATCAAGTCTCATGGGGCTGCTCTACCCATGCATCGATGCATTGAAATCCCCAAGAAGGGCGACCCTACCCAACCGCTTTGGTTCTTTGTATGTCATCATATAGATCGACATAAGGGTCCATCCTATCGCATCGAGTGGAGCTGTGATAGAAGGTGCTCGCATGAGGGAAATAACAGTGACGAGAAAAGAGGGTTGCTCTTGGGTATTATGCACCACGAACCCACAAGTACCGGTTGTGTTCCGTACGTTTCCTCGAGGTGTTGAATGTGCCAAGGTTGTCCGGTAGTAGCAAACAACCCACCATGACCCCTCTGTCCCCGGCATGCGTACAAAGACCGGTGAAATGTTGGTAACCCGGCAGATCGGGGCTCAGGCCTGGTGCTCCCATGTCTCCATGAGACCACCCGGTACAGCCACGGTTGAGATCTGCCCCTTCTGCAGCAAGGGAAGCCTCGACAATTCATGAGACCACCCGACACACCTTCCCTTGTCGCCATGCGGCGTGGTAGGCGAAGTCCGGAAATGCAGGGTAGGACGGAAGCAGAGACCGAAGGTGAGAAGTATGGGGCGCGGACATATGGCTGAGAGGGCGTGGGTCGTGAGGGCAGGAGTAGGAGCGGTGAGAAGGGGGCTGTGGTGGTGAAGCAGAAGCGGGGCCGCTCGTTGCGGGTTGGGGCTGGGCGGGTCTGGGGCAGTATCGCTGGCGGAAAAATGTGCATCCCTAACCAATCCCTGCGGCACCAATGGCGGCGGATGCCTCCCAAGCTCTGTCTGCGTGCCTCAAGTTGTGCGGTGTGAGGTCCCGGTCCACGATACATGGGCGCCTCTCCTTCGCGTTTGCCACGGCGCAATATGGCATCACGCACTTGCGCATCCGCAACCACGAATATGACAATGCGGTTTTGACCCCGGCGTTGAGCCCCATGGCGGGGCTGCTCGGGAATGTGAACTGCCCGAGGAAGGTCATCCGTCGAGAATGTGTGTTGAATGTTGTGGGTGAGACTCCCCCCTCCTCTTCGGCATGCCTCGGACTACCCGGTGTGGCCTCCGCCCCACGCACTCTTGGAGTTACCTGCCTGCTGATCAAAAAGTGGGGAGGGCCGGGCTTTAGGCGGGGTGGTGGTGGTGGTGGTTGGGATGGCGTGGGGTGGCTTGAGTCTTGGGCAGCGGTCGTGGTCGGGTCCGGCGTCTTATTTGTCTACATACTTGGGTTGCAGGGGTAGCCGTGCGGCGCATCCTGACCTGTGAAGTCGGGAGCCTGCCTCTTGCCCGGGGCCACTTTGCTGCATGGCCATCTCCGCCTACTGCCCGGGTGCAGTGACTATGAACCTCGGTAGGGGAGACCCTGGTCCTGTCTATGGATGGCTCCGGCTCTGAGTAGCGGGGTGCTCGGAAACCCTAGCACCGCGGGCATCCGTAGCCGGGCTTCTTTTCCGATCGTTACTCTGAAGAACCCGAAGCTGTGTGGCCGCCTGCAAAGAGCGGCCTTGTGCTCCCCGTGCCATGGTGGTGGCTTCCTCAACCTCATTTGGCCCGAGACACCGTGACCATCATCGTGCATTGCCATCTGCGTGATGAACCGCGAGTCTAAGGGCGGGCCGCATGTCGCAAGCTCCTGCCGGCCTATTGCCGTTCGGGGGTGTGCCGGGCCAAGGCCATCTTCTACGTCTTTGTGTGCGGGTCTCTAGACACAGTGATGCGGTTCTTCGACCACCGGTTGCCTTTTGAGCACATGGGGTTTCGAGGACTCCATCTCACGCCATGCCCGGCCCGGCAATCGTTAGCCTCAATGGTCTTGTTAGCCTCCCGCCCCGCTTTGGCGTGGCTCCAATTCTCTGGCGAGGCGGGAGTTCTCGCGGTGGTCTGAGCAATCAATCCCTTCCCGGGCTGGCCGCTGCCGAGGGGGCTTAGCCTTAGCCCGAGCCTCCTTCTTCATGGAGGATGACTCTCTCCTGTCCATGATGGCTGATCGGGACTGTTTGCGTGGCGGCCCCTCGCCTTGGTTTTCCCAGGCTGGCCCATCTTCTGTGGCCATGACTTCCAAAGTTTGAGGGGTCTCTGGCTGCGAAAAAGTGTGCCCGTAATCCAATTTGGGGACTCAAAATCGCGGTCAGAGCACCGTGGGTTTGGGGGTTTTGGGGGTTCCAAAGTTTGAGGGGCCTCTGGCTGCGAAAAGGGTGCTCAGAATCCAATTTGGGGACTCAAAATCACGGTCAGAGCACCTTTTGGGGGTTTGGGGGTTCCAAAGTTTGAGGGGTCTTTGGCTGCGAAAAGGGATGGTAGGATCAACAATTTGCAAAAAAAAAAATGGCGTTTGCTTATCTCTAATGCCAGCATCATATGGTTTCTTTTAAAATATTTGGGTCTGGACTCGCCTGATTAGTTTCACTCCATATACTTTTGTTGGTTTCATTAACTGTAGGAAGCTTTAGCCCCGCAATTTCTCACTAGAATAGTCTTATTTCTACTTATCCATGTAGTAGGAGGACTCTATTAACATTGCCACTCAAATGCAAAGCCATGCTTAAGTAACTTAATGAGCATATTTGTTATATGTTGCTGCGCACATTTTCCCTTCTCCACTATATCATTTTGCAACAAATCCTAGTGTACTAACAAGATTTTTATCGGCTAAGAAATTATTTCTATAATTCTTCACATGCGTTATTTCAAATGATATCCCCTTTATATAAAAATATGTTGGCTATGAAGAAAATGTGGCGTGGCTGAGGGAAATAAATGCACGTGGAATGTGAGGTGGCCTAAAAAATGTAAGTTGATGCTATAAAAAAACCAAGTAGACGGGAGAGGTAAATGGGATTGGGGAGAGAATAGACAAAGAAACACTGGGACAGGCATAGGTATGGTGGCAGAAAAAGGGGAAGGCGGTGAGCAGAGGTATGGTGGCGTTTGACGGTTAGAGAAAGTTTGAGAAAGAGGGTAAAAGCATGTTAGGGTGTACCACTTTTGGAACCTGCAAAAGTACATACACTAGGTACTTCAGAACTGGGTACTTTCTCATTTTTATTTTCATCAAAACTAGTACAAATGTTGAAAATAAAAGTCAAGGACGCATTAAGATTCAAAGTTAAGATAAAGATAATGCTATCGGAGACCAAAATATATATAAAAGTTCTAGAATGTACCTTTTATTGAGATATTACACAGGTACCCAGTACCCAGTCCTGGGTACCTTTTTAGGTACTTTTTTTGTCACTAAATAATACTTTTTAAGGGACACCCTAACATGCTTTTACCCAAGAGGATAAAGTATAGGGCTTTTTAAGAACTGCAGAAATATGAATTAACCGACCTTTTTATTCTTCTGTTTCATTGCCTTCAGGCTGGTATTCGGCTCTTATGAATTTGATGGAAACGACACAGAGGAATTTCAGAGAAGACAAGCAACTCCAGGTAGAAATGAGTTTTATTAACAAGGACGCTGCAGAAGACTAGAATGATCTAACCTTCATTTTTTTTGGTGTTGTGTTTCTTTTTAGCCATAGGTATCAACCATAGGCAAACCAGGCAAGAATTTGGTAAAGAAATTTAAAATCTGAAAATGGTGCGGTTGCAGAGCGGTGGATAGCATTAATCATGGCAGTTACTAGGACTCCCTAATTTGTGCATTGGGTACATATATACATGTATAAAAAGGCTACATTTCTAGGCACCCTTTCATGCTTTTACCCTTTAATATTCTTAAACAGAAAGTTTCCTCCCTTGATGAACAATGCTTTTTTCTTAAAATGGAATAATTTCGCACTTAAAGTATAATTCTTCTCTACTGAGTCATTGACAAGGGGTATATGCTATAAATCTACAAGCATCATTAACTCATCATTCTTGTCTCATTGTGAAAGTGACCATGATTATTGTGTAAGGGGGAAGCACCCATTTGAACCATGTACAGTGTGGGGCAGGTCCCATCTGGGTGTGTGTCCCGTAAGTCTCTCCTCCCTCCCCTCCTCTCCTCCCCCAAATCGGGTTTTGATTTTTCAAATAAGGGGACGGCGAGGCATTCATCTCGATCGTCAATAAATAAGGTGCACGCTTCACCGTCAGATATTTGGGCACTGCCACTATCGGATCCAAGGATTCATGTGATCTGCTTAAGCCAGATGTTTGAATCAGCTGGTTGTCTTATCTCCTTAAGCAAGATGTCTGAATCCGATGCTCTCATCGCCATCTGCTTTCATCGTTGTTTGACAGTTGCGCATCTTAGACCCATTGTTCAGCCACCCTTCTGATACTATATAAGGCGAGCTAATCTAATGTGTGGTTTTGTGCAGTTTTGGCATCGTTCTGGCTTCAGTTTCAGGTAAGGCTTTCTAAACTCCTGGCTTTATTTTTCTGCATTGTTGAATGATGTATATGCCCTAAATTTGGAAGTTAAATCTCTGATAAAAATATTATAAGATTGCTTTAGATTCGGTTTTGAGCTCTACCCTCATTCCGCCCTTAGTTTGGATGGGAAAACCCCGCAGGTCTTGGACTACCCATTGGATCTTGATGTAAAGAAAGGGAGGGTTGAGAAGCAAGGCATGACTCTTGGGAACATAGCACACCAGACGTAACCCATGCTTGTTTTTGCCCTCAGATCCCACCGTTTGCAGTTCTATTTGTGCCCTTCTTCCCTTCTATATATCCTTCGATATCCAAGCTTCTATAGCCCTTTTTATTCTGTCATTCTTTGTAAACAGACAAGGTGCAACCACAGCCAAGAGTCACAACTATGGCTCTTGGGATGGACCACTGAGGTGTGCATATATTGCCACCTAGATATGCTATGTCGTGGCCAGTATTCTAACACTCCCACTACACTAATGCACACCTTCAAATTAAAATTCTACACAAAAATATTAAAACCAATATTAATAAGAAACACTCAACATTTGGAACTTCACACTCAGTTTAAAACAATATGCTATTGTTCTTGGTGTGAATATGATTTTCATGTTCTTTCTTCTTCCTTTCTCTACACATAGCGATGAGACGATCTGGTTTCTTGCAATAGTAATAGGTTCTTTCTCTTCTATCCTTGCATTGTGACACAAAACTGAGGCTGCATGGTCTTCCTTAGTCCTTTGCCTTGCATCCTCTTTGAGAAGAGCTCGGAGCATATCCTGAGGCTTCAAATTCTTATAGCTTAACAGATATAAGTATAGTGTATCATAACTGCTTAGAAGCTCTCATATTAAGATTGCCACTCCTTCATCGTCACCAATAGGTGAACCTATATCTCATACTAATTGGTGCTACAAAAAGTTATATTCACTTACAAAAGTTACAACATTGCTACCCGTAATCCGCAACTCCAAAAGTTTGATGCGCATGAACACCACAGTTGACTAGTCCTTATCTTCATAAGTTCCCTTCAAAAATTCCCGGATCTCCATCGAAGGCTTGCAATCTAATACAAATCTAAATTATCACTTAGACATTATAGTTGAAATAGCTTTTGATCGCATCGTGAATCTCCCACTTAGTTGTTGCATCGTGATCTTTTGGTCTTACTATTGCCATCCACTATATCTTTATCAAATCTCTCTCCAGCAGCAACAGATATTTGACTCATGATCCATATGTAAAGCCTATCCCCATTAAGCAACCTGATAAGTTGCAGTAGCCATACTTGCTTATCTAAATCAATAAATTTGTTCCTTTCTAATCTACCCATAATTCATTTAGTTTCCCTAAAAGAATGCTTGCTTTAATCATTGCTGATTCTTAAATTTTAAATCTTGTTGCTTACTTCCAAATCTTGGATCATTTGCCGCAAATTACCTCAAAGGCTCTCCTGTATGTTATTTTATTTTGATAGATTGTACCTTTCTGCCTATTTTATGGTATCTACTTGCTAACTTATAAGTAACATGTGCATCTTTTATTCGCTTTCATCATTATCTCATATGGATTATGAATCAAAATACATCTAGAAAGATGGTCTCGACTTGTAGGCTTCAATTACATCTTGCAAGCAGGTGGGTATCTTCACCACAATGATATGATTGAAGCCGGCCTTCTTGAGGAGCTCCATCCACTGCTTCTCTGTTCTATCTATCCCATTCTCCGTCACCGTTGACAACACCAAGTCAAATGCAATCTTGAGGTCATCAAAAGGGCCTTTAATGGAAGGCTCCATGATAACATCTACGATGATAATCTTGCCACCCTCTGGAAGTGCATTGTAGCAATGCCTCAATGTCTTGAGGGCATGCTCATCATCAATATGCAAAGCTGCCTACAAAAAGTAAAAACAAATGTTCTTGTATTGCTCAATCTGTGATATAGATGGAAACAAATACTAACGTAAAATATTAATGCATAAACTACAAAACAAATACTAATTTAAAATATGAATGTTTAAACTACGAAAGTATATACTATTAGACAGAAACAAAATAAGAATGTCCAAAAGTGACGTTTAATCTGTTTGGGTTTTAAATAAAACAACTTTGGTGCCAAAAGGGACGGTTGTTACCTTCATGAGATAAGCATCTCCTACAGGTACTCCCTCAAACATGTCACCGGCTACATGCTCAACACCTGATTAGATAACCAAGGTTGACATCACGAACGTGAGTAGGACATCTCTTAGAGGTCGTCAATCATTTATGTGATAATTCTTATTACCACCACTTAATTGAAAAAATAGAAAGAATACATCATAAGGGTAACTGCAAGTTGTGAAATACCCACCTGGAATTTTTGGTGCATGTTCAATTATATGAGGCAAGTCAAAGTTAATCCCTTTGATGTGAGGATAGGCAACTACAACACGGCCAACATCAGTCCCAGTAGATCCAGCAACATCCACAAGAACGTGATGAACGCCATTGAAGCCATCATAGTGCTCAAGAATCTCGGTCATGGTGACGTTAGACATGGAAACCATGGCATGAGCAAAAGTGTGTGCAACTTGGGGAGAATCTTGCATGTAAGAGTACAAAGGTTTACCCTTGGCCCTAACGTAAGGAGAAGGGCCACCATGGAGAATAGCATCGGCCAGATGGTGCCAACCAGCAGTAAGGTGCTCATCCTGGGCCAAGGAGAGGCCTGCAAACTGGGAATCGCTCAGCAGCCTCGACATTGCGGTCAGCCCGTAGCGATCCTCTTCATCCTTGCTGAACAGTCCCTTCATGGCCAGGAATTTCATGAGGCGTTTGAGGTACCCAATCTGCACGTTAGTGCCTGCCAGCTCCAACCCAATTTCCTCGATCGTCATTTCTCTTCCTGTCTTCATCAAAATCACTGGAATTCCCAATACCACTGCAGCTCTCATTCCAAAGCTGCAGCTGTGTCCTATTGCCATCTCCCATAGCCTTGCAATCAGCTCTGCCTTTTCCATAACGTAGTTACTAAGCTGGAAAATTTTCTCAAATGTCACTGCAGCTCAATATGAATAAGAACACACAGCACACGAGGAACACGTGAAGATCTGAAGAGTCTAACTTACAGTACTTCACCACTTAATAACATGCTGGTGGCCACTTGCACCCATGTGAAGAGCTGACGAGTCTGCAGTATTTCACCACTTAAAACCATGCTGGCGCCCACTTGCACCCATGTGAAGAGCAGACGAGTTTACTATAACTTATTTTAAACTCAGTGCATGTGAAAAAGAATCAAAACTGCATTATCGAGAAGGAGGTTAGCAGACAAGAGTAAGACTGGATCCTCCTATCTCAAGAAGAATGCTTCAGTTTATGCTTTAGATAGCATTCTTACTTTATATCTGAAAGTGTCTTACAGGTTTTGAAAAACTACACTAAAGGCCGGAATATATCCTGACTTTTTCTCAGAACCATGCCCTTCTTTAATAAGACGTTTTCGATTGAAAATTCAGTAACTTACTTTATAAAGCTGTACATTGAACAGTAACTTGATTCAAAGCTGTACATTGAACAGTGTGACTCCGAGGCAAAGTTGCAAAGCTCTAAGTTAACTCAGAATGGGTTGCGTTGCTCGGCTGCATGTTGAGGATCTGACTGTCCAAAATTATGCACGAATCTATTGATATGAATTGGTTGGGAATGCTGCCCACCGCAGTTACATGTTTATATAGCTACGAAGAGACATAGACACCTAAGCTAATAGACATGACTCTGTACAGAGAGACACAACTTTTCGAATGGTCACACCCTTTGGGCCACGTCATTGATCCGCTTACATCAGCAGGATCGCCACATGTGCATATCAGGGACATATTCCAAACATTCCCACTGTCACTATATGCACAACACTATATGCACAGCGTTCTTCACAGATACAACTGCACACTACTCCCACTGAAGTTTCAAACACTGCTCCCACTTGAAACAATGCTCCCACTGGATCTAAAAGAATTTATCAGTGACACAATTTGCTTGCTCCTCATGCTCATGCTCAGAATTCTTTGGACAATCCTTCACATAATGGCCTTTGGCTCCACACTTAAAGCACTGGCGCATTTTCTTCAATTCTTCTAGACTTAGTTTCTTCTTTTGTTCGTTCATTGCCAGAAATGCCTTTTCCTTCAGATCTAGTGATATCTTCCCCGTCTTCTTTTGACGCATTTCTTCTTTCATAATAGAAGCTATTACCTGGTCAGGGGTTAGATTATCACGATTACTCAGAGTTACCTCAAGTTGCCCAAACGAATCTGGTAAACTATTTATGAGCGTAGCCACTTGATCCTTGGAATCCACTTGATCTCCTACAGCAGCCAATTGTTGCACAATAGTCTTGAATCTGCACACTGCTTCTCCAATTTTCTCATCTTCTTCAATGTGAAAGCTTCTAAATTCTTGGCGCAAGAACACCTTCATGGATTCCTCCTTCGATTCATAGATATCCATTAATGTTTTCCAAGCATCATAAGAGGAATCCTTGCTACTCACATGCAGTACTTGCTGATTGCCTAAAGCTTCCACAATCAGATCATATGCTTTATTATCACGAATTTGCCACTTTGCGGCATCATCTGCAGTTGCAGGCTTCTTCTCAATACCTTCCACGATATTCCACAAGTCTCTTTGACGAAAGAGAGATCTCATTCTTATCTTCCAGATATAAAATCCTTCTCCATTAAATCTCTCAATCGATTTCTTCTCAACAATCACATTGGCTGCCATCTCTTAAATTCACACCAAACTAACACTTCTAGAATTAGCGGCTAAGCCAATTCAAGATTCACGGCAGCGGCTCCTCACAAGGATAATCTGCCCATGATCGATTTTCTTCTCCAAGATCAGCCCACAAGAGGCTCTGATACCATGTCCAAAATTATGCACGAATCTATTGATATGAATTGGTTGGGAATTCTGCCCACCGCAGTTACATGTTTATATAGCTACGAAGAGACACAGACACCTAAGCTAATAGACATGACTCTGTACAGAGAGACACAACTTTTCGAATGGTCACACCCTTTGGGCCACGTCATTGATCCGCTTACATCAGCAGGATCGCCACATGTGCATATCAGGGACATATTCCAAACATTCCCACTGTCACTATATGCACAACACTATATGCACAGCGTTCTTCACAGATACAACTGCACACTACTCCCACTGAAGTTTCAAACACTGCTCCCACTTGAAGCATTGCTCCCACTGGATCTAAAAGAATTTATCAGTGATACAATTTGCTTGCTCCTCATGCTCATGCTCAGAATTCTTTGGACAATCCTTCACATAATGGCCTTTGGCTCCACACTTAAAACACTGGCGCATTTTCTTCAATTCTTCTGGACTTAGTTTCTTCTTTTGTTTGTTCATTGCCAGAAATGCCTTTTCCTTCAGATCTAGTGATATCTTCCCCTTCTTCTTTTGACGCATTTCTTCTTTCATAATAGAAGCTATTACCTGGTCAGGGGTTAGATTATCCGCGATTACTTCGAGAGTTACCTCAAGTTGCCCAAACGAATCCGTAAACTATTTATGGCGTAGCCACTTGATCCTTGGAATCCACTTGATCTCCTCTGGCAGCCCAATTGTTGCACAATAGTCTTGAATCGCACCTTTGCTTCTCCAATTTTCTCATCTTCTTCAATGTGAAAGCTTCTAAATTCTTGGCGCTTAAGAACACCTTCATGGATTCCTCCTTCGATTCATAGATATCCATTAATGTTTTCCAAGCATCATAAGACGAATCCTTGCTACTCACATGCGGTACTTGCGATTGCCTAAAAGCTTCCACAATCGGATCATATGCTTTATTATCACGAATTTGCCACTTTGCGGCATCATCTGCGATTCTGGGGCTTCTTCTCAATACCTTCCACGATATTCCACGTGTCTCTTTGACGAAAGAGAGATCTCATTCTTATCTTCCGATATAAAATCCTTCTCCATTAAATCTCTCAATCGATTTCTTCTCAACAATCACATTGGCTGCCATCTCTTAAATTCACACCAAACTAACACTTCTAGAATTAGCGGCTAAGCCAATTCAAGATTCACGCAGCTCCTCCTCACAAGGATAATCTGCCCATGATCGATTTTCTTCTCCAAGATCAGCCCACAAGAGGCTCACGATACCATGTCCAAAATTATGCACGAATCTATTGATATGAATTGGTTGGGAATGTCTGCCCACCGCAGTTACATGTTTATATAGCTCTGAAGAGACATAGACACCTAAGCTAATAGACATGACTCGCATGAGAGAGACACAACTTTTTGAATGGTCACACCCTTTGGGCCCGTCATTGATCCGCTTACATCAGCGGGATCGCCACATGTGCATATCGGGGACATATTCCAAACATTCCCACTTGTCACTATATGCACAACACTATATGCCTGGCGTTCTTCCACGGATACTAACTGCACACTACTCCCCGAAGTTTCAAACACACTCCCCCACTTGAAACAATGCTCCCACCGGATCTAAAAAGAATTTATCGGTGACACAATTTGCTTGCTCCTCATGCTCATGCTCGAAATTCTTTGGACAATCCTTCACATAATGGCCTTTGGCTCCACACTTAAAAGCATCAAATTTTTCTTCAATTCTTCTAAACTTAGTTTCTTCTTTTTGTTGTTTCATTGCCGAAATGCCTTTTCCTTCGGATCTAGTGATATCTTCCCCTTCTTTTTGGCGCATTTCTTCTTTCATAATAGAAGCTATTACACGGTCGGGGTTAGATTATCACGATTACTCGAGTTACCTCAAGTTGCCCAAGCGGTAAACTATTTATGAGCTGTAGCCACTTGATCCTTGGAATCCACTTGATCTCCTACAAAGCAGCCAATTGTTGCACAATAGTCTTGAATCTGCACACTTTGCTTCTCCAATTTTCTCATCTTCTTCAATGTGAAAGCTTCTAAATTCTTGGCGCAAGAACACCTTCATGGATTCCTCCTTCGATTCATAGATATCCATTAATGTTTTCCAAGCATCATAAGACGAATCCTTGCTACTCACATGCAGTACTTGCTGATTGCCTAAAGCTTCCACAATCAGATCATATGCTTTATTATCAATGAATTTGCCACTTTTATGGCATCATCTGCGATTCGCTAGGCTTCTTCTCAATACCTTCCACGATATTCCACAGGTCTCTTTGACGAAAGAGAGATCTCATTCTTATCTTCCAGATATAAAATCCTTCTCCATTAAATCTCTCAATCGATTTCTTCTCAACAATCACATTGGCTGCCATCTCTTAAATTCACACCAAACTAACACTTCTAGAATTAGCGGCTAAGCCAATTCAAGATTCACGGCAGCGGCTCCTCACAAGGATAATCTGCCCATGATCGATTTTCTTCTCCAAGATCAGCCCACAAGAGGCTCTGATACCATGTCCAAAATTATGCACGAATCTATTGATATGAATTGGTTGGGAATGCTGCCCACCCGCTGCTTACATGTTTATATAGCTTCTGAAGAGACATAGACACCTAAGCTAATAGACATGACTGCATGCAGAGACACAACTTTTGAATGGTCACACCCTTTGGGCCACTTTGGGCCACGTCATTGATCCGCTTACATCAGCAGGATCGCCACATGTGCATATCAGGGACATATTCCAAACACTGACTGTGGAGCTGCAAAGTCGTGTGTTAGTTGATGAAAATCTAGACAAAGCATATAAAGGAAGAGAGACACAGAGAACGAAGGAGAGACAAGCGATGATCCCAGAACAACACACACAATCAATTGTATTGAATCACACTATATATATATACATTGGGTTGCATGCATGCACGCATGCGCATGCATTGAGAACATGCACGACATAATGCACAATGACACACTTGCATGCATTGGAGGACAACGTAGCATCTCCAACACCCCCGCAACGTTGGTCTCTCAATGAAAGAAACCAAAACATATGTGATTCAAATACTCGAAGGTGACCAAGGATGCACATGCATCCCCCTTGCGCCTTGGTCATGTGCCCTGTTAAAAACCTTTTGTGGGAAGCAAAAGGAAAAACCGTGGCACCCTTCAAAAAAAGTATCTATCAAGTAGAAGACGAAGGAGGATCCATGGCCCGAGTGGTAAAATCTTCATGCTTGGTCATAGATAAAGCTTTGGTAAAGATATCCGCAATCATGTTATCTCGTAGGACAATCAGTAGCATAATTGTCTTTTCTTGACTTCGGTTTAATGTAATGGTAATGAATATCAATATGCTTGGACTTTGAATGAAAGACCTCATCCTTAGTTAAAGATATGGCACTCGATTGTCACAATGTAAAAGTGCCGGACCGATGAGTACTTGTTGAAAAGATTGAAGTAGACGTCGCAACCAGACCAACTCTCTGCTTGCCATACTAGCGGCAACATATTCTGCTTCAGTGGTGGACACAGCAACACAATGTTGTTTCTTGCTATACCAAGAGATTAAAGAATTATCCATAAAGAAACATGCTCCACTTGTAGAGCCGAGAAGTATCGGGACAACCTCCCCAATCGGTCGTCGATAACCAACCAATTGTGGACCAATACCTTGACGAACGTAAAACCAAAGCATGATCGATAGTGCCTTTTTAGATAACGAAGAACTCTTTTGGCTGCATTCCAATGTTGGCGTCCTGGATTAGACATAAATTGTCCTAATGTGTTGACAACATAACTGATATCTGGCCTGGTGGCATGGGCTAAGTACATTAAAGCACCGATAAGATTTGCATATGGATATTGAGCCATGTCAAGACGCTCAGCTTCTGTTTGAGGACACATGTTTTTCAGCAATTTGACGTTAACTCCCAAGGGGGTGGACTGAGGTTTAGCATTACTCATATCATATTTGTCAAGTAACTTCGAGAGATATACTTTCGTTGGCTCAATCATATGCAATTATCGTGGCGCTCAATTTGAAGTCCAAGACAAGATTTGATAGAACCAAGATCCACCATGTCAAATGCGGCCAAGATTATTCTTACACTGAGCTAGAAAATCAAGAGGCTGTTGGATACTAGAATAGTATCATCAACATATAAGCGCCAATAAAGATAAATGCACGGGACCAACTTTTTTGTAATAGAGATTTGCGTCTGCGGTGGATAAGTAACCATCGAAATCAAAAATGCATTCATTTTTAAAATATACCGAACCCGCGGGATGCTTGTTTTAAACCATATAAAAGCTTTTAAGTAACTTGCAAACCATAGGTGTGGGACCTGTGATCTTGTAGCCATCGGGTTGTTCCATATAAATATCCTCACGTAAGATCGCCATTGAGGAAGGCCGTTTTAACATCCATTTGATGAACATGTAGATTATGTAATTGCAAATGCTAATAAAGCGTGAGCGATCGCAAAAGGCGTACCACCTGTGAGAATGTCTCATGATAATCAATTCCGGCCAATTTGAGAAAACCCTTTCGCAACCAAAGCGTGCTTTGAATCACAAAAAGTACCATCTGCTTTAGTTTTAACACGGAAAACCCACTTACTTTTAATAGGTTTGCGACCAGAAGGAAAGGCAACTAAATCCCATGTGCCTTTGCTTATCAAAGAGTGATATTCAGCATCCATTGCTTGTTTCCAATATTCCTGCTCATCAGAATTGAGAGCATCATGAATAGTAACAGGTTCAGTAATGGAGACAAAAGTATAATAGTCGCGCAAAATGTAGGGGCCGCCGTCGAGTAACACGAAGTGTGAAACTCTTCTTTGAGACATAACCGGTATAGATGGTTACGCATGTGGTGAGGAACATTATCATCCATCGAAATAATATTGTCATGTAATTGAGCAGATATATCCTCATATTCGCCTCCAACACTATCAGGTAAATCCGAAATATCAGGCAACAATGAGACTTCTTCAATGGCACGATCATCAAAAATATCGTCATCATAGTGTTCTCGGAAATTTGATAGAATATCGTGAGTAACAGATGGCGAAGGAGACTGGGCCATAATAGTTTCATTAACAATAGTATCTCTATAGCGGCAGAGAACAATTTTCTTAGAAACCAAATCAAGCGATCGATAAGTCTGGTGCGATGTCGGCATATCCTAAAAGATAACCTTTTGAGCAACTGGTTGTAATTTACTCCGTTTCTCCTTAGGAATATAGGCATAGGCTTGACATCCAAATACTTTAAAATGTGCTACTGTGGGCTTCTTGCAAGACCATATCTCAAAAGGTGTGAAACCAGCGACAGATGAAGAAGATATACAATTTTGAACATAAACGGTACCGTACTTTCATTTGCTTCAGCCCAAAATTGTGTATTTAAACAAGAATGAAGCAACATACTCGAATAGCATTCAAGACGGGTCCTGTTCTTACGTTCGCCACTCCATTATCTTTGGGTGTATGTGGTAATGCTTGTAAATTCTCTCGAGAATGCCAAAGCATTAGTACAAAAGAGTCAAATACATGATTCTTAAATTCACCACCATTGTCCGCTGCGAATGCTTTTAAGGGCACATCCATCCGCAATTCCACCATTGCCTTCCACTTACGAGCGTTGAGAAAACATCGATTTCTTCTTGAGAGAAAAGATGAAAGAATAACGTGAGTAATCATCAATGATTAAGAGAAAATATATGGCACCACCAAGTGACCGTGGCAATGGTCCACAAAGGTCCATATGGACCAACTCCAAAATAGAAGATGCGAGGTCCAACATGATTAAAAGAACGCCGACAAGGCTTACCAAGTACACAAGCCTCACATGGTGCCAAGAGTGCCCGAGAATCCATCGAGAAGCCATTAACGACACCATGTAAACTTCATGTCCAACAAGACTTGAAAAGAGGCATGACAAAAGCGTCCATGCCATAAGTCTCCATCGGGATGTCGTCGCGAATGAAAACATAGATTAGACCATCTGTAATTCGGTACTCATATAAATTGTGATGGCGCATGCCGCACCAAGTATTAAGCCATCTTTCAAAAGGTAGCAAAATAACTCATCAAAGTAAAGATGAATACCAACATCGGTTAATCGAGAAACGAAAAGTAAATGACGATGTAAAGCGGGAACATGTAAAACACCACGCAAAGAATGAATTCGGAATGAGCTCGTAATGGTAGATCACCAATACCAAGAATTTGTTGACGTGTCATCTCCCATATAAACATATTTTAAAACGCAAAGGGATGGTAATTTTTCGAGCAAGGATTTCTCATATACCATATGTTGCGTTGCACCTAGATGAAAATTGCACAAAGTCAGTAAACATAATAGCTAGACAACACCATATAAATTCAAGATAATACTATAAGTTAGGAACTTAATATTTCAATACCACACACAATATCAATGCTCAACAATATATATAAAAATAAATTTCAACACTATATGTAGAAGTTGACACCATGGTGCAACACACAATAACACATGAATAAGGAACATGATGTATACACACATGCCCAACATCATAACAAAGCTCAACACCATTACTTAACACACAATACCATCATTATTATTTGGGAGCAGGATGCACACCTGAATCTATCATCATGTTGTCGGTACTCCCTAAAACATTTGTACTAGCTTGTACGGGATGTCCAATTGTTCTTTCCACACCATCTTTGCTCACTATCACGTGATGTATTAACACAATTAGCTTCCATATCTCGTTTCTCATCCTCTTTTCTATCAAAGCATCTTGCAATGCCATGGCCATCCACGACCACAATATTCACACACAATAGATTGATATCTAAATTGATATCCACGTGACCCACGACCACGCCCATATCCACTACGACAAAAGTGTTATAATCATGGCGACCATTATAATCATCACCGCGACCATACACACTACTACGACCATAACCCCCGCCCATGGTCATATCCTCCATCATAACCTCGACCATAACTACTGCCATAATAACCACGACCAAAGGATCCATCATAACCACGACCAAAAGACCGAAATCTTTTTTTCTTTGTTCGGAAGACTTCGGAAGGTGGGTTTCTTTTCCTTTGTATCATCGCAACCATTACTGTTGTCTTTGACGTCGGGGGGTGCAATAACTTTCGGCGCACATGGTCTTCTAAGGATTCACACGCGTCTTCAAAAGTAACATGCTTTTATTCATCAATATAGAAATGATGACCCGAATTCAGGAGGATGGAAAAGTTTCCAATAGCTGCATCACCAATTCATCTTTGGATATAGGCGCTCCGCCTAATTGTTCAATTATTTCTTTGAAGCGATCAACATGAGCTCTAAAGATTTTGATGAATCATATTGGAGATTTGCCAAACTCCTCTTTAAGAAAAGGACTTCTTGCTTTGTTCTCTTATTGTAAACCTGCTCTAAATAATTCCAGACCTCCTTTGGATGTGATAAATTGATCAACATCCGCATGGATAGAATCTTTCAATCCATACACTAAGAGACGCCGTGCTGCACGATCTTTGGTTTTCCATTGCTCCTTCTCTTTAAGCCATGTATCAAAAGTTTGTCCAGAAGTAATCAATTGATCATTCAACATTGGTTGCTTGGGACACTCCTTTTTTCCAATTACATAATCAAGCAAATCATCACTCTCTAACACACATTTGATCTTCCTCTTCCAACCAGGATATCCAGTACCATTGAAAACATAAATTGTTTTAGCTGACGAATCGCCCTTCACGGTTATCACCTGCAGCTCTGATACCATGATGAAAATCTAGACAAAGCATATAAAGGAAGAGAGACACAGAGAACGAAGGAGAGACAAGCGATGATCCCAGAACAACACACACAATCAATTGTATTGAATCACACTATATATATATACATTGGGTTGCATGCATGCACACGCATGCGCATGCATTGAGAACATGCACGACACAGACAATGACACACTTGCATGCATTGGAGGACAACGTAGCATCTCCAACATTAGTTGTTCCTAACTCAGCAAAAAATACAGCCAATGGAAGCCTCTTCCTCTCCAACATCGACCAACAGGTGTTCTTCGGTGTGGAGCAGGTTTTCTTCTACCAATCCGGTCCGGTCGGAGTTGCAGAAATTATTCGCAAGGCGTTAGCAGAGGTCCTAGTGCATTACTACTTTGCAGCAGGAAGGTTCAAGTTCAACAAGGAGGAGAGCCGGCTAGAGCTTGAGTGCAACTTTCGCCGAGTACCGCTTCATGGCCTCCGGTCCCAACAATCCATTTGCGAGTCGGGCGATCTCACCGATCCAAATTCCGCCAAGCAAGCTCATTCTCTATCCTCACAACGTCAACTCCATCCCCGACGTCCCACCACTAACCGTTCAGGTTAACTTAACTTAATGCACAACTTATGCATCCTTAATGCACAACTTATGCGTCCTTCGCCATTCACCTTACATTGCATGTCCTCATGAGTAACTATCTTACGTAACTCTTTGTTTATTTTATGAATTCCAGGTGACCACCTTCAGCTGTGGTGGATTTGCAGTCGGGTTCTACGTCTGCCATAGCTTGTTTGACGGTCTATCGGGTTACGAATTCCACTACAATCTCGCGTTGGCCGCCCAAGGCAAAGGCATGCAATCATTCCCCAAGCCAGAAAGAACCCAACTCCGAGCCCATTCCCCTCCATGCCCAACTCTTCAACACCCCGAGATCATTCCCATGCCACCATCACCTACATACCATATGTTTCATTCCTCCTACAAAGAAACTACCTACAACAATAATCTAGTCTTCAAGACGTTCTCAGTCAGCCCCAGCTTCCTCGACCGCTTGAAGAAGAATGCCATGACTGATGGGCACATTGCGAGCTGCACTAGCTTTGAGGTACTTGCGGCCCACATCTGGCAGGCGAGGACCCGATCCATGAACATGGATCCACATAAACCATCTAAACTCTTCTTAGTGGGAAATATCCGCCACAAGGTTAATCCACCACTTCATAAAGACTTCTGTGGGAATGGAGTGGCTGCTCCTGGTCTTGTAGACGTAAAATCTAGTGATGTCATGCAAAATTCACTTTCGTTTTGCCTCATGAAGGTGAAGGAGATTCTAGCTTGTTTGGAGGACGAGTATGTGACATCTGTTGTGGACTACTGCGACTTGACTCGAGGCATCAGTGATGTGTTGGGAGGTTTGATTATCACTGCATGGGTGAAGATTCCTTTTCATGAGCTGGATTTTGGGTGGGGAAAGCCGTTGTATGTCGCTCCTATAGCAAACAATAGGCAGGAGTATGTGTTGCTTGTTTCCAGCTGCAAGGAAAAGGATGGGATTAATGTGTTCGCAGGACTCGAGCAAAATCAAATGGAGAAATTTCAAACACTATTTTGGAATGTAAAAGGTTGATGATTTTGAGATGTGCATTTAATATGCTTGAGTTAAAAGAGGTGTTTTCTTTTCTTTCTATTTTGATTAAAAACAATGCCCAGAGTTGTTGGGCATATATGACGTAGTAGACAAAACTTTGATTTATTCAGATTTATTAGATAACACTTCAAGGATGCCATTATAAGAATACTAGTAATGGTGCCTAGCGTTGCTGGGCTATAACGCAATTATTGGATTCAACATTGTAGGATTAGTGGAGGATGAATGGTGTGCAATTTGGACTTCAACTTCTGTATAATGCTTTATATCATGGAGACCTTGATTGCCTTTATATTATTATTTTCTTTTCCCTTTACATTATGTAGCTCAATTTTGACACTCAGAGCTATTTCTTCCTCTTTTTTTTTGCCTTTGTTTACTCAATGCGTCATTGAAAGTGGTCGAGGTTAAAATGGTTGTATGCCATTAGAGAGCCATGTGAACTAACTTGCAAAAAATTGTTGAGTTTTGTGTTGCTCATTTGGATTAGATGTGTACACATGTCCACATAGATTGGAGACGCTACTTGCAAATAGATTGCATTATAGAAGGGTGCTGATGGACATTCATGGAAATGGCCTTGGTAGTGAAATAACATTATTGGAATTGCATTAGTCTAAGGGTGTTGAGAAGAGCATGCATAGTATCATAATGGGATAGCTTTATTAAGATGCATAGATAGGAAATTTTGAGAGTGCAAATAATGATCCAAGGTTTTTTAGTATACCATTATTTACACTTTTTTGTTTATGTTCGTAACTCTCGTCCATGTCTATGAGGTTTCTCAATGACTCTCCCTGACCACTTTGTTGGTTTTTTTTGTTTGAAATTAGGTTGGCCGTCGCATAGGGATTTCTTTGCTCCAAGCTTCACCAGAACCATCAGATTTGTAGCAGACAAAATTGGAAGTTTTGTGATTATCCTAAGAGTGCACACATGGTGGATCTACGAACCTGGTGATGGCAAGAATCCCGTCGAATTTGTTGGAGGTAGGCTTGGTGCAGCATGGTTGCGCAAAGGTGTAGATCAGCTCAAGAAGATTAAGCCATTATCATCAGTTTGCAGTGCGTAGGAGCTTCAATAGAATGGGCAGGATGGGCACAGATTTGTGCGATCTGAACAGATCTAGACGGACTTTCATAAAGGAACATTGGTTTAGCTGGTGGTTTCGGCAGCCAGGGTTGAAGAACCGGTTTTTTCAAGCCGTGACCCAGAGTCACCGGTTTGATTGCTGGAGCCCAGGAAGGTTTGATTGCTGGAGCACTATGCTATTAGAAGCCCAAGTGCAAAAGATTTTTCTCAAAAAAACGATTAGAGTCGTCTAAAAGAAGAAAAAAAATACCTTAGGATTCTTAATATATAGAATAATGAGGAAAATGAATTTGTAAAATATAGCACATTGCCATAAAGCACACCATTTTCTTGTCCAACACAAATTTCAACATAGTTTGTTGGTTGATAGCCTAGATCAGTAAGCTTCCATTTGATGGTGGCTTTGGTACAGACCAAAGGCATAGCAAAATTCGACGACGATGTACCTCTATTATCCTTTTATACATCTATCCATTTCAGAATATATCCATAGCAAAACATATCTATCCATTTCAGAATATATCCATAGCAAAACATATCTATCCATTTCAGAATATATTGCCCTAATGTATGTTAAGCTCGTGGGCAATTTCTTTGGTACGAAATCGCTTAATCACCTTAAGATCTATGCCATTGCAGAGTTTTGATGGCTCCACTCAAAAAGACCACCAATATCATATTGCTCAGGTGTGTCTTACAAACCATGCTCTCTCTTTCTAAAGCAGAAGATCCATATTGTGCATTGGAATTGATACTAATTGATACTACACCTGATATTCTCTCATCTGCATCAATTCTAAAAAAGCAAAACCTTTTTGTAGTTAGATACCGTCAATGCACCTTCATTGAATCATTCTTAAAAGCCAAATTGCATTGGAAGATTCAGATCATAAACGTGGCTTTATACTTTGCATTATCACATTCTTAAAACAATGGTGTTATCAGTACAGATTGTTAGACTGGTCTTTTAGAATTCTTTGTGAGTTGGATCTACACTAATGGGCATAGTCTTGTCATGATTCCAAAAATGACAGAATGTTTTTATCAACTAAACAAACTAAACAAAGATGCTACTTATAACAGTTGCCATGGTTGGTAAAGGTCTGCTGCAACAAAGCATAAGAGGTTATGCATCAAAGCATTTGTAGGCTAGATGCTGCTTTTAATAGCTGCAACAAAGCATAAGAGATTAAACAAAGCATTGTAAATTATAAAAGAAGATATGCATAAGAGATTAAACAAAGCATTGTAAATTATAAAAGAAGATATGCACAAAACAAATCCACAGGCTGATAGCCAAATTCCCAGAGTAAGAACCTAAACAATTTTCTATTCCAGCCTTCTACTTATCTATATTGGCTTTACAATAGGATTGAACTGCCCATTTGAAAACCATCCGAATAATCAACAACCCAAAATAGAAAGAAGGAGAAAGGTTTCACCTGGTTTCCTTCATTCCTGTGGTAGGGACATGCAAAATAACAATGCCTGCCATTATACTCTGATTTGTAAGCCCAAACATAATGCAAGAAGTAGAGGAAGAACAATTCATTGCAGTGTAATCCTTGTCGCACGAAAGAGGTTTCTAGCTGAGGCCAATAAAGGCCGCACCTAGCTATGCTCTTATGTTATACCAACAATCAGATAATTTGTCATTCATGCCATGCTTCTAAGGAACGCCCCTGACATGACTGCAAACAGCAAGTATGATACATGTGCCCAAAATTGAGGCATGCTGATCAACCTATTTCAAAATTATGCCGACGCCCAGGCATAGTATAATCTTCCTTTTCTTCAATGTCCACATTGTTCCATGTATAATCAATCACAATCACTGTGCAAGCTACACATAGTTTTAAAGTAATTCAAACAACTGTTGTCAACTGCATCCCAGTTGGCACCTTCTAACAATAATTCACATACCTTAAAACGGCCAGCACACTGCAACACAATCCAAAGGTCTGCATCCAACTAAATGGGAATGTGAAAGTTTAAACTTATAAAACAAAGACAAAGAGAACAAATGGGTGAATAATAACCTTTTGCCATATATTGAATGCAGACCATACTAAAAGCCAGAATGGGAATCAACAGAGGTCATTGTGATGTCCGAAACTCTCATAAACCATAGCATTGAATCCTTCGAGATGTGAAAACGAATGAGATTTGCAGAAGAAGAGGGTGGACTTATTGAATGGCCAGAAAATGACACTTCTTTACAATGCTTCCATGCTCCAATCTGTGCAGCAAAAGCCAAGCTCTGCGCCAAAGCTTTGTTGCTATCGTCATGTCCTGTATCTATATGATGCACTCAGCTGCAAATTTTCCAATAAATTTCTCATCAGTTAAATTCGTAAAAAGTATACATGTCGTGTTGACATTGCCTGCTTTCACAAATCTACTTATCAGATTTATGCACATGAAAGTGGAGAGATGCCCATGACATCATTTCTTGGTGAAGTGCATTAACAGTATTCATTAGATTACTATCAGCAAAATAATTAATCAAAAGAGCATATATCCAGCTATCAACTGGAATCTTTCCCTTCATCCTATGTAACATTTCATAAACAATGTAACCTCTTGATTTTATTGGCATCCAAATACATTACATACGGTGATAGCAAGAACATGTCTACGATTTTGTCTATTATTGAAAACTTTATATGCTTCTTCTGCCCACCAAATTTTACAGATTCTTTCCCTAAGTATTTCAATATTATTGCAATCAGGTGTACAACCCACTCGCGTTGCATTTGCGATGTGCAAAACATAAATCTTCAATTGATGCCCATGTTAGAGGTGATGTCCACGATACAGTTAAAACAGTGCAATAGAAGGCTGAGGCCCAAATTTTCCAGCCTCTCGAACTAGAAGGTCTTTAATAGGTAAAAAAACAATCTTCCAGACACGCCCAAAACTTGCTTGTGCTTTCCACTAATAATCATTGCATCTCACATGGTTTTGTTCCTTCTTTTAAGAGCCGATACATTTTATAGCTAGAAAATCAACCTCCCAGTTTGGATTGGCGCATGCCTATTTGAAGAATGTGAATGCAGAATTGAGATTGGTAACTGCACTTAAAACTTCACAGACCTTAGCCGGTTGTAGTTTATTGACTAAGATAGAATAGATTGAAATTGAAGATATTCCTTTTGCACTTAGAAAAAGTCATTGAGAAGTTCAGAGCAAGTCATTTATTCTAGTGACTCTTGGGTTGCGAAACCATGCAATCTATATTGGTGGCCATGAATCAAAGGCCAGCTTTGGCACTGCCATAGAAGATAATGCTCGTAAGAAAAAGCCGAGTGAGACAAAAATCCCTATTTCTTCTAAATTCAAAAACAACATCTAGAGAGCAGATTTTTTGAATTGGTTCTATTGCTGCCACTGTTGTTCATCCTTTGAAGATCAAATGACCTTCAGTCGGGATTCTAAATCCACCAGAAATATCTGGGATTCCGTTGTCAGAGTTGCAACGTGCAAGAAAATCCTATATAAACCAAAACAATGGCACGTCTTGAAGTAACGAATCCAAAACCATGCCACATTCAAATAATCACAAATGAACCGGAAGAGGCCGGATATAGAAAATAAATTTGCACCTCTTTTGCAGTTGCATTTACAAAATTCTCTACTTTTGCCCAAGACCTTGAAGGACGATTTAGTGGCTATGGCCAATCCATCCCTTATTGACATGCTTTCAGATTCGGATTTGCCTACCATTAACAGGGTAGCAGAGTATGAACCTCGCCGGAACTGCTGCATTTTCGCCTTGGCTAGCCTTAGCTCTAATCATTGCATTCACAGCTTGGGCATCGTCATTTTGGCATCAATGCCGTCGCAGAATCTTTCGCAAACATCATCATCTTCCACAATGCCATGGCCCGGTCTCTCTGTTCTGCTCAACCCATATCGTTATATGTTAATCCCTGTCATTTCTTAGGAAATAAATTCTGGCTGTTGGATCTAGGGCGTGGTTTATGACACACGCTATAATATTATAATATAGGATATGATATGTGCTAGGGAGCCGCCGATTTTCGGGTTTCCGGAAACCGGGCGGCGAAACCCCAAAAAATCGGTGGCTCCCCACGAAACCACCGGGGGCCAAAATTCCGGCCACCTGGCGGAATATTATCTTTTTTTTTTTCCGATAATTTTTTTTTTACCTTCTTTTCTGTCGGCGATGGCGGAGCTCCGGAGCTTCGACGATGGCGCTATGTCGATCCGTCAAGGAGCTTGACGATCTGACCATTTTTTGGAGCTGCTTGCATCTGGCGCTTCCCTTAGGTCGACTGTTTTCTCGGTGCCGAGCTTTTTTTTGAAGATCAAGTGTTGTTTTCTTTCTTCCAGGCAAGTTTTTGGCTAGGGAACCTCCTGCTTTATGTTATTGCTTTGCTATTTGGTTGTTACTAACAAATTTTTATGTTTCTTGTAGGAGATTGTGAAGTATTACCCTGAGTGTCGACTTTCTTGCTTGATTTGTCGAAGTTTACGTATCTTTGGTCGAAGTTTAAATCGCGCCATTGGTCGAAGTTTGTGCCTCTGTTGCAAGGTTGCGTGAGGGTTGCGCCTCGATTTCGTCATGGATCGTTTCCTAGGTTGGAGTTCGTCTAAATTTTAAGCTGGAGGTTTCCTAGGGTTGGAGTTCTTGGAGCTACAGTAAACCTGTGCATTTGTGTAAGGTAATATTTCTATGTTTTTGCATGCATGTGTGTTTTTTAAGTTGCATGTATGTTCGTGGAGTCGCATGCGATTAACGAATTTAATATGTTATTCTGAGAGCTAATGGCGATGGAGGAAGCCGTGGTTGTTAATTTGTCTTTGTTTTGGAGTAGCCCTTGCTTATGCTGCTGTAAGTATCAGTCCTTCTTTTTCCTTGGATTTGGGGCCTGAGATGAACATTCTGGACGACAATACATATGCTTGAGGATGAGACTTCTTTGCGGAGAGGTTAATTCAGAAAGCACCTAAAGCTTCAGAGGTGGAGAGTTTGTTGAAGGATTTGGAGAATGAGCCATGGTTTCATCAGAGTTTATTGAGCCCCCAGTTGAAGGGAAAGGAAAGTCGAAAAGAGTTTGGCCGACTTAGATGAGCAGATGTTGGGGAAGTGGATAAGGGTGGAAGGGACAGTCACGTAAGCAAACCAATTGGGCTAGGAGGAAATTTGATGCATGGAGATCCTTTGTGAAGGATGATCCTAAGATTACCGCTTCACCCGTCTGTACCAATTGAAGAAATACCACATTTAGAACCGAATGAGATGGTGGTTAGGTTTCATTGCGGTGAGGAAGAAAGACGGATCGATGTTTCCTTCGGCGGGTAAATGACTTTTAATTTATGCTTTTTTCTATTGAAACTTATGCATAGTTTATATGTCTTTGGTTGCAGTTTAAATTGTCTTCTGAAAGCGATTGGTAAGATTGTTCGTAGTTTACGTGAATCGAAAATGGCTACCAACGGTATTAGAGTAGAGGCATTTAATATCATGAGGGATCCTTTGTTTGTTAGAGCTAGATTGGCATTTGTTGCGCGATCCGATCAATCTAGGAAGGCTGATATTGGAGTTTCACTAAGAAGGCATCCCTAATCCCTTATAACTCAAAAGAAGGATCTTCTTGTCGCCTTTAGATTATTGCATTAGTACACCAAAGGGTGTACAAAAGAGGTCAGGCTTTTACCTTTGCTCTAGGTTTTGCGTCGTGGGCTGGTGAGTTATATGAAGTGAAGGATGTAGACTTGTCTCCGAGTCCGATGGGAAGAATGAATATCTGGTTTATAATGAGAGGATAAGCAAGACTTGGGGAACTTCAGTGACGAAGTATGATCCAAGCCACTTTCGACCTGCAATCTGGAGTTACGAAGATGATTTTGTTTTGACATATAAATAGCTTGTTCGTCATCTGCCACCAAAGGAGAATTCTGCGCCAAGGCCACTGTTCTTGCAGGCTATTTCAAATTATCGGCCAGATGTAAGTTTTTTTTTTTAGTTTGTTTTTTGTATTCTTTCTTTGCTCATTTCTTTATTTTGTTATAGGCATGAAGTCGTATTTAATTAAAGTGGGACAAATCTTGAATTTTGGGACTCGGACTGAAAATGGGACTCACACACCATAAAAGAAATTTCTGAATTGATTGCTTGAATAGAATTATACATGACACACATAGAATTGGGTTACTTGTTTTCCTCATAAATTTTACAAACTACTAGTTGAGATAGTTTTCAAACTTCTCAATATTATGTGCCCTCATACAATGATATAGCATGGAGGTTGCTCATGGCCTTGTCCATCTCCCTTCTTGGGATCTTGTGTGTGTTGTCCTTTGCAACGTGAGAACTTGGATATGACCATACCACACACTCCACCAATTCCCTCCTTTGAGGGTCAGCATAATTTGCCCTCCACTTCTTCTCCCAAAGCCGGTTGTATTGCTCCTTCAAGTTGCCCTTCTTGTGTCTCCCAATGGGCTCCCAATATTGAATTTGGAATCCAGGACGCAACTCCTCTCCATCGCATAGTGGTGGTTACATCGAGAGTGCCACCCCTAACCATATTGGACAGGCCCTCATCATCGGGCCTTACTAGCACAAAGTATCCTTCCTTGATGTCCTCAAAGGATCCCACTCGAAGATCAAACCACTTCGGGCTTTGAGGCCTTACTTCCCACAAACCACTTGGAACCCTTGTTGGGACCCAAGTGAGCATTCTTAGACGTGCTTGCACCTTGAGAACCCTCCCATCTTGACTCGGGCAAGAACCCGCCTCTTAGCTCCCTCCCACATGGTCGCTCAGTTTCTAAGCATGTCACAACTTTCTCCCAAAGACTTGATTAGGGAGTCCATTTGATTTTTCTTAAGAGTGGAGGTGTGCTTTCCATTTCAACATCATCCCAAGCTATCGTATGTAATCCTTGATGCCCTTCACCAGGTTGGCTAGAGTCTTTGACCTGCCTTGAAGGGAGGTATTGGTTTTGGCTGCCCTTTAGGAATGAGAACTTCACCAAGAAGCACCCTTTGCCACAACTCGATACCTTGTACAGTGCATCCACAACTTGTCACCTGGTTCCACTTATATTGCATGATTGGTATTCCATCCCTAACCCAAAACTTGAACTGAAGTGGCTTTGTGTGTCATTAACCGGGTCCTTACCATCTAGCAAGTATCCTTCTACAAATGATTTCCAATCTGCAACCTCATCCATCAAGAAAGCCATTGGGTTGGGGTCAATGCAGCTCTCAAACACATCCATTAGTTCAGTGGAGAGTGGTCACGTTTTCTCTCTTGAGCTTGGTGGAGAAAGTTCCAAAGAATCCATCTATATCATCATGCGTATGCCCAACCATCATGAATCCCACTTTCACAACTTTGAATACTCCCACCGCTGCCAAGTATGACATAGCCCCAAACATCCATCTATTCTTGTTTTTCCAACAGGTTGTCCAACTCAACACATAGCTCCTCGGTGATTTCTCAAGTAAGGGAAATCATCCCAAGTCCTCCTTGATTCACCGCACACCTTGGATGTGAGCTTTTTAGTCGCCTTTGGTAACAAAGCGGTTGATCATCCATCAAAGCCTCAAAATGGGTGTTTGAGGGGAATACCTCCTCCCTTCTATCGATCCTTTCTCTAGTGTTCTCGCACTTGAAAATAGAGCTCACATGGAAGTTTGGATCATCTCTCCATAGATCAAGCACAAAATGACCATATGTTCCGGGTTCCATGACCATGTGTTAATACACCCGCCGGACTTACTTTCATCCGAAAAGCGTTTGACAACGCTTTGGGTAAAGGATCTAGCTTTGGCAAGAAAGTCTTGTGTTGGTCCATCTTATCATGAATTATACACAAAATTTGTCCGGGCCGCATCTCGTAAAATGTTCTCCACTTTGCCAATACAACCGCCTACATGATATTTGGTCCCTTTGGTGATCTGCAAATTGCTCCCTAATTGCCATTCTTTCTTTCTCTATTGCAGTTGATGCAAGTGTATCCTTGAGTTGAATGCAAGTGTTGCACTTTGAGAATGGCATGTGTTGTAGGACACTCACGTCTAAGAAGTGAGTGCTCCATAACTTGTCTGAAATGTGATTGAGAAAGAGGCCTACCTCCAGTAGTTTCCGTGGATGGAGTTGACCTCCTTAAGGCACTCCTTTTGGATATAGTGTTGTGGCAACACTCTTTGCACCACTTTCGCACACCGTGCTCGTTCACCTTCGACTTGTGGGGCATAGATTGAGACATGTATCTCACAAAGCTCTCAAGACCTGCAATGGCCTTGAGAGTATTTGCTCTAGGTTTCAAAGTGAGTGCATTACCATGTTGGAACAAACTGTGCCCTTTTCTAACCTGCTCCCAGTATCTGTAAAATGAAGACTTGCTCATTTGAGATTGAGGTGAGTTTACTTTGCTCTATCGGTGTTTCGACCATTTCGAGAAAAACTCGCTTCCTTTCAATACCTTTTTTTTCATTCTCGACTCGCGAAGTCGAGAAAACTCGTTCCTTCCTCGACCGGATGTCATCATTTCGGGGAGTTCCATGTCAACGACTCGGATCATTGTCATTGGATACCGGGCGGTTCACGCCGCGAGGAGGAGAGTGCACTCCACAAAGACAATCGAGCAAGACACCGCCCTGCGGCCCGAAAAGGACCCGAAAAGATAATGATCCCGCGATTTGGATCCCGATGAACCGGAAATATGGTCGAGCCAAACTCCAATCGGGATCCAAATTGTCCCGCCAAGCTTGTAATATTTGACGTCAATGGAGTATTAGCTGCGGTATACCACGATAAAGACGTCCCCAGATTAACACCTCGCAGATCCCACACCGAATCGAGCATAAAATAGTGTATCCGAGGCCTAGAGCTAAGGAAATTATTGAATGGTGCATTGAACGGGGATTCGAAGTGGGCATATGGTCTTGTATGGCAAAGAAAAATATTGTCAATGTTCTTGGTGTTCTCGGCATTTCAGTTTTGAAGTTCAAGTTCATTTGGGGAAGCGAAAGGGTCGAGCATGTGTCGGACCTCGATCCATGTTTTGGGTCTGGGTTCGGGAACTCCTGCAAGACAGCCCTCTGTGAGGACCCTTGGATCTAATAGGAGAATCCTGGGGACTATGTCACGCGGGATTTGCAAGAAAAGAACAAGAAGAAGAAAACGGAACAGAAAAGAACAATGAGAGGAAAATGATATGCTTCCTTGATATCAATGATGAACATACATGAGCTCTCGCAATTGAGAGAAGACTGAAAAGAGACAAGACTCAAAACTCATCTAGCCATCATATGCTAGCTCTACTCATATATATAGTACAATGGCCTCTGGCCCAATATAGACACTTTCGGACCGATCTCTGCAAATCACGGAAGGAGGCCCGATTTGCAGAATGTTGGCGGTGCCTCTTGAAATGCCTAGAATCACGCCTGACGCCGACACGAAAGGATGTGGTCATCACTTGTCCGAAGGGCGCTCTTGTTGACGGGGGACGCAGGCTTTGACTGCGTGGTCTGCTGCTTGGTCTTCTGCTGAGCCTTTGATGGCTGACCCATGCCTGTCTGTGGATCCTTGAGCTTGACCTGGTCCGTCGTATGCATGAATAGTCCTGAACCAGGAGGCACAGACTAACACTCCCCCACCAAATGACACTTCGGTCACCGGAGAAAAGGAGGAAGTGCTTCCAAGGTGGGAAACCAAAGAATGGAAAGTGATCCTCACGAATGAGGGCGGGCGCCATTATGGTAATGAGCAATGAGGTCTTGAAGGCGTGTTTGAAGATGGGCGCCACCATGGTGTTGGAGCCCTAGGGCGGGATGGGCCTTTTAGCCCAATGAGGAAGTGATAGCCAAACCTTTACCTTCAAATATATCCATGTCTTCCGCTAAACCTAAGATGGGCAAATGTAAGGAACAAACAACACCAATGTATGTACTCCATGAGAAGGCAAGTTTGAAGATTAGAGGAAAAGGAACAATGTAGTCCTTTTTTTTTTTAGGTTTTGAACATTGTCTTGATTTATGTATTTATAATAAATTCAATGAAAATGATTGGATTCTTTTAAATTACTATTTAAAGAGCCCATTTTGATGCATTTGAAACGAAGAAACCGCCATTTAAGCCAAGCATTAGAAACTTCTAGCCGGTTTTGAAGGTAGTTTAGCTAAACCTATTTTGGCTACACTAAAATATAGGAGATCCATGCTTCCAGGTGAGGTGGCGGCAACAAACCGCAATGAGAAGTGTCAAGACCATGAAGAGCATCGGCATTCGGATTTTGACGCTTCTATTTAAAGAGTCCCACGAGAGCCACGTAAACCGCTTGACGTAAATCCAATTTTCAAGGTAAGTGTCCAAAGTGGCATTTTCCTCCCAATTACCGAGCTGCCATTTTCAAAGTGTCCAAAGTGGCATCCCTCCCAATTGGACCGATCCGACAAAGATCCCCAGAGATCCGCGGAGATCCGACCCAGCCGTGGCCATCCATGACCTTCGTCCAAAAGGGAAGACGCCAATCGGAAAAAGAAAGGAACCGGGCGGGGAGGGGCTCCTAAGGAAGCATATGGAGAGGGAATCATGCCCGTGTGCGTGGGTTGCGAGCCATGTCCCCGAATGTTTGAACAAGATTTTGATCAAGAGCACGCGACACCAATGGTCCCATTCAAGTAGAGAGTAATTGATAGACAGGAGGATTGACCCAACCGTGGGAATGGTCTTGCTTTCGAGAAGGCCACGCGGAGTTGATTGTAGCCTCCCAAGTCTTTGCATATAAATCTGAGCAAACTCAAGATCATCGAGTGCGCCGATTTTTGTTTACTGTTCCAACGTTTCAACCTGCCACAGAGGTAAGTGCTGAGCCAATTCAGGCATGTACTCTTGTTCAAAAGTCTGAGACTGAGCAGGATCCTGTAAATATTTGTTGGTTGGTGATAACAACCAAGCAGCATTTGAGTTGCCTTGAAAAACACGATGGGCCTCATCCCTAATTTATCCCGGAGATCCGCCGGGTAGAAGTCATGAAAACATAAGCCATGGGCTGAACAACTTCGGAAGATGACTAAGTCGGGATCTTCAACCGTGAGCTGATCAAAAACTAAGAGGGCACAAAATAAACCCTTGTCTTCTATAGAAAGATCCGGCCAGATCCGAAGGAAGTCCATACTTTTGAGTGGCTGTTGATGAACATTGCCATTGGCCGCATACCATTTCAAAAGAAAGAGGTGCCGTCGGGCCACCACATAGTCAAGATAGCCGGAAGGAGTAGAGAAGTCCACCCGGGGATGTTGGTGGCAATGTCAAGATATCCCTCCTATTTGGTTTGGGCCTCCTCGGCCAGATTGAACTGCTTGCTGGAGCTGATGTTCAAGGTCACGGATTCGATGCTCTTTTTCTAACAAAAGACGGGACTGATCACGGACCCGTTTACTAGGAAGCGTGGCATGTGAAGAGGATTGCCCCGGAGTATGGAGGCTGGCATGGCAATCTCCGCGTCATCGATGACCTTTTGTTTCCCGAGCCTCCAAAAGCCGAACCGGAGGGACGTTAACTGATTGGTGAGCGTGGAAAGCTGAGCTTCAAGGGAGGTGAGTCGAAGCTTCACGCTCGGTGAGATTTTGAACGAGTCTTTGTAATTGTCACAAAGCTCTGAGTACAAGGTGTCTAGCTTAGCAATGTGTTTCTCCTTGTCACTCGGAAGGTATCTTTGGACTTGTTTTGTTCCAATAAGTCCCTAATTTCAGTTTGGAGCTGCGCTGATCTGTAAGTAGGCGGGTCTGATCCCGAAAGCACCGGTGAGATCTATACGGCCTGTAATAGAGCCGCGCGTGCTTTTCTTGAAGTTGGGCTTCCGGGGTTTGAACATGGGCGTGGCAGCGAAAGGTCTCTTTGAACAACAGACGGAAGCCTCCGTGGGACGCCTCTCTCACCCGACCATGAGAGCCTCCCTCGATGCATGGAGTCGCATGGCAGCGGCTTGAACATCTTGGCCGGAATTTGTACAGAGCCGCCGAGGATGGGGAGGCGCAGGCCCCGCGTCGCTTTGTCCGAGATTGTTGAGAGGCATGACGGGAATTGGAAGGCGTGGCCTCGAGGAAGAAGAGGAGACAAAGATACGCGTGGTCCGGATGTTGAACAGACGAGGGAGGTTTGGCGGAAAGGGTACTTTGTTGAGTTTGACGTACTGGGAATGCAGAGAGCTACCGAAAGTGGAGGTATGGGAAGTGGAAGGGCTCTCAAGAACTGGAAGATAATGACGAATGAGGGCCCTGAAGATGGCTACCCACGGAAATTTCGTGAGACAGAGGAGGGGTAGCCCGAATCGCGCGGCTTTTGAAGAAGACAGAATAAAAAGCCGAGGCCAATCGACATGCAGTGGAGTGAATGGCGTTGATGACCATATTATAAAACGGCTTATTGATGTGGGTGTTCTTAATGGAATGCCCAAGCAATTTTCGCCACAGAAACTTCACAAAAGTCTCATGGGGTTTGGCAATATTTGTGAGGCGATGCTGGTTGGCTTGATAAGCAATAGCGCCAAACTGAGTGACATCCATGTCCTGTAAAGCAGCCCAAGAGACAGAAGGTTTTTGCAAAGGGATGTGGAATACCTCAGAAATCAAATGCCGAAAATAAAATGGTGGTGCCATCGACCACCGTAGCAAATCCTTCCGGCCGTTGACGATGTGTCGCGATGAACTACAGAATTCTATTTATTTGGGGCGGGAGCTCCATTTGTGAAAATTCGTAAAGCTTGTGGCGTTCTCAACTTCCGACTCAGACCAACAAGGGCCTCTCGAAAGGTGGGCCGAGAAAGACACGCACTCCAAAAAGAGTCGCATCCCTTGGAGCGAAGCTTGTAGTGTAGAAAGTTTGGGGGCGAACATGGCGAAAAGCCGCCGAATAGAAGGAACTGCTTGAAGAAGGCGAGAGCAAGAGAACAAAAGACGGCGGGGAGAGAGGAAAAGGTTTAAGGCCGCAAAGGTGGGCGGGGGGCATGATAAGGGGCGGCCGCCGAAAACCGCTGATGGTGCCAGGTGTCGAAAGATGCCAAGGAGGCGATTTGAGAGGCAAAAATTTGGCTAAGTCCCCAAACAACAAATGGAGAAGGAATGAACGGTGGAGATGAGGCGTGAGAGAATGATGGGATGTGACAGGTGGGCAAAGGACACACATTAATGTCCGGACGGCGTGAAAAGAAGAAATGGCATTCAATGCCGGCAACCTCGGTGGGATATCATTAAAAGGAATGTGTCAGAAGGTACCATGGCTAGATTTGCGGCGGGAGAAAAGATTCTCATTTTAGAAACAGCCTTGCATTGCAAACACGTTGGCGATTTGTGTGATTGGTCCACGTCGACAAGGAGTTCCTCAGTTGGCTATATAAGACGAACCGGGAGTAAACGAAGGCATCCGATGGCGCCGCATGGCTCTTCTTTGGTTTGAACGAGGACCGCACTATGCCCAATTTAACCGTCGAGTGGATTACCCGCAAGATGAATTGTCCGGACCTCTGGGCCGCCACAATCGCGTGGCGTGAGAATGGGCGGTGGTGTCTTGGGATGGTTGAACATCCCGACCCAGACCAACGGGATGGAGGTGGTTCTCGCACCTTCGGGATCCCTGAGAGAACCTCTACCACATCCTGCGCATCACCTCTGCTCCAAACCCGGGAGTAGAGGGTTTTTCTTCTTAGGACTTAGTAGATAGGGCTCGAGCGTTTTTTGTATATAGGGCGATGCCCATAAGCGGAAATAAATTTGGCTGCACATTTTGTAAAAAAATTTCCACCTATAATATAAATATGCTTGCTGGTTTTAGTCACTATCTTTTGTGGTTAATGCGGAACGACATGACTGCTCGGATGTGCACTTTACGTTGTATATATGAAATGTTTTGAGGCGAAAGCCATTAACCGTGTAGGTAATGGAGTTCCATCTAATTCAGCCACCGGAAAAAGCGGCGGGTTTAACCTCTTGGGCAATTTGATAAGGGCCAAGCCATGAAAACTTTAGTTTACCCGAAAATTTTTGTAATAGAGAGTCATAAAGAAGAACCAAATCTCCTTCTTTGAATGTTTTTTGTCTTCATCGTTTGTCATGTAGAGATTTTTGCAACCGTTGTCCATGAAGAACACAAATATAAGCATCCCTTCGGTTCATCCAACTGTTCCAATTGATAGACCCTTTCTTTGAGTGCAAAGAAGTGGATTATGGGCGTGCCAGTTGAAAAACAGTGTTGGAAGTATGTATTCAAACGCATGAGAGCTTCTTGACCATAAACCAATTTGAAAGGGGTGTGACCCATAGCTATTTTGAAACAAGTATTGTAAGCCCAAAGAACAAGTAGGAAGCTTGTTTTGCCGGTCGGTCGAAGCGTCACAAATTTTCTTGAGAATTGTGACCGTAGTTTTGTTGGTGCTTTCAGCCAAACCATTCCCTTGAGGATAGTAAGGTGTGCTCTTGTGATGATGTATCGAGAGATAATCCGTCGGCTCCTTGATGGTGTGATTGATAAAATGGACACCACGATCACCCACCAGCTCAGGTAAGGGCGGCCGAATCGCGTGATGATTTGTTGATAGATGACTTTGGTTGTCTTTGGCCGCGGTGTTGTCCGGAAGTGCGCAAGCTTCCGCCCATTTGGTAGCATAGTCGGTGAGAACCAGAATGTAGCGGAACGCAGGGTGCCGCTGCAGAGGATCGATGGGTCCCACAAAATCCATTCCCCATTTGTTTGAAGGGAAGTGGCGTGGCAACCGGCGTCAAAGGAAGAGCGTCCGCGGGCCGTGGGCAGTCCCCACACAGGCAAGCATCACACGCGGCGGGCGTGGCGTGGCGTCTTTGAAGAGCGTGGGCCAAAAATAACCAAAGAAGAAGGATTTTGCGTCGCGTGGTGTCTCCATGAAAATGACCACCTCCGGAGCCCTTCATGGGCTTCTCGAACAATATGTGGGACCTCATGAGGGAGGACACCGTCGAAGGATGGTATCCTTACCCTTTTTGTAAAGATGGCCTGCAACCATGGTGTAGTCCGCGGACCTCGGAGAAATTGATGTCGACGGGATTGTCGCTGGTGGAGAGCGTGGCGTCCTCCGTGGAAGAGCTGTGAGGAGATCTTGCTGAAAATCATGAAACCAATGAGGTGTTGCCGTGACCAAAAAGAGTGGAGCCGTCGGGGAAGGCGTCCGAAGACTCCGGTGGAGGGATCATCCGTAATGGATCGTGAAAGATAATCCGGGACAACATGAGATTTGCCACCTTGTGAACAATTTCAAAGGTGCAAATTCTTGCGAAGGAGGACCAACGAAAGCATGCGGCCCGTGGTGGATTTGTTGATCAAGTAAAGAAGTGCCCGGTGGTCAACAAAGAATTTGATTTGACCGCCCAAAAGATAGTGACCGGAGGCGTTGGACGCTTGAAAATTAAACCCAAGGCTTCTCGCCTGCGTGGCGAGTAGTTGCGTTCAGCCGAAATTGAGTTCCGGCCGGCATAGCGGTTTGGTTTGTCGATTAATGCGCATCATATTCTTGAGAAAGAACAGCTCCAATAGCAAAGGCGGAGACATCGACATGGATATGAAAGGGCTTGTCCCATTGAGGAGGAACAAGAACCGGGGCACGAGTAAGCAAGAGCTTCAAGCTGTTGGAAGCGGCATCCACACGGGAATTCCAAGCCCATGTGGATTCATCACCGTGAGTTTATGAATGGGATCTCGCAATGGTCTGCCGAGTCCGGGGAATGAAGGTGGAGTAATAATTGACCTTACCCAAGAAAGAGCGTGTTTCCTTTATATTGGCGGTGCTTGAGCCTTGAGCACCACCGTGATTTTGGCGAGATCCGTGGTGATACCGCTTTGCTCGACCACATGTCCCCAATGAGAACACACGAAGTGACGCAAAAGGTGCATTTCTGGGGATTGAGACTAATGCCGGACTCATCACATTTCTGAAAGACAAGTTCCAATTTATCCAAATGGTCAGCCATGGAACTGTAGGCGAGAATTCATCTTGAAAAATTTGCAAGAAGGGATTTTCCTTCATAAAATCATGAAAAACTGAGAGCATGATACGTTGAAACGTGGATGGAGAGTTTGATAATCCAAAAGGAACCACCTTGTAGGCAAAAGTGCCCCATGGTGGTGAAGGTAGTCTTGAGTTGATCAGATTCTTTGATTGAGATCTGATTGTAGCCAGAAAAACCATCCATGAAGGAGTACATCTCATGTCCAGCAACCTCTTCCAGAACCTGGTCTGTGAAGGGAAGGGGGAAATGATCACGCCCGTGGCGATTGAGTTTTGTTAGTCCACACAAACGCGGATCTTACCATTGTGTTTGAGTGCAATGACGATGGGGCTCACCCACCGAGAATGTTTGACCTCATAGATCAAACCTGCAGCAAGGAGTTTGTCAATTTGACGCCTTGGCCGATCAATGCATAATTGGGGTTGAGCGGTGCTTGTCGTTGCTAGGCGTGCATCGGAACTTGGTAGGAATGGTGAGTTCCCCAAGGTTTTGTTGATCCCAGAAGATCTCTCGAAGCTCCGGCGAAAATGTGTTTGAACTTTTGAAAAAGCGTGGCGGACGCCCTGCGATGTCTGGGTGTCTAAGATTGGCGACAATCCGGACCGGTGATTGTTGCCCTCGCCCACAATCTCGGCGTCGAGTCCGAATATGGGGATAACTTCCATGTCCCGGACAATATGAGCGGGAGGTTGAAGCATAACAGGATGTGTGGCTCTGGCGTGGTGAAAAAAAGAGAGGTTCTTTCGAAGTTTCCTCAAGCAGAGGTTGCTTCATGACAGCGTGTACTTCCACAGGAGCTGCAGGAGGTTCAGCGTCTGAAAAGTGATCAACACGTTGGATTCGATTGCAAGGAGCCAGGTAAGGGTCAAGCAAAGTAGCCCTGACCTGGTCCCGATCAAGAGTCATTTCTCCCCAAGGATCCAAGATACCGGGGATAGGATGATGAGGCGCTTCATGAGTGGAGCCTGAACTTGATAAATATTCTGGGCGTCCTCAGAGTCGGTGTCGGAGAGAGAGGGTTCAGCATTGTCGACGGAAATGATTTTGCCTGTTTCCAAGTCCATGGTGGCATTGAGGTGACCATCAGTGATGACTAACTGATCCGTGGCCCAGTAATGAATGCTCTTGGCCTGGCGGAGAAAAGGTCTGCCGACCAACATTTCATAATCACCTGGATCTTCTCCAGCCTTCCAAACACCAAATTCCAAGGGGAATCTGAGATCACCTATGTTGATGTGAAGAAGAGGCGTGACGCCTTGAGGTCTCGTGATATGGCCATTGGCCAATTTGATGTCATATGGGGCACGATAGAGTTGTTTGATGCCCATTTGTTTGCGGAGTTTATCCGTGATGAGATTGACCGCGCTACCTCCGTCAATTTGAACATGATTGACTTGTTGATTGCCCACCGTGGCATGTACCGGAGTAGAGGTAGCAACAGCCCCAACCAAAACAATGGGAGTGGTAATCGGTCCTTGAGAGCGGGACGAGTTTCAAAATGGTGGCCAAGCTTAAAGGAATTTTGATTTTGGCTAGCTCCTCTTGGAGTTCCAGAGGCACATGAGAAAAAAGGATCGGATCCGGATCCACAAAAAGTGCGTGGTAAGGAAGCAGCAACTTCTTTGAGTAGGTCAACCTCCGCAATGATATTGGGATATGTCCGAGGCGTGGAGGTTGAGGCGGGAAGGTGCGTCTTGTCGTTGTTGAGCTCGTGGTGGCATGGACATTAGCCAGCGTCGCGGCCTTCAGCAGCTTGCATGAGGTTCAAAATGCTTTGGCGAACTTTAGGCATGACATTCGCATGAGTTTCTCCAAGTCCGGTGCAAAATGGACCTTTTGTCTTCTGCGCGATGAGGAATTGCGTCGATTCGCAAAGGCGGGTTCGCGTACCATTAGGAATAATGGTTAAAGGGGCGTGACGCCTGGTGCAGCGTGAAACCAAACCAACCCAATTTGATGGTTGGGATCGGAGGATTAAGAGCACGAAAAATTTCTTCTTCGTGCTTGTTGATCCATCTCGAGGTTGATTGGCGGGGAGCTGGTTGATAGCGTGATTCTTTGGGCGCTGGTGGCTTCGAAGAAACGGGGGCCGGGCCTTGTTTGCCATTAGCAATCGAGTTGGTAAGCCGTGGAGGCGGACGGATGTGGTCCGATTGGTGCCGAAGCCGCAACCTGAACTTGGGGAGTTGAGGACACGCCGTGGTGGTATGACCCCATTCTTGTGATGATAACACCGAAGCTTTGAAGGATCAAAAGGAGAACGTGTGTTGGGTCCCCGTTGTTGCTCTGTTGCTGATAGAGTTGATTGGGTTCGCGCTGCGGTGGTGGCTGGCGATATGGCGATTAGTCTTTGAGGTGTTGTTTGACACTTGATAAACCATCTTGTTGCGGAAAGGTGTAGGATGAGTGCGAGTGCATTCTTCCGTGGCATGATTGCACATGTTGCAGCGTTTACAATGAGGCGGGCCATTGGTGGAGTTGCACTCATTAGCCAAGTGGCCTTGATATTTGCGCATATGGCACCGGTCCGATTAAGCGGCTATGGATTGGCGTGTTGAGGTTGAACAAAGATGCAGGGAACCATGGCGGGTGGAATGAAAGGGAGCTCTCAAGAGCCACGCATACGGGAGGAAACATTGGCCGAAAGGATTGACAAGATCGATAGCCCGCTCCAAAGTCTTAAGTCAGCGGTATTGATCATGAGTCCGATAGCTGGAGGAAGTCCTTGGAGAAACCGAGACCAAGATCCGCTCGCGGTGGGGTATTCCTTGAGTTTGCTTGGCGAGAATGTGAAGACGGTTCCGCAAAATCCCAGGCGGGAACTCAGCGGGCTCTTGTTGAAGGTCATTGAGTTGCTTGAGATGAAGTTGATCATCATCCGTGGTCCCATAGTGAAAAGAAAAGCGGTTTTCATTTCGGACCAATCTTGTTTCAGTGACTTTTGTTGGACATGAGCCATTGATGAGGGAGCCACGCAATGTGGTGGAAAAAGATGTGGAATTTCAGTTGAGGTTAAGCATGACCATTCGGATAGCCGAGCCTCAAATTCTTCCATGTGGACCTGAGCACTTTGGTCTAAAGGTTTGCCTTTCGTGTTGCCAAAGGTGGGATAAGTCAGCTTAAAGGGTCCGAAAGGTAGAGGTAAAAGTCTTTGGGCTGGACCCGGAACATGATAGTGAGGATATTGAGGTGGAGTTGGAGGGGTATGGTCTTTGGAAAGACCTGGCTGAAGGGTGGGCGAGGTGGGGTGCTTGGAGGTGCCTGATCATTGGGTTTGAGGTCTCAGTAAGATTGTAAAAGGAAGAAGAGGTGGGAAAGGTAGGGGAAGGGAAATTCTGGGGAGGAGCAAAAGAGACATGTGGATATCCCCGTCCACCCAGGAGATGATGGTTGTATGAAGGCGCAGGCGCATGGGCCGTAAGAGTGATGGATGAAGGCATGTTCCGGGGTATGAAAGTAAGGTTGAGCAGTGGGGAGCGGATAGGGCTCTTGATAGTGATGAGGGAGACTGAGGGTCATGGAGCAATGTTTGCACGCTTTGGAGGAGGAATTTAAACGGTAGACACACGCAGGGTGGGTGGCGCCGAATGGTGCCCTAGACCGAATGTGGCCTCAATGTCATAAGCAGATCTATACATGTCACGAAACCGCTTCCCGTCAATGATGGCGCCCAATCGAGACACCGTCTGGAAAGAAGTTCTTCGGGCGTGGAAGTTTTAGACGCACATGGCGACGTAAGAAGGGAAAAGCAGATCGCACCGGCAGCAAGCATGATCATTTTTGGTCCAAGTTCGAACTCGCAAAGACAGCCCTCTGGAGGACCCTTGATCTAACAGAGAATCCCGGGACTATGTCACGGATTTGCAAGAAAAGAACAAAGAAGAAGAAAATGGAGCGAAAAAAGAACAATGAGAGGAAAATGATATGCTTCCTTGATATCAATGATGAACATACATGAGCTCTACGCAATTGGGAGAAAGACTGAAAAGAGACAAGACTCAAAACTCATCTAGCCATCATATGCTAGCTCTACTCATATATATAGTACAATGGCCTCTGGCCCAATATGAACACTTTCGGACTGATCTGGTGCCGACTCACGGAAGGAGGCCTGATTTGAGGAATGTTGGCGGTGCCTCTTGAAATGCCTAGAATCACTTGGCCCGACACGGGCGGTGACGGGTCATCACTGTCTGGCCGGCGCCTCTTGTTGAAGGACGCGGGGCTTTGGCTTGCGTGGTCTGGCTACTTGGTCTTCTGGAGCCTTTGATGGCTGACCCATGCACATCTGTGGATCCTTGAGCTTGACCTGGTCCGTCGTATGCATGAATAGTCCTGAACCAGGAGGCACAGGACTAACAATCCAGCCATCACAAAGGGGAAGCCTATAATGGTGAAAAGGCCGGGCCGGGGTTTATGAGCAATTCGGGACTATGGCAAACACAACCATGATCATAGGCGACTCCGCCTACAAGTGCTATCATAGCAGCATAAAATACAATCATTGCTAAGCCATATCGACCAAAGAATATGAGGCGGATAGGTGGTTGTCCTTGGTTGTGTCTGTCTTGGCGGAATCCCTCTTTGCCATTCTTGTCGCCCGATGTGATTAGGAACTATCCAGAGCCTCCACGGAACCCGATCCGAGCAAAGGCGATCATGAAAGCTATGGGCGACAAATATTTTGGTGAACAAGAAGAGTGACCTCTGCTTTTGAGATAGTCAAATTGTGTGAATATTGTAAACAAGCGTGAAATGTATTGAACATTTTGTAATGAATATACTTGTATATTGAGTTTTCGATGCCTTTCTCGACTCACGAGTCGAGAAAGGCATGCTTGTCTGTTGATGAGACCATTTGTATGTTTGATTGTGGACCGATGCAGCCCAAATCTATTATGATAATGCTTCTACGTTCGCGTTTCACGGGCCTTGTCGAGAAAGGCACCGGTTGTACTTTCACTTTTATGGGCCTTTCTCGACTTCATGAGTCGAAAAGACACTACTTCCCACGCCATTGGATGCGGTTGTATGGAATGAATGTTCTCCATTGTAATTTGATTTCAACATTCTTTTCTTCGTTTTGACTAATGGCACCGTAATTGTTAATCATACTCTCCTTGCTCCGGTGGTCCGAGCCTGATCCGACACCGGCCGCATCCCTTTCGGGCATCACGAGACCGCTCCAGCGGCCTGAGATCCGCTCAAAGCGGAAGAAATACCGTTAAAGCACGAGATCCCGGTCACGCTACACTCTTGCCCGGCCTTTGGGATAAGGTTGCTCGGGAATTCGAGAGGTTGCTCGCTACACCACGGGGATAAAGAAACGGTGAAGATGATGTAATCGTAGTGACAAAGAAGACCACCATGGTCTCTGCGTCCGATGTAAAATACATTGTACTGTTCAATTTATTAATAAAAATTCTTTTTCAACTAGATCTTTGGTTTCAAACTTTAATGAATTTCCTTTGTTTCAGTTGCATTGTTCTTGTTCTCGACTCGCTAACCAGAGAAAACTGCAGCAAAGCTTGAATGCAGAGTTTTATTCAAAAATTTGAATTAAGGATAGTTTTCGGGTCGGGGTGCTCCTTTTTGTGTAAATTAACAGGGTTCCGGAAAAAAGTGGGAATGGAATGAGTCCCACTTTAATTAAATACGACTTCATGGTTTTCAAAAGGCTGTGTTGGCCAGAATAATATTTCAAAGTGGATAAAAGCAATGGGGCAGTTTATTTCTGTTGATATCTGCAACAAGAGTGGCCGGGTGTCTTCTGTCACACGCATGTCTATGGCGGGTGTTCCAGCAGAAATAGGGAAACTTATCATAGGAACACTGAGTCATATGAAAAGTAAGTTTGTTTTTTATTTTATTTGTTTCTGTTGTTTATTCAATTTATTTCTGTTGTTTATGTTGTGTGGCAGATATGATCGTAGCAAAGACATTCAGGTTAACGCTGCTATGAGCATCAGCGCAAAACCGTATGACGATGATGGTAATCTTAGACTTTATCCAAATGTTCTTAGTGAAATGATCAAGGCAAGCAAAAATGATATACTGGGTAGTCATTCGTCGAAGGCCCTGTCTGCAGGTATATTGTCGTTTTTTTGTTCCATTGTTTAGTTTTTTTTCTCTATTTTTTTTATATTAAGAATTTCAAGCATTTGCAGGTGGTTCTGAGGAGGCTGGTGGACATCATGTGGATGATAAACCACCTCCAATTGAATCTGTCAGAGTTGATAGCAGATTGGACGTAGCAGTTAAACATGATAGCAGTGCTGTTGTAGGTGGTGATACTGTTGTGGCAGCGAGCACTAATATTATGGCAGGAACTAATACTGGTTTGGTTAATCCGAGTTCTACTGTTGGAGTTTTTGATGAAGACGATAAGGATCTTATATATTATTGGGCGTTCGATGATTTTGTGAAGGCCAATCTAAATCTCCACAAATATTTTCCTCCAAATATCTCTATGAAGAACGTTGGTAAGTTTTTTACATTGTTTTTTGTATTTTAGTTTTAAGTTTTCACTTCTAGACTTTTCTCTGATTGTTTGATTCTTGTAGGTGGTCATTCCTTTGTGGGAGCAACATTTAATAACTGTACCTTTGTTCTACCTGATTCAAATGGCGCAGCGAACTTCATGGAGAAATCAAATAGTAGCAAGTGATAAGACTTTGATCACTATCAGTTTTTTGTAATCAGTGATGAATTTTGTAAGCAGTGATGGATTTTGATAAACTTTGGTCACTATCAGTTTTTGTAATCAGTTTTTGAATTATCACTATCAGATTTTGTAATTTGTTGAATGATCACTATCAGATTTTTGTAATGATGGATTTTATGATCACTGAGTCATTGATTTTGTAATGTCTTGTTTTATTGTTTTGTAATCTGTTGTTAATTTAATTCTGGCGGTGCTGTAAGCGGCGCCGCCAGAAACCTACAGCCCAAAAAATACCTGTTTTAAACAATCAAGGGAAAATCCAGGAATTTTGGCTTCCTGGTGGTTTACGTATTGTTCAACTCTTCGTGATTGTTATAATTTTTATAAGTTTTAATTATAAAGGTTTATCTTTAAATTAAATCTTAAAGATTATCAAAGCAGAAACTTGCTTTACAAACTAATTTTCATTTGAATCTATTTAAAAATAATAATTTCAAGACTATAAAATTTTATTTTTCAATGATTTAGCAAATTTTAAAGTTGGCAATGATGCTAATTTATAAACGAAATTTGATGGTTTGATAAGCGATGACTTAAAACTATTATGAGAATTTCACAATTTATAAACTTTTACACCTTTTAAAAAAATTCAATAAAATTTTCAAATTGAAATTAATTAAGTGATAAAGTTAATGTCTTAATTATAACTATTGAATAATTCATTATTGATGAAATAAAATGTACTAAAAATTAATCAGTAATAAACTATTCATTGTTTTAATTAAAACATAAACATATTAATTTAATTTATTTCAATCGAAAACTTTCTTTAAATATTTAAAACAAATAACATTTGAACTATAAAAGTTTATCTTAGATGAAAATTTAATTTTAAATAGATTAAAGTGAAATGAATTTAGAAAGCAATTATATATACTTTAGTGTTGGTCTAAAGATAAACAGAACAAATTATTAGAATCAATAAGAGTTAAAATACATATAATCTTATCATTGCATCCTTTAGGCTTGAATAAGTCCAAGTTTTGTTAAATATGACATATATGCTTCTTGATCTAAAGGTCCAAAACAAGTTATGTTGCCATAGTTGCTCAAGTTTATATCGTGTTTTCGTAGTATAACCATTTTAAAACACTAATACGATGACCTTGCAATTTGTTTGAAAATAAAAGAGGTCAAATCTAAGACATATGACCATAAACTTAGTCTTTAAATAAAGGATTTTGTGCTCATCAAAATACGTATTCTTTTATATAAATTACATATCTTTATAGATTAGTTCATGTTCTCATGAAAGCTGTTGAAAACCCAAAACGAAGTATCTAAGAATCATCATTATAAAATGCAAGGAGCTCTTGAATTTCAAACTCAGCCACACATTGCTTATCAATTCGAAACAACCACAAACAATGGCCAAATAAAACCTCCTTACATGCAATTTAAGCTCCCCCTATATGGTTAAAACAGAACAAAACTTCATCACATACAGTATAAACTCCGCCTATATGGTTAAAACCGAATTCCTACTGCAAAATCATCCTGCCATAGCGATGTCTATATCGACGGCTAGATGTCGTTGAACGATGATGCGACGTCGTTAAATGACCTCTATAACGATGTCGTGACATCCTTAAAGGACGTCCAGTCGTTGATACTCGTCGCAATCGTGTCATCGTTAAACGTCCAAAAGTCGTCGTTTAACAACTTCACGTACACATGGTGTCGGGTATGCCAGCGCGGCGGGTACCTAATGTGCCATGTAGACGCCAGCACAACGCCACGCTGTTGACGTCGTTTGCTTACGTGGCAGTGCCACGCATATGCCAACGCTAAGCCACGTGCTGCCAGCGTTTGACTACGTCATGTCCGCGTGTAACGTCGTTCAACGACATCACCTTTATTTTTGTCTATATGGCATGGACGTGTAGGACACTTAAGGAACGTAGTTAAACGATATATAATGTATTTAAAAAAAAAGAAAAGAAAAGAAAAGAAAAAGCAACATAAATTAGCAAAATTAATATATGTTAATACGATTGCTTATGAAAAAAATTAAACTAATCAATAAGCAAATATAGGAATAATATTACAAATTTAAATTAATCATAAAAAATCATCTAATCATTGAAAAATTCCAAACATTTACATTTATCATATGAAATTACAGAAATTTAAAATTAAGTATAAGAAATTTAAATAATCATAAGAAATTCAGGTAATCTTGGACCCCAAACACCTATTCCCCTCCACTCAAGGTGGAATCAACTACGCCCTGTCCCAATGTCCCCAAATTTTCTTTAACCTAAATAAAGCATGAAGACTTAAATGCTTACCTTGAATATGTACGAGGTATCAAAGTTGTTTTGCAAGAGCAAAACATTTTGTTAGGAATGTACATGCAAAACAATATATTCAATGATTAGAAAATATTAGCATAAATAAAGTGAGAGAAAGAAAAAACTTTAAAATGTCGAATTGGGCGGTCAAATTGGGCAGTCGAAATTCTGACGGCGAAACTTTGATCGGCGATTATCTCTCTTATCTAGTGTCAGATTTTGGCGTACTTGGGCTCGTTGGAAAGCTTGCTCCGAGCTCTTTCCAAAGGTGTATAGCATAAGCTATTTTGCATGTGTCTCTGATTTCCGGACTGGTTCGGATGTCATGGCTCCTGCCAGACAGGCTGATGGGGGATCGATTGAGCCTCATGGCTTGGGGCTGAAGCCAAGGGAGATGGCGAGGAGGAAGAATCCTCCAGTAAAGGGGAAGGGCGCGGGTCTCGGCATGCATGAAGAGGCGCGGGCTATAGGAAGTGGCATGCAATTGGTGGCAGAGATGAGGGAGCTCTTGGAATCCCCTTCGGTTGAGAGGTATGTGGATTGCTCTTCCTCTTAATATAATTCTGAGATCCCAATAGATTGTATTTTGGAGACTCCGGTCTTGATTCCATCAAGCATGCCCCCTTTGGAAACTGGATCTGTGATGCCCTCTTCCCTTGTGCTTGGGAAGGATCACTTGCCGGTGATGCCCCTCTTCTAGGGTGCCCAGTAGAGCTGATGTGCCTCCCGGGGTGCCCCTAGATACCTCTCAGGGTGCCAGTGGCAGCCCCCAACTCCCTGCTGTCGCCTTTGGGCGGAAGCAATGACACTGTTGCTTGCATCACTCGGCCGGGTTTTCAGATTGGATCAAGCGCAAGGCTCGGAGTGTAGGACTGCCTGTTCAAGAGGCTCAAATTTGTGGAGGATCATCACTCTGTTGACTCCGCAGGCAAACTCTTCCGAGACTCCATGGATAGATATTGATCATACCAGGCATGTTCGCACCATTGAGAATCTAGTTTCATTTTATGGTATTGGGCTACTTCACGGGTTACATATTGGACACGAGGAGGTTTAGCTCTTGGCTTCTTTGGACATCCGAGGCGATTGATTTGCCCGTGTCGGTCTCTAAAATTCCTACCAAATAATTTCTTCATAATCATGTTTGAGGTTGAGTCTTCCGTCATGGCAATTGGTTAGTCGGGGGTGGATACTTTGGGTGAATCTTATGTGTTGTATCGATTATTATACTCCAAAGAATGTCCACCGTTCTTTGACAAATGTTTAAAATCCCGTGTTGGTTCCAGTTCGGATCTTCCTCCGATCCGATGGTGCCCGATTTCTTGGTTTCTATGGCTAATGGCCCGGGTGTATATTTGGCTCATTCTATTGTGCGGTCCCCAAGATCCGTGTTGCTCTACTGCTTTTGCAGCCTGTGCCCACTTCTCTTCCAAGCAGTCGTAGTGGTCCCCGGCATTTTCTCTTAGATTGAAGCTTTTATGGCTCAGATCCGGGCGATGTTTCCATCTACCGTGCTACCATCCGACCCTCGTTGGTGATCCTCCCCGGTGCTTGTAATGTGGTAGGGTTACGGGTGCTTATCTATGGGGGCTCGATTCCTCCTGCCCTCGAGGGCAAAAAAGCGAGGACTCCGTGGTCTGATGAATGGAGTTAGACGAGGTGGTGTGGTTCGGAGAGGTGGTGTGGGACGAGGCCGGGGCAGGCTTGCTGCTGGCCGCCCATTGGATGGCGGGCTAGGGGGACGTGGTGGCTCGTGGGAGCTCAAATGATTTGGTTATGGCTAGGTCCGGGGGCACGTGGGTGGGGAGGGGACCGGGTGATCCCGTTGGGGATGTCCCGCGGTATGTGCTGAGCATGAGGTGGCTGGAGCAGCCCGGTTAGAGGTAGAGACTAGTGTGGCCCATGACTCTATGGAGGTGCCTGGGGGACTTCCAACATGTGCTGTGATTAATCCTCACGATCTAGATGATGACTCTATGGGAGTGGGCTGATGGCCCGGTGGGTAGGCATGTGGGGCTGGACACTTCTCCTCCCGGATGAATAGGTCGATCCTTAGTTGGAATGTGCGGGGGGTCCCGGTCCTCTAGTAGTAAAAGGGCCCGTGTTTCTTTGGCACTTTTGGCAGCTTCGGCCCGATATTGTTTCCATTCAGAGCATAAGTGTCCACCTGAGGGTGATATGTCCGTGCTCATGAATATGGTTGGTAGGCGCTTTGCCTCTATTGCTTCGGGTTCTCCTCAGGCGCATCTAGTGGGGGGTACTCTTATTGCTTGGAGGATGGATGTGCGTGTCCACGCACTCGCAGCCCGTGCAGGTTTGGTCTGGGCAATAATTAAGTGGTTGGAGGGAGGGCAAGAGTGGGGATTGTTAATGTTTATGCCCCTAATCAGCCTCACGGATGCTTTATGGGCCACAACCGGAATAAGTTCAGCAGCCCTTGGTGGGTTGCAGTCGCTTGGTTGCTGTTAGGGGACTTCAATATGGTAGAGCAAGTAGAGGATCGCCTCGTTCGGAACCCGTGTTGTGCATGGGTTTGAGAGGGACCGTGGTCTCGTCTGTTGCATTGGCCTTGGTTGAGGTCCCTGGGGACTTGTCTTTCACATATTGTAATAGACATTGGTGCGGGTCGCCGAGCATATGCTAGGCATGACCGGTGCTATGCTTCCCCATGCGCCCTTTGGATGGTGTGCCCTCTTTGTGCCGAAAGTAACATTCTCGGTTTACCTCCATTTCTCGACATTACCCTCGTTTTGTCCACCGTGGTGCGGTTGCCTCTCTGCCCTCTAGGACAATGTTCCGTTTGAACACCCGGCTTCTGGCTGGTGCGGATTTCTCAGCCCAATGCTAGGAGTTGTGGCTTGATACCTTTTCATCTCTGAAGGGTATGCCCGGTATGGTGACCGCATTGGCCGGGTGAAACGTTTTGCCCGTGTCTTTGGTAGGGGCAGCCAGGTTTGCATGGTCTCTATCGGAGTTGGAGAAGAAAGATTGAAATTGATGGCATTAGGGAGAATGCGCAAGGTTGCAGCGTATTGTTGCTCGGGAGCAGTTAAAGTGCAGGACACAAGTTCTGGGCGGCCCTACCTGGTTGAAGGAGGGGGACACAAGTTCGTTTGGGTATTCTTCGAGAGCAGCTAGGGCAACGGCGATATATGCAAAGATCTATGGCATCCCCTTACTTTGCCCGATGGCCGACTTTGGAGGATCCCGCTGATTTGCAGAGGTATGTGCATGCTCATTTCTCGAGTTTTTCGCCGCAAATGCACTCTTCCCTATGGAGCGTGGAGATGCATGAGCTTATTTTTGGGGTCAGTTAAGCCATCTATTCTCTCCACCACCAACGAGCTTTGAGCAGAGAGCTCTTGAGAGGATTTAGCTTGAGGCATGTATGTGCATGGCCAAGGATAAATGTCCCGGGCTGGATGGCATCCCCTGCGGAGTTCTTTCGGACTTATTGGGAGTGGGCTGGTGAGTCTATGTACCAGTGTATCTTGAGTTGCTGCAGCCTTCTCAAATGGATAGGATCTTGAATACCGCATGCATTTCCTTGATTCCTAAGGTTAAGCGACCTTCTACTATTAATGATTGGAGGCCTATCTCCTTGTTGTCCTCTGTGTATAAGATTATTGCGAAAAGCCCCGCGCAGAAGTTGAAGCCGGTGTTGACTTCTTCCATTAGTAAGGTGCAATCGGGTTTGTCCCCAGGAGGAACATTTTGACTAATGTTGCCGCAGCCTTATGAGGGCCTTTATTGGGCCAGGAGAACAAAGTCAAGGCATTGCCTATCTTAAGCTTGACTTTGCCAAAGCTTATGATAGTGTCCGTTGGGAGTTCTTGTTCCAACCATGATGTTAGCGCTGGCTGTGGTCCACGCTTTAGAGACAGTCATGAAGTCGCATAGGTCAGCACTCGGCTACGGTGGTGTGTCAGGTGAACCCTCCCGCTTTTTCTCCTTAGCAGGGGTGCGCCGTGGGTGATTGTGGAGGCAATCGGGCTCGCTTGTTTTTCGCCGCAAAGGAGGAGGGGGTGGTGGATGGGCTTCGGATGCGGATGGTAGCCAGCCAGATTATTAACCGTTGTCGATGACACTTTCCTCTTCTTGGTGGCGTAAGAGAGGAATTTTTGAAATGTGAAGGGTTTGTTGGATACTTTCTCCTTGGCCTCGGCATTCTTTTCCTCGAATTGGGGTAAGTGTCTCAGATTATGGGCCCAACCGACTCAGCCCCCCTTGTTTGGCTCTATTCCCTTGGAAGGTGCTTCCGGGTAATGTGTGTACTAAGTCATTGGGTATTCCCTTTGGAGGGATGTTTCCATGGGGAGGGTGTGGGATGAGATTTTGCAAGGGTTGCGTAAACACCTCAATTGGTGGAAGGGTAGCAAGTTGTCCATGGCGTGTAGGATCACTATTGCCAAGTCAAGATTTTTTGTAGCACTCATGTGTATACAAAGATCTGCGATGTTAGCTCCCCGAGGGTAAGATACGTGCTTTGGATAAGATTGTTCAAATTTTGTGTGGGGGGGGGATGATGAAGGGCTGTTGTTAAAATGGCTTGGTGGAAGTGTCTCCGCCTGGGAGGATGGGGGGGGCTTGGCCATTCGGATTTGGCATCGCGCATAGTAAGGTGTTGGTCTCCAAGTTTGTTTGGAGCATTCTGCAAGATGGAGCATCTTCTCCCTCGGTCTTGCGTTGTTGTTGCGCCTTCTTAAGCCATTGTGTGGCATTTGGGAAGCCGCTCGGCATGTGGAGTTGCCCGGCACCGTTGTATGGTCTCGGCCTTTCCCACATGCATCCCCTTTTCTCCACCGTGGGTGTTGCAGGCTTGGGATCATGTGCGTGTGCTCTTCCAGCTAGATTTTGTCTCTCGCTTTATCACCACTCTTCTCCTTTCTTGTGGGTTCCTTTACCCCTCGCGCGACTTGCCCTTTGGTCGCCACCGCATGCATGCTCTCGGACGCAGTTCGCTTGAGGCGAGCCGTCAGGTTTCACCGTGGAGGATTGGTATTGGGGTGGTCGGCTAGCTTCGTTAAGTGCTTTTCCGCTCGCCTCGAGGGGCGCTGGACCGGGCTATTCGAACAAGTGGCGGGGAGTATTCCTACACATACCTATAGTCCCTCGTGATGATGTTAGGTTCATCCTGGATGTTGTGTCTTCTTGTTTTGTGCGGTCTTGTTACCGGTGTCCGGGTATTCATGACACACCGCCTCTTCGGCAAGTGGTCTCGCGAGCTTCGGGTTCTCGATGGTGCTCGGTTTTGGGCGTGGACATGGAGCTCACTTCCCACCGGCGGTTAGGTGCTTCGTGGCGGTGGTGCACCGGCCAGATCGTGGTGAATGCTCTTGTGAGTCGGTTTAGGCGGGTGTGAGCCCTCTCTGCCTTTGTTGTGGCCTTCATCTTGAGACTGGAGCATTGTCCGGTTTTATGCCCTCACTTGCGTGCCGCCTGGGATTGGGTTAGGGCTCGCTTTGTGAGATTGACTAGCCGCCAGCTGTCGCTTCATGTGTATCTCGGTGCTTGGCCGCTCTTGCGTAAAAGCCTTGCATCCGCGGCGTGGCTTGGTTGGTGTAGCGGCGGGTTGTGGATCTTCGGGGGATTCAGCAGCACCTGCGGCCCTCCCCGATTCCTCGACTTCGGGCACAAGCTATTTCAAAAGCTTTACGGTGTTCCCGGATTAGTAGAGCGGAAGTTTGCCATTTGGCGGGACTTCTTGGGTGTTGTAGATGGTGATGGTCGGTTTGTACAGCAGTAGAGTTGCAATTTTTCTGTGAGTTTGTTGTGGAATGTCGAGGTATCGCTGTCTCTTTGGGGTAGTTCTCCTTCCTCCTCACTTGCTTTGTAACATTACCATTCTTTTAATATATTGATGACACAGTTCTTCAAAAAAAAAAAAAAAACTTTAAAACGACGTTGAAAGACATTCACATAAATAAGCCACAATGTTCAATACGGTGAGCTTGGGACCGAAACACCTAGTCCCATCCACTCAAGATGGAATCAACTATAACTTGACCAAATCTCCCCGAATATATATGTAACCTAAATAAAGCATTAAAAAATTATTAGTGTATGAAAACTTAAATGTTTATATGGAATATGTACGAGGTGCCAAAGTCATTTTGCATGAGCAATGCATTTTGCTAGGAGCATACATGCAAAACAATACATTAAATCATTTATAAAATATTAGCATAAATAAAGTGAAAGAAAGAAAAACTTTAAAACGTCATTGAAGGACATTGACATAATTAGCAGTAGGACAGGCTTGGGGCGTGGGTTAAGTGGGGTGTGTTTTGGGAAATTCATATCAACTATTCAAATTTGTGATGTGTCTGCTTAGAAAATATATCTATTTAGAATTATTTGATGGTCTTCACGCTTAAAACAGCTGTTAAAAGCGCTCAAGTGCCTCTCCCCCTTGCTTATTCTGGGCGTATGATGTAATAATGGCAGTCTAAGAAATCAAATTAGAAATGGACATTTTATTAAATATGACCCTGACATCCAATATGCTTCCACATTTACCATATACACTAATGAAAGCATTTTGTACATAAGTTTCTAGTTTATTACTATGAATTATACAAGCGCACATATTCATACGAGGGGTGACTTCGGGCATCGGGAGCTGTCGGATGGGTATATTCATGAGTTATGCTTCATTTTACGCCATAGATAGCGTTCCTCATTTGTGGGATGTGCTTCCACAAATGCTGTATACCGTATAGGGTCTAAGCACAATATTGGGGGGCAATTTTTTTGTCGCCGACATAGGGTGCTGGGAGGGTGCTTTATGCCTATTTTTCTAATTTTAGAGTCCATTAACGAAGAATAGCCTTGAGCACGAAAAAACGCGAGCAAATTAAGGAGAGATCGGTAGCCCGCCAAGAATCTCTTCCCAAAATGTGGCTATCCCTCCAAATTCCAGTTTGTATTTGCTGCATTTTCTTTTTTTTTTTTTTTTTCAAGAACAGATGGATTTGGTTGAGCGGTATGCTGCCGAATTTCAAGCAAAGTTTGGGGATGCAGATCCGGAACTTAAGCAAAAGAGTTGGGATTCGATCTTGAAGCTGATATACCATAAATCTTGGTACCAGAAATTGAGGCATCGAGTGTTATGGTTGCAAAAGAATTATCAATTTTAGGAACCTTCAATTTTTCCTTGTGATAATGTAGTTTCCCCTATAATTGAAAAAGAGAGTCCTGCTGGCCATAACTGTTGTCCATGTATTCAAGTAAAATGCAAATGTATCTCATCAAATACAGCTTGCAGGAGAATAATGTTTGCCAAAATAAGGATGCAGAGGAAGAGAAGAGCAGAAAGATTAGCACTTGAATCTGCATCCAGTCCTCACAGACTGGCCACTCGAACCAAATAAATTGGCAAAAGGTATTTTGGATAATATTCGTAGTGTATGCAAGAATTTATTTCAAGATGATAGGGATGAAATCTTGGCAAGAACAGGTCAGGGATTGCCAGAAATTGGCATCATGGCACACAAGGAATTGTTTGCAGTTAGGCAAGTTGTTGATAATGTGAAGAGCAGTCTTCAAACTAACAAACTAAGAAGGAATCAGGATATGACACAAGCAAGATCATCTACTCTTATAATGGCCGTTAATAATGCTAGCAACAAGTCTCGAGTTGCAAAGACTTTAAACATAAAGAGAAGGACTGTGTATGCTGCTTTGGACAAGAGGAAAGCAGCTGCAATTGGTGGGCCCTGGTCCATGTTTAAGAGAAGGGATAGAAGTGATAAGCTCTCTTTTAAAGATCGAGAGAAGATATATAGTTACTGGGTTTCTAACACAAGAGTATCTCCCAACAAGAAACAAGTTGTGAAGCTTAGGAGAACCAATGAAGGAGTCAAGATTTTGAAGCCATATAGGTTGCATCCCATCCACTTTTTGGAAGAATCTCATGTTAGTGAAGTTTGAAAATATTTTAGTTTTGAAATTCTTAGTAGTGTCAATTTACTGCTACATATGAAGATTTGAAGTGTAAATGTTCTGGTTGTTGAATATGCTTTTATATTATGGCTACAATTTGTGTGGCTTGACCTGCAAGTTGTCTTCTACAAAAAGTTTTAGAAACAGAATCCTGACATCAAAATAGATTTGAGAAGGTTTGAGTGCTTGAAACCTTTGTTTGTTAGGAGACTAAAAGATCGTGAAACTTGCATGTGCATTTATCACATGAAGATGGAATTTGTGAGATAGACATTGAATAGAATTAGAAGAGACATAAACACACATGGAACAAATTGTAAGTGCAAGTGTTCAATTTGTGGTGCTGGAGACCTTTGTGAAGCAAAGGAGAAGACTTTTAATAGTGCTAGTGAACTATGGAGGTCACTGGTATGTTCTAAGGCAGATGAGGATCTTTGGCACAAAGCAAATTATCTAGAACTTGATTGTAGCTCATGTGGAATAAGAAAATTCAAAAGATGTCCAAGGGAGAAGAGCGCTCTTCGGACAATCGATTGGAAGAACTTTGAGAAGGTATGTACATGTTTAATTCATTGTGTTTGCATTTGTATTCAATATTTGAAAAAACATGCAACTGATTCAAATAAAATCTGAAACTAACAATCTGAAACTGTATTTTGTTACTGCAAGTTAAGGAGACAATAAAAAGGAATGTGGGAAAGGATGGTTCCATCAAAGAGAAGACCAAGGATATCATGAGGCCAGTCTACAAAACAACAACATTGAAAGAGTTCATGTCTCATGCTGAATCTGTTATGAAGCAGTTCATTCCACATAATTACACAGTTAGGTGGCAAGCAGAACAATTTAAGAACTGTCTTCAAACATTTCCAAAAGGTACTGTGGTTTCTGTTATAGATTTTGCCGAGAATTTCTCCTTCAAAGTTCAACAAGAAATCCAAAGCATGCATTGGCATAATGACCAATGTTCCATCCTAGTTCATATCACTTACAGACATGCCAAAGATTCTGAAATCCCACACAGTATCAAGATTGGTGACAGAAAAAATGTCAAAGAGACACATTTCTATATATCAGACGACAAAAAACATGAAGTCACATTTAATTAAAGTGGGTCAAATCTCGAATTTTGGGACTCGAGCTGAAAATGGGAATTTTTTCATAATAAAACAACAACAACATTCACAAAGAGCAATCTGAGAAAAAAAGGGGAGACGGTGGAGAAAGAATGATAGGAAGGAAGGGAGATGGAAGGGAGGAGGGACGAGGGAAAGAGGCAAAGGAGCAAGGGAGAGGTAGGAGGGAAGGGGAGGAAGGAGGCACAAGGGAGAGGGGTAGAGAGGCAGTGGGATAGGGGAGGGAGAGGCATGAGAGAGGAGAGGGAAGGGGTTTAGGGAAAGGGGTTTATCTTTAGGCAAAGGGGCAAAAGATGGGGCAAAAGGGGTTTAGAAAGAGAGGGAGGGAGGGAGAAGATGATGGAAGGGAGGCAAAGGGAGGGTTAGGGGGCAAGAGTTTGGAGGGGAGAGGATCTGCCTTTAAAAATATATAATTAAGAAATAAATATTATAAATTAAAGAAAGAAATTAAATTTCATATTAAAATTAAAAATTAAATATTATATTAATAAAATAAAATAAATTATTACTAAAATAAAATTCTCAACCTTCTCGACTCATTAGTCGAGAAGGCAGAAGGCCTTCACAAAAGATTGCAGTAGCTTTGAGAAGGAAAAAGGAAGAACTTTTTGTTAATAGCGATGATGAATCAGAAGCTTGGTTTCCAATCAGAAGCTTGGTTTCCTTGGTCGCTAAGGTGGTCGCTTCCTTAGCCGGCATCGCTGGCTTCACATCGCCTCCTATTTTCCAAATGTGCATCAAAACAACAGAATCTGCAAAAAAAGCCAGATCATAGCAAGAATTTATTTGGCTCTATACAAGCTTCCTCGTCTTCAAAAGCTCCAAATCTTGATCAACAAAGTCTTGGCGACATCAAAATCGTCTTCACATCTTAGCTCGTTCATCCGAGAAGATGGAAAACGTGGTACACATGGTCTAACCTTTGGAAAGTGGTGTGAAATCCCATCGGGGAATCTGCAAACAGACACAGCGAACGGAGCCAAAAAGGGAAGCGAAACAGACCGGGTTGAGGGGGGCGCAGAGTGGAAGCGGCGAAGGTCGTGCACAAAGCCGGGCGAGGTCCCGGGGAAGGTGGGAAAGAAGCAAAGGATTAAGGATAGATTACAGATGTAGGATTAAGGAGGTGCCGGAAGAAGCAAAGGTGAGTGGCGAATCAGAGTTTCGATTGGGCTGTCGGAGGCAATCCAGAATAATACAGTGGGCTCAGTAATTGCCAGAGGCAGACCGGTGGGCTCTGGAATCTCTCACTCTCAGATCTACATGCAGGAGCTGGAGCAGATTCAACACGGCAGGAGCAGATTCAACACTTACTCCAACACGGCAGGAGCAGATTCAACGGCTATGGCCCCATTAGGTCGGGTGCTTCAAACCTTTTGCTTCGCAAGCTCTCCGTCAAATCGGTTCTTCCTTGCGCTCTGCTTCAACTCTTACGCCCACGAGGGTCTACGCTTCAAATCGATTCTTCTACTAAGAATTGGTTCTTCTCCAAATCAGTGCTCTTCTGGTTAGAGCTAGAAGGAAAACGGAGCTTTCGGCCCGGGCCTTGGTCGCATTGTACCTCTGCAAATGTATGCCTGGAGATGGCGGATCTCAGGCCAGCGCCATAGCCGCTAAGCAGGCCTCAGTTCCGACGTCCTTAAGAGGCTCCCTGTTGTCGGATACCCCTTGTCTGAATACTCTGTTTCTGACGAAAAATGGAGGGCAGAACAAGCTTCCACCATTTCGGCAAGAGCCGCCCAGAGCCCCATTCCATCATACAGAAAAGTAGAGCAGAGCAAGGGAAGATGCAAGGCAAGCCGGAAGAGCAGAGCAAGGGAAGATGCAAGGCAAGCCGGAAGCTGGAAGCTGGGTCCGGCATTGTGTACAAGTTGCTTATTGCTTATTGCCGGAAAGCCCATTATACAGAAATCAAAGGTGTTCGCTGCCTTAAACTGGCCCATGAACAGATCGATGAAGAGAGCTCCCATCAACGACTGTATATCAGAGAGATTCAGTGGGTATGCTGAAGATTTGCTGAAGGTATCGAGGATGCTAACACTCCGGAAGCAGATTAGAGCCACTCAGAAGAACAGACCCAAAGGTATGTACCAAATTTTAAATTTCAAGTATAGGCGGGAAAAAAAGGCGGGGTAAACATTAAAAAGGGTAAACATTAATATAAAAAAAACGCGGGGTAAACATTAATATATTAAAAAGGGTAAACATTAAAATAAAAAAAATGCCTCGTTCAAAAATAGGAGAGGGTCCATTTGTTTTCTATACGTATACCTAGAAAATACATAGCATATAGTGTCCATTCCAAGATACATAAGGAGGGTCTATTTTTTCGTAGAAAATATAAGGGGATGGTTTATTTTTTCGTAGAGAATATATGGTGTCCATTGGAAAAAATACATAAGATATTTTTTGGTCTTTGGAGTTATGGCGTTAGGGAGCTATTTCCAAGTGGTACATAGTGTCCATTGGAGCTATGGCGTTGGGGAGCTTCTTCCAAGTGGTACAAAAGGAACTTCTGTCGCAAAGGTATGTACCAAAGTTTAAAATTCAATCATGGGCGGGAAAAAAAGGCGGGGTATTAGAAAAAAAGGGGTAAAATAATACGTTGAAAAAGACACAAAATGGGGACAAGTACATATTAATATATAGGTCTAATGCTTATTAATAGATTTAATGCATAGTAGGTTATAATGTGCATTATAGGTGCATATGTTGCTATTTACATGTGCATTAGGCATTACTCTTTACATAGCTAAATATGAGCCCAATGGTCCCCTCTTCATATAGCTATATGGTATGGTCTATTAGAAAGGGGGAGGGTCCATCGGATATGTGTCCATTAGATAATACATGGGGAGGGTCTATTTTTTATGGAAAATACGTAGGAAATTTATGGGGAGGGTATTTTTTCATAGAAAATACATAGGATGTTTGAAGGTTATTCATTTTCGACCTTCTCGGACTCTGAGCTTTGAAATTGCCCTTTTTTTTCGACTTGCGAGTCGAGAAAGGCCCTCAAACTTGCATTTTTCGCTTTGAGCTGCCTTTCTCGACTCGCGAGTCGAGAAAGGCCTTCTGACCCATAAAACCTGTGTTTCTCGCTTTGAGCTGCCTTTCTCGACTCGCGAGTCGAGAAAGGCCTTCTGACCCATAAAACCCGTTTTACGGCTTTGAGTCGCCTTTCTCGACCCTGGTGAAAGACCTCCCGGCTATAAAACGTGTTTTTAAGCTTTGGTTTGCCTTTCTCGACTTCAGCCAGTGAGAAAGACCTAAACCCCTAAAACTTGCATTTTTTAAACGAGAACGCCTTTCATTTCGCGGTGAAAGACTTCATTCCATAAAACTGGTTCACGGCTTTGAGAGTTGCCTGCGACTCGTGAGTCGGCGAAGACCTCCCAAACCTAAAACTTGCATTTTAAACTTTGGTGCCTTTCTCGACTTCCTTGGTCGAGAAAGACCTCTATAAAACACTGGTTTTACGGCTTTGGTACGCCTTTCTCGACTCAGCGAAAGTCGAAGAAGACTCCCATTTCTAAAACTTGCATTTTTAACTTTGAGCTGCCTTTCTCGACCGCGGTCGAGAAAGGCCTTCCGACCCATAAAACCCGTGTTTCGGCTTTGAGCCCTTTCGACTCACGAAGTCGAGAAAGGCCTTCGACCCATAAAACCCGGTTTTCGGAGCCTTTTCTCGACCTCATGAGTCGAAAAGGCCTTCCTCGACCTAAAACTTGCATTTTTCGCTTTTTGCCTTTCGACTTCGAAGTCGAAAAGGCCTTCATTTAAAACCCCATTTTCCCTTTGAGCTGCCTTTCTCATGCCTGTATTTTTCAAAAATGGCCCTAAAAACTATGTTTTATTATTTTTTTTTTTGCATGTAGCATCACTTGACTAATTTGATTTTGTCTCTTGCAGTCCTTATCTCGACCAAATAGTACATGCTTGGGAGCAATGAAAAGATCATTTCATTAAAGAAAGATGCCGAGAAGAGGGTGGTGACATCAGTTGGACATACAAGCACGAGCCCAAAAGGAACTCCTCATACAAATTTCTATCGCCAGTGAAGTTGTCTGGACTAGGAGAGAGCTCCACGCGCCCTTTGCACTAGGTGGTTCATGTGTGAAGAGGGTGTAATGATTGTGCCCATACGACCACTATGGTCTCTTCACCCACTGTAATATATATTGTAATGAGCCCATTTATAAATATAAGGTATCTCAAAACTAGTATTTTTGGGTGATTAAGTAAACGATTTGCATAATTTTTGTTGGAATTTGTGATCTATTGTCTACCCACCTAAGAAAATAGAGCCAAAATGTTCAACTAAGAATCTTTTTCAATTAGAACTTGATAGGTCTAATGCATGTTTGCGTTGCATTGTTCTTGTTCTCGACACGCTATCCAAGAAAACTGGAAGAAAAGCTTGGATGCACACTAATAGACAAAAATTCCAATTATGGCCAGTTTTCGGGTCGGGGTGCTTCTTTTTGTGTAAATTAACAGGGTTCCGAAAAAAAATGGGAATGGAATGAGTCCCACTTTAATTAAATACGACTTCATGACAATTTATTTGTCCAGCATTGTTTGCAAAAACATCACGAGTTTTTGTTGAGCAAGGGAGTTAATTTGTCAAAACATGTGTTTTGGTCTGATGGATGTGCCTCCCAGTTCAAATCTTCTAGAGCTTTCTACTTCTTAGGCAGATTCTACAAGCTGAAGGGGATTAAGATGCAGTGGAACTTTTTTGCCACATCACATGGTAAAGGGGAACATGACGGGGTTGGAGCTGTCATCAAAAGAATATTGACGAGTGAAATGCTTAAAAGGGACAGCACACCCTTGAGGAATGCTGAAGATGTTGTCAACTTTCTTATTTCTTATTTCAGTTGCAAACAAACTTCAAAGGAAAGCAACACACAAAGGTATTAGTTTTATTCCATAGTGTTGAGTAATTTTATACTGAAATTCTTTCTTACACCCAAAACCGTTTATTTTAGGTCTGGCTTGTTAAGTTGGGTGATGTGAACAGAGATTTGCCATATGAATGTGATACTTTAGCAGGCACAAAAAAGATTCGCACAATCAGGCCTTACTGCCAAGATAGGCCAACTGAAATGGCACATAGGCATCTCTCATGCTTTTGCAGATTTTGTTGGAGAGAATTATGGTCTAAACGTAGACATGCATCTCGGCTTGGAGATTATTCATTGTCAACCCTGATTCCTATGGTCTTCGAGTAGGAGTCTCTTGTCCACCATGTGCAGTATGAGGGGGACAATCAATGGAAAGCAGAAATGGTTGAAGTAGGTGATAACTTTGTTGTGAATGCAGAGGAAGGAAATGATGAGAATGTGGATTTCTGGATAATCAAGTGCATTGAACCTAAACATATTGTGCAGCATGCATTCAAGGACTATTGGGGGTCTAAGTTCAACAGGCAGCAGGTTGTCTTGTCAGGTAAGTATTAAAAGTTCATCGGAGATGGTAAGTATGAGCTGTTAGACAATATGCCTGATGTAACTTGCTATACACACCTTGTAGTTTGTGCAAAGGTTGAATTGCAGGCTGCACATGGTGAAAAGGGTGTGTTCTGCCTCTCAGACGATGCGCATGAGCAGATTATTGAATATTTGCCTCCTCCTTCATCCGAGGCACTCGCTGCCAGCCCTAGTACAGAGGAGGATTGATGCAGTGAAGTATGCTCAAATGTTGCAGATTTCTGCATATATGTTATCATTGTATGCATATACATTGTAAACTTGGACAACTGTATATATCATTTCTGCATATACATTGTAAACTTGGGCAACTGTTTCTTCTATCAAAATAGTGAACTCTGTATGTGAATAGGTTGCTGGTAACAAAACCATATGGTTCATGTGTTGTTTCAACCTTTTTCTTCTATCAATAGTAACAGAACCATATTGTTTCAACCATTGTTATCAAAAATTTAAAGTGTTTTAATATATCAAGTGTTTCAATATTGATCAAGTGTCTTCCTTTTTCTTGCTTTTCTTGTTGGGTGCCTGGATTGTCAACTACTGTAAGGAACTAGTGTATGGAACAAGTGTTTAAATAATGAAGTGAATAAGTGTTTAAGTAATGAAGTTCTACAAGTAAACAAGTCCATTATTTCCTATCATCCTAGATCAGTCATTCTATAATGTTTAAGTTTGTTGATAAATAATGTTTAAGTGTCTTGATTATTTCATCAAGTGATGTTGTTTAAATATTTCGAGTTCAATAACTTGTGTATCTATTGTTTAAATTTGGTTTTTCTGGCACCCCAAAAACTTTTGATTTTTACTTTAACTTGATTTCCTAAGATTTCGAGGGTTTTGGCGGTCGGAAAACAATTCCAATTTGCCAAAAATCAGGAAACTGTTCTCAACTTTGATTTGGGGTTTCAATTTTCCCCCTTTCTGATTTCGGCCCTTCTAATCCGGCATGCATGTGCGATGATGAAGGGCATGGAGGACGGGTGGCGTAGCTAGGAGCTTTTTAATGTCTCTGTTTCAGGCTCTACACTCTGTCTCCTTCTCCGATTCCAGCTGGATGCCATGATCCGTATCCAAGCTCGTAGGAAAGTTTTTCTGATGATTTTTAATCGTGCGGAGGAGCCAAAATTCAGCCTTTCTTAAATTTGGCCATTGGCCGGATCCCCGGGGGGTTCACCTAGATTATGGGGTATGAAACATGTGAGTGCATCAAATGGGTTTTTTTATTGCCTCTCTGGTACCGTATACTTAAGAAAAATATAAGGTTTTTATAGTTTGAATGCCGTAGGATACCAGAGGGAGTGTGGTGGCGCCAGTGTTCGATTCGTATTCATACTATAAGAGTCTGTCATTTTTGGTGAGCTTCTACTGTTTTGGCTGCTTCATCTATTTCATATTATAAGATTGATTATAGGCTAGCTTATGAAGAGCTAAGACATCCAGACATAGTGAATTTTATGTTTTAATTTTAAACAACTAAGTTAACATCGAGTTTACTTATTAAAATCACAATATAATGAATCAACTTCAACTCATACTAATCACATTACATTTTGGTACAGATAATATACTTCAAGTTAATAATATAGAAGATATCGTATATATATGGAAGGAGTTATCAAGTAAAAGTGTTTTGGGCAAGTAATTATATGATATGGGCTGCATTCTTTTACAAATAATGTAGTCGTATACAAAGGGGTTTTCATATCAAACTGTCGTATACAATGGTTTTTTTGGCAACCTAAGGAACGCACATGGCATATATACCTATAATAGAGGTGAATTCCCCGGGGCCGGATCATTTTAGGGCAGCATAGAAGCAGGTATTGTCTTACCCTCATGTTCTTTGTTAACTGGTTTGTCCGAGGTTGCATGAGCAGGGATTTTGCACCGTTTCGGCAAAATAAGAGGATTTCAGAGCATTTTTCAGCAAGTTTTTTCCTGCATCGGCCCTGCATCAACTCTATCTAATTGTAGAAAACTAGGCATGGCCTTTACAGTATTAAAAACAACCTCCTGCTAATTTCCGGAGTAAGCATTTGATTTGATTTTCCTGGATTTATTTTGTATTCCTGCACGAATCCTGGAATTTTATATTAATAGGCTGTTTGTTTATATATTCGACGTTAGAAGGACAAAAATTGTGTTTGCGCTGATGGTTTTAATCTGAGCTCTCCCAGCTTAAGTACACAAGAGGAAACCAGATATTTCTTTTTTTGTGGTGCAAAATAGGTTTGTCATTTGCTCCCTTTTTTATATGTTTATCTAGAGTTTCTAAGGTAAATGTTGGTACTATGATGCTTTATGTCATGCATAATCCTCTCACCTCAAATTTTATGGCCCTTACTTGGTCCTGCTAGATGCTATGTTGTAGCGATACCCTATTTGAACTTACACCTATCTGTCGACAGTTGCTTTTGCTCTGCAGTATCTTTGACCTGGTAATCTGCAATGGACTGGCACAGTGGCCTTCCACCCGCAAGAGCACTTGTAGGCAGGAAAACCAGGGGGGCGGATCTAGTGTGGTGGACTATGTGTTGGTGCCTGAGCAGGATATGCATGTCATCAAGCACTTTCAGGTGGGAACAACTAATCGGGATGAAGAGATCGACTCAGACCACTTACCACTTTACTTGAAGTTGGCTTGGCAGGTTGTGCGAACCCCCGGTGCAACAACTCCTCACATGCCTCAGCTGCGATTGGATTATGAACATGCAGGGGCTTATGCCCAGATGCTTATAGATGACCTGGCAGAAATTTTGCAATATCCTACACTAGAGCAAATGATGCCTACCGGTGACCCGATGTGCTTAGGATCTGCCCGGCAGAGGTGCTTTGGGATAAGCCGCCATGACGGCACCTCCAAGAACACAACCTTCCCACGTAATCAATGGTTTGATGCGAGTGCAAAGGAACACAAACGCCGGCTCCCAAAGTCACGAACCCTACATGCGGTCGACAAGATGCATCTTCCTTAAAGCTAAGAAAGCCGGTACATTGTAAATTTACATCAAAGGGAAATGTTTTACCTCACAGAACGTCACCCCAGGGACCTTCTTGCGAAAGGGTTCTTAGAAAGCCGCATCTGACCCACCAGGGGAATATCACTCCCGAAAGCGAAGGAGGCAATACTTGCAACAACTATACGACCCTCGTGGTGCACATGCAAAGATACCCTTGCAAGAAGGCCCGCTTTGGAAATCACAGATTTGGACGTGAAACAAGGCTTACAACGCCTTGCCAATGGGAAAGCCCCAGACTTGGATGGTATACAGTAGAATTGCTTAAGTGGGCGGGGTCGTCCATAATACCGGTCTGACCGCCTTTGTTCAACAAGGCATTACAGGAAGGCTTCCCGCCGCAAAGGACCAATAGCGAGTTGTTCCCATCTATAAGGTAGGTGACCCACATTTGACCCAATTACCGAACAATCATGGTCAGGTTGGTGTTTGCAAACCGCTTTTGCCTTCTCGGCAAGAGTTGACGGGATCGCGGCGGCGAGAGGTGCGGGCCCTCACCCAGCAGGATTCGACCCCGACACTCAACCATTGACCACATCTTCACGCTCGCGAACTCTTATTGAAGACAGCAGAACTGCCGTCCGGATCTATATTGTTGCTTTGTGGATTTTGGCGAAGCGTTTGACAACGTGCCTCGGAAAAACTATGGGCAAGACCGCAAAGTGGGGTTCCCCTGTAGATTTGCGAAATGCGATTAATACGAGCTATATGAAAGATGCTCGGGTCGGTTGCAGCAGACAAGCCAACCTTTTGATAGTAGTATCGGGGTTCGCTCGGGGGATGCCCTCTCTCCCCAACATTGTTTGGGCTTTATATTGATCAATTGGAGAGCCTTCTTTGCTGATAATGGGGGCGATGGAGCTCACCTTCTCTATCGGATCATCGGGGCGGTTAATATATGCTGATGATGTGGACCTCTAGCTTACACACCAGCGGACATGCAACGACATCTCGATGCCCCGGACACGTACGCCAGCCGATATATACAGCGTCAACCCAGCCAAGACTAAGGTGGTTTTCATATCATCTTCACGTCGGTAGGGTCCCCTCCCCTTCGATTACCAAGGCGGAATGTGGAAGTTGCATCCACATACAAGTATTTGGGAGTGGAGTTTCCTTCTACTATGCACCGGGACACATCCATACGGCCACGAGTGACGGCTAGGGAAGGCACTATATGCAATGCAAAACAATAGTCATAGAGCGGAGTTGTATGATTGGGCCCATCGGTCACACACCCTTCAAGGTCTTAGTAGAGCCCGTTCTTTTTATACGGGGTGGAAGTATGGGGCCCGAAAGCAGGTCCGAAAGCCTTCTTAGTACGAGCACTAGGGGTGAAGTCCACAATCCCATATCAAATTCTACTTGCTAGAGACAAGATTCTTGCCTCTTCGAGGGCCCCTTGATCGCCACATTGTCTATCTTCGAAGGTGGTCAATATGGATGATGCTCGTCTCCCTAAGCTAGCTTATATCATGGCAATGGGGCACGCGGCCCTCAAGGCCTCTTTGGAGGGAAAAGAGAGCTCAATGGTTGGCTAGATGGAATGTGCGGGGACCACGTGCATACATATGCAAACAGAGGCGATCGCCATAGCTTGAGGCAATATCTTGACGCTTGCTTCCTCAACAAGCTTTGGGATGCCAATGCCCTTGAACATGTCAAGACAAACACACTATCGGCACCACATAAATCCCACATTGGAGCGAGGCCCGCAATGCTACCGTACATGAAAAGGCGCAGACTCATTGCCTCCATTCGCCGCAGGGGCACATCATCTTCGAATTGAGATGGGCGATGGATTGGTGAGCCCCCACGCCCGGGCGAGGGCTCTGTCAATGCCGCCAAATGGGAGTCATTGAGGATGAATCTCATACCCTTCAAAGTTGCCCAACATATGATCAAATTCGGACGCTGCTATCTTTGAGTTGGTCGGGCCGGCCAGCCATTACATGTGACATTGAGCCACGCGGCATCCGTGCGGTCTTTGGGATCATACCTTCGAGAGGTTATGGACATGCGAGATCAGCTATGTCCTCGGGCACACACTTGACATGTATATATACATTGATGTATACTTTGTGCGGTTTGACGGCATTCTTATTATTGCCCGCGGTTTTTCCCTCGAAAATCCTTTCTGGCGGGGTTTTAACCGACGATAATAAGTTTGTTAAGCCCTTAGGGTCCCATAGGCCGATTGGCCTCAGTGGACGATAAAAAATCATTCTCATTCTCATTCTATCGCATTTGTTAACATGGCCATGTGAACTATCATCATATGGTTACCATAGTTTAGAAGAAGATGGAGGATTCTGACATTGCTTACATCTTTTAAAGATTTCTGATGTGCAGAGCTTGAAAGGCCTTCATGCAGCAAAATATGAAGGAAGTTAAAGTGGTTTCCATCAAATTTGTTTGGTTTTTCTATACCTATTGCATATGAGATTGAGGCCATCAACACCCTTAACTTAGACATGGACATGACAGGGACAAAGAGCTAAGCTCTGATAACCAACTTGACTTAATGGTGGTTCTATATTCTTGGTTGCAAAAAATGAATATCAGTCTCTGCCTTTCTACCTTTCTGATCCCAATCATACAGTCTATGTAAATGTGATTGGTTGATACATCTATTCAATCTGATAATGTCCTAGATTTCTACATCTATTTCATTGCATGCCCATCAATTTGACAATGTCATAGACTTGTACATTTATTTCATTGCACGTCGTATCTTGGGCAAACATTTTCTTTAATTTGTTGGTTGCAGGTTCAGTAAAAGCAAGGAGCATACTTTTGTATGTATGCCTAGAATCATTAGTACATAATAAGGTGACCAAGAACTCTACCATGCCTATCAAGGTGCTATATTTTGGAAATTCAAAAGGAACCTCTCACTATTTTGAGTTTGTTACTTACAATGAAATGAATTCTAAAGTTCTCTACCCTTTCTTATTTCTTTGCATAGATGAGGTGGTCTTTGTAGGAGCAAGTCCTCTGCTTGAATCCTTATGTATGGACCAGGTCAATCTTTCTTATTCTTTGATCTCTTCAGGAGCGAAACATCTAAGAAGGGTCAGAGAAATCGGGAACATGCTTTAAGCATTGAGGTGTCGCTTGCACAGATGCATGTAAATATATAGCAAAGATAGGAGAAGCAATTGCTTGCAGAGGCCCACATAAGAAACGCATATCCATCAGGATTTAAGAATTAAAAATATTTTGATGCAGGAGATATTCATCTAAAATTGCTGCGTTATAGCTCTAATACACAATATACATGGCCTAGGATGGTTCCAACTTCACCAACTCCTTTTGCTTGAAGTATGAGGATTTGTAATATTTATACCTCTTCACATTTCAGGGAATTAAATGCAGACAGATGCATGCTTTATCCACCGAACAACAGAGCTCCTGACATGATTCTGCAGCCTCACCATCTCAACATGTGTGGTATGTCATTCTTTAGAATTAGCTAATATTTTGATTTGATGGCCGTTTAATCTTCTACCTCATCTGTGTATGAGATAGCACAGGCTCGAATTCTTGGGCTCCAAATGGGCCCCTATTCCCTATAATGACGAGCGATTGTACAATTCTTAGGCTCTAAATGGGTGCCTATTCCTTATAATGACGGAGCGATTGTAGAAGCAGATTGCCAAGAACAGCATACCATCAATGAAATCTGCGTATTGTACTCTGTTATGCCAACATGCATGTGGCACTACTACAAGTTATTTATTGTTTGGCACCATATGGCTCTGCACAGGGATGGTTCAATGACTTTAGGCACATGGCATTTAGATTTGGAGTCTTATGATTTAATTTGCGTTGATATGTGTTATATGTTTTTAAGCAATAGCACAACAAAAATGTGAAATTCAAAAGATACATCGGACCTAATGAAGGTGGTAATAAGCAGCAAAGGTGGTTAACATTTACATGTTTGTGCTTTTTTGGCTTTCTAGAATTTCCATCGACCACCTAATGAAGGTGCTGATAAGCTGGAAACGTGGTTAATAGCATTTGCAAGTATGTCATTTTCTGGCAGGACCAATCCCCTTATCTAAATTTTATATGAGTTTCTTCACAAGAGTTCATAACATATTTTCAAAGAGCAACATTTGATTACAACTTATGATGAATCTCTGTCCTAAAATGACCATGCATGCTGCTATTTGGAGTTCAGAACAAAAGTGCATGTATGAGCAATGGTGGCTAAAAGCAAAAACAAATATGGCTAAAAGAAATGCTAAATCTCTAATTGCTCCCAATTGATATACCAACTTATAGATGTCTAAATTTCGCGGGTGAACATGACATCAAGACAGTGTGCCGTATACCTTTTAGCAAACATAGAGGAGAATGAGAGACTCACACACTTATCTGGAGAATTGGGAAACAAAATTGATGTTCATAATAATAAAATAAAATTGTGCTTTAAGTTTGCGCAGGGTATAATATGTAGATTACTCTAACATGCTTTAAGATGATAAACAAATGCTAGATCCAAATTCAAACTATTTATTCCAACATATGCAATCTAATAAGCAGTGATATGGCACATGTGTTGTGATGTGGTATCTGTAACTATAAAATGATTTTTCTTTGCAAGAATAGTTTTGAGCGATTGAAATTAATACATTCCATGTACTATTATTGTCGTCATTGATCGACGCCCTCCAACTCAATATGTAGCATAATAACAGGGGGTTTTCTTTGTGTTTTTGTACGCTTTTTACTAAGGTTTTCCTATGATTTCGTGATGTATTCAAATGGATGTACTAATGCGTACATCTAGAGTGCACCATTTCTGAGCCATTGATTTTAACCTTTTTTTTCCCAATGGTCAACAACCAATGGCTCACAACAAAAGCCCTTTTTTTGTGTGTGTGGTGCATAATGGTCAACAACCAATGGCTCACAACAAAAGCCCTTTTTTTTTTTTTGTGTGGTGCATAATGGTCAACAACCAATAGCTCACAACAAAGTTCGTTTTTTGTGCGTGTGGTGCATAATGGTCAACAACCAATGGCTTACAACAAAAGCCCTCTTTTTGTGGGCTTGAAGGGCGCATGTAGTGCAGTTTCCCGCCGGCAACACATTTCTTATCACAACTTTTGATCCGAGCTACTCATTTGAGATGATTTTTTATTAGTTGGAAAGCTCTTTCCGAATCTTTTTGAAGATGTATGATATGTATATGTTTGGTTAAGTTATCTATGTTAAAACAGCAATTTCTCGGCCGGGTTTGGTAGGCTTTCACATCCTACCAGCTCATTAATATAGGATTGCGCTATTGGATATTGTTTTATGGCTCATTCCGAATGAAGCTTGCAAAAAATTACCATGCATTTTTAGATTTTGAGGCAGTTATTAAGCAAATTCCAAGGCTTCTAGATCCTTGTGCTAACAAGCAGAAAAGTTTCCCACTTTGGTTTCTCACCACAAGAATCCATGGAGGCCAAAGGCTGCTGTTAAATTCCAGTTGAAAAATGTTTGTGTATGGGTGTTGCAAACTTTATGACTTTCAGAATAATGGGATCAATCCGCTCTATCTTTATGGTAACTTTTACTTATGTTCTATTTGTTTTATCGTGATGAAATTCAAAAGCTACAAGTGATGAAAGCCTCAAATGAATTCTAGTTTTTTCGGTTTGAATTCTAAAATTTTTTGTCACACCGTTGGGAGGGGGACATCCCTAAGGCCTCGAAGAGGCCTAAAAATTTTTTTTGCAACACAAACCATTAACATTCAACATATAAAAATTAGATCCCTCAACACATAACAACCATTAACAACCAACACATAACTACCATTGACATTAATTAACACAACCATTGGGTCCAACATATTTAAATTAAAATCCCCTTAAACCCCTTTGGTTTGGGTGCATATTCACAGGGGGTGGCGTAGGGCGGCGAGAGCCCTCATAATTGTATTTTGCATTACAAAATCAACATCATATAGTATTCGGCAACGGAAATCTTATAGTATTTTTCGCGAATCATGTTATACAATATAGCAAATTTTGTACTTGCATACTCCACAAAAACGAGGAACTTTACGCGGTGTAGATTAAGGAATAAGGGGTGAATATGCCTATCCAACAGCTCTCGTTGCCCGGAGTCACCCCCCGTGTGAATATGCACCCAAACCAAAGGGGGTTTAAGGGGGATTTTAATTTAAATATGTTGGACCCAATGGTTGTGTTAATTAATGTCAATGGTAGTTATGTGTTGGTTGTTAATGTCAATGGTTGTTATGTGTTGGGGGATTTAATTTTTATATGTTGAATGTTAATGGTTTGTGTTGCAAAAAAAATTTTTAGGCCTCTTCGAGGCCTTAGGGATGTCCCCTCCCCCACCGGGTGTGACAAAAATTTTAGAATTCAAACCAGAAAAAAACTAGAATTCATTTGAGGCTTTCATCACCTGTAGCTTTTGAATTTCATCACGATAAAACAAATAGAACATAAGTAAAAGTTACCATAAAGATAGAGCGGATTGATCCCATTATTCTGAAAGTCATAAAGTTTGCAACACCCATACACAAACATTTTTCAACTGGAATTTAACAGCAGCCTTTGAATGCATTAGAGTCAATTAAACTTTTTGTGTTGTGATGGACATCCATACCTATCAACATATACCACAACTATTACAATTCACATTCTATACAACTTTTAATTTTCTTAACATTCAGTTTTAACATCATATTGCCAAACCAATCTGATATCACCAGGTTTCTTGCATTTCTCTCTTTGCCATCTTTCAAATTTGGCAAGGTATTATAGAATGCCTTGAATTGGGTAATATACTCGAGAAAAACAGTCAAAATGTATGAGCAAACATCAACCTATGCGTCACAAAGCAAAATCGGTCCCATATATACTTTGCAATATCATGCCCCTGAAGGAGTAACTCATCATTAAAATGTCTACTATTAAAGAACTAAATTGCACCTTTAATGCCAACAAAACATATGCTTTATGTTACAACCACACAATTCACGCAATTCACGTAATATGCCAACATTAACTAAATACAAAATTCAAACCCTTACAACTTGGCTTAAAGTTTTACATAACAATCATCGCTAAACGACTCTATATCAACCTTGACTTATATGTGGAATCTTAGCTCAACTCTATATCAACCGGGTAAAAGCATGAAAGGGTGTCTATAAATGTAGCCCTTTTTGTACATATACATATGTACCGAATGCACATTTTTGGAATAACTGTCATCATGACCAGCTAGTAACTGCCATGATTAATGGCTATCCACTACTCACGAACCCATAATTATCAGGATTTTGAAATTCTTTCCCCAAATTCTTTCTTGGTTTGCCTCTCGTTCACTATCCGCCCCGCCTTCTGCTTGGATTAGATCCGCGAATTCTTCATCTAGCTATGGCCCCAAAACCCCCCGATGAGTGCTTGCTCATCACCACAGCCCAAGCAAGATGCTAGTGCTTCCGGTGGAATTTTACCTCCAAGGAGTTTACGTTTGGGTTCGAGGTGATCAAGCCAAAGACCTCAGTGTGAGAAAACATCACGAGGCCCACATACCCAACCTAGAGATGGTTATGAGCGAGGTATGGGGGTGAAGCTCCAAAAAGCAGACGAGGATTCAAGGAAGGAGAATCGAACGCATGGAAAGATGATTTTTAAATATTATGAATTGGTTTATGGCAAGAAAGCAGGTTACAAACCATTATATTTCAACCTATTTTGCGAGCATTTGCTCTTCACTTGAAGGGACGGCTTGTTGATTGGATGGGCGTGGCTAGGACGCCAAAGATCTTGCCAAAACCCTCGATTCCAGGCGTTACTGAGAGGACCCTACAACAGGTAAATCCTCAACTATCAAACAGGACATCGTATTGCAGCAGAATATTAGAGCCCTGGCTTATTCTAGATCAGATGTTGACACAATAAAGCAGTTACTTAAGCATGGGTTGGAGGAGAAAACTAACCTATTGAATGAAGTAGAAGCACTGGAAGAAAAAAGGAGGGATGCATTGAAGGTCATCAGCCGGATTGAGGGTAGAAAGGATATGCTATCCGAAGATCTGCAGCAGATCTGCCAGAAAATAGATGAGACAAAACAGGAATTTGACAAATTGTCCCAGGATCCTGCTGGAAATGCTGTTATGTTCGGAGTGTTGAAGTACAAGTTGGAAGACTTGGTTATGAGTAGACATGATAAAGAACAACACTCTTCTAAGCTAGAAATTGGTTTTGCGGGGAAGCAACTAAAGACATTGAAAGGCATGAAATCTCAATTGAACAAGCAAAGGAAAAACTTAATTGCATTGAATTGGTTCAGGAAAGGCATTCCACAGATTTTGGATTTCATGGGGAGAGCGGGACCTATTGTTCGCACCCAGGCCCTACCCCAGAGGGAGCTACTTCTATAGAAGCAGTTCATCACATTAGGTTCATGTACACATTTGTGGCCAAGGCTTTGGCAAAAGCGGGTTTGTTCTTTGCTAGCTCCATCTGAGAGATGCTTATTGCCTCTTACGCTTGTGTTATCCCAGTCCATGAAAGGCGAGAATTGCATAAAAGGTTGCATCCGGGATGAGGGCATTCGAATTCAGCTTGGTTTCCCTAACGTGAAAGGTATGCATTGCTCTCAACTAATTTAAACTTATATTTCTCTTCATTCATATTTGTTATTGTAATGCATAGTTCTACATGTATGGCTTTGATTGCATTGCTATTCCTTGTACATGTATAACTTTTAGTGTACATCATGCGAGAGGTACATAGGCATATATTTGCTTGTTTATTGATGCTTTTATTTTTTGAGCTTGAATCTGCAGTTGTATCAGTTGTACATGTCTCTAATGGAGTCTACATCTGCAAATAGATGTACATGCATTTATCTTTAGAGTGCATCTGTAGATGGATTCATAAGTATGTGCATTTTTTACATATATGTGCTTTTTTTTTGGCATAGATCTACATTCCCTAACGGATACACAGGTACATCACAGGGTACATCGGTGTACATCCGGGTACATTGATGTACCTTTATGTACATTGAGGAACATGGACATGTACATTTGGCTATAGTTAAATGTAGTTACTTACATTTGGTACATTCTATGTACATGAAATGTACATGCTTGGCGGGATGTACCATATATTTCTCATTAGTTACATTTTCATGTTCTTTTATGTCTATTGAAATTTAGATCATTTGTTTGTTTTGCGGATGAGGCCGCATTCCTATCGAAGCAGCTTTAATGGGTGATGTTCTTGAGCCATCTGCATCGACTCTCTTCTGATTTTTCTTGAGCATAATAAGCGGAGACCGAATCGTAGACCCTCTACCTTCCAGCTCGGATCACCAATGACATTTTGATTGCCCGGTAATAGAACAATGCACAGCGATTGCACCTTTCGAACATGGCAAAGTGAAGTTGAGGAAATTGAGAGGATGGATGGCACTTGAAAGCTAAAGCAGGTCGCGGTCGCGAGCCTTCAATGGCTGCAACGGAAAATCTTTCATCACCAAGTGCTAAATTAGTAATTGGAGAAGCTAAGAAAGATTCAAACACGTCTCCGACATCATCTGCGGTCCCAGGTTACGGACTGTTACGAGAAAAGAACTACAAAGGACCACGGATCCGATTTTAACCCGGAGATACCGGGGAAGAGGAAGGCTGAGTTGGTAGTTGAGTCCACTCAAAAGAGGAGGCAAAAGAATCTTTGGTGATGGCACTCCAAAAGAAAAAACAGGGCAAAATCTCCGGCAACAAAAAATGTCCTCCGAAAAGAAAATCTCGAGCAAAAAGTGCCACCACCACCTAGAAAGAGGTATGTCCAAGATGAACTAATTTTTGTTAAACATCTCCAGTTTATGGTAATTAACCACATTTTTTGTGCATAGGACCGCGATCCGCGGTAGTGAAGGAAGGCTGATCCACGATCCTTACGAGGTCGAACCCGGAAGAGGAAGAGGATCTACAAGCAACTATTGATGTGATAACAAATAAGGTCTGGATCCTCGAGAAGATCTTTGAAACGGTGATGAATTTACAAGGTGAGTAATATACAATTGATTACAATAGATATATTCTTTTTTGCTAATCTTTGTTGTTTCCTTATGCGGTTTAGTGAACCGGCCTTGAAAAGGTTGGTTCCATTCACTCCTTATAGGGACTGTCCTCCTAAGCACGCACCCTCTATCTTTCAAAGTGATGTTGGCGAGTTACTGGCTGGAAGGCTGGACTTGACCTCTAAGATGGTAGATGTCTATGGGAGGTAGGCTAGCATTTCAACATATTTATGTTATTTCATTCCCTAAGTCACTCATCTTATGTATTAATATGTAATGCGGATTTGTGTGCGGTACCTTTGTAGCGATCTTCCATCGATTGGAAACACAAGTTTTTTACGGTTCGACCCGGACACCTTCGAATTTTTGTGAATTCCCTCAAAGCGAGGGGCGGATGCACGCGAGAACACTAACATAAAGGAAGGGCTGGATGGCATTTTGATTGCAAGATGCCAATACATATTGTTCCAATTACGCAAGGCCCAAATGTGGCATTGGCAATACTTGTGCTTGCTTTGGTCCAATGAAAAGCTCTTTTCCATCTATAGCTAGCCCAAATTATCTGGATCCTCTCTCTCCAAAGGCTATGTACCCGATGCTAAAGTGGTCGAGTAAGTATGAGTTTTACGTTTTGTTTTATGATTTGATTATTCTCATATTGCAATTTCTTATGCTTGATTTATTCTCACATTGCAATTTTGCGGGTTTCATAAGCTTGTGATCAATAACATGATGCTCGGATCAACGGCTTAAGCCATGGTAGGAAGAACTTTGATGCTCACATGTTCCGTCCTAAAATGCGAGAAACTAGTACCAGCAACCCTTGCATGTACATTGTGGCTTACATGCACAAATTCATAGATCTGCAGTGGTTGATGCCGCGACCAAGCTCCATTTTTGTAAGTAGAACATGTTATTTTCCTATTAGTTATTTGTTGGTATAGTCCTCTAATACTTGTGCACCATGCGGATGACACCCGGTTGGTTCAGCGATGCCTATGCCAAGTCACGGAGGGGATCATCTAATGGAGGCATTAATTGTAGAAGGCGAGATGAATATACAAGCGGTTGTTCCTACCGGGGGTAGATAGTCCCTTTGACTTGTTTGTAAATTACAGTTTTGTATGAGCCATGCTCAGAGCTTCTTTGTACTCAATAAGTAATGAAAAAATTAATTTATTTGTCTCACTTACACACAGTACAAATAACAATCGTGTAATTATCAATGTGTTTTCTCAATTGTTATTATGCGAAATGTAATTATAAATTGTGAATCTCAAGTGTTTTCTTGGCGGCAATTGAATCATCTAATTCAGGGGAGAAAGCTTCGTTATCTTTGACTTAAATTACATGTTGGGCAAGAGTGTGCACAAGAATGAAAATATTAACTCAAGATACCAACGGATCGGAAAGATGAGCTTCAATTTAATATAGGAAGCGGGGTTTTTACTGCGAGGCCGGGGTTAGCATCCTTTGTTAGCATTTGTAAAGAGAAGGGTTTGATGTTGCCATCTGGTCTTCACTCACTTCTAAAATCTTCAACCAATTGTGGAACATATTTGTGATGCTTTTCCATAAAGCTGAAGTTTGTTTTGACCGAGGGCGGTGTTGGACTCTGCCACACAAACACCCTCTTGAACCTCAAAGGGTTGTTTGTGAAACCATTAAACGTGGTATGGAAAGAGTACCCAGTACTATGGACATCTGGTTACGTCGGCGACGAAAGATACAAATCCACTTTGAATCACGTAGGAAGCTACATATGTCCTTTCTCTTGGACCTGCCGATATTAGCTAGTAGTGACGGTTGCTTGTCATGGAGCTCATTCCATGGCTTAATGGATTCAAAATGGCGAAGATGGTATAGTTTATGTGAAAAGAGCATCCAATGACTAATGCGGCCGGATGGCATATCGAGGCGGGTGGAGCAGATTTTCTTTGGCAAACTATGGCAGCAACTTGGGTGCTTTCTCTTTGCCTAAATTTAGTCAATATCTGAACAAGGAATGGAGAAAGCGCCATCATGTTATTGGCCTCTCGGCTGGCCCATTGTTGAGTGGAGACTTTGGCCCGATGTACAAATTCAAATGTTATGAATATATGTATCAAAGTTTTTGTTCATTGCACTTGAGTACTCTATTCTTCTTGTCTTTCTTATTGGTACAATTATGAGTGTGTATACATAATTAAGTGATCTTCATTTGCTTTGTAGATGAATGGACTGAAACACAAAAGACTATTAAGAAACTAAGAGATAGGGTTATGCTGCACCCGGAGGTAATACAAACCAACACAAAATTTTGCAAGTACATAGGGTTGGGGACCAATTATAAGCCTCTATCTGCTTTGTTCTGGAACTTTGGGAAAAGGTTGAGCAAATTGAAAATTATGAGGAGCGAGCAACCATGAAAGGTATATTGGCAGCAAATCACTTGTTGCACAACCCTTGGGGGAAGGCACGTGTCTGGAAGATCACGAGGCTATGTAGGATGGAAAGGTTTGCCCGATTGTACGTGCTATAGAAACCGCATGGACTCTTTTTTAGAGGATATCTCTTCACCTCTCGGCGGTGGCTGGAAGACATGATGCAATAGTCATAAGATATCGGGGCTCCCTCTTGACATTTTGAAGCTTGGTCATGAATTATGAGCCATGCTCATTTTGGGTGTGTTATATTTATGTCCACAATATAAATAAATCAACCATTTGTACATGAAAACCTGTCCATTTCTTATCTTTGCCATGGCTGAAACCATTTTAGTGTTTATGCAATTCAACTTTCTTGTGTTCAATTCTAATCAACTTACACTTAACAAATTTTTATAAGATTTACGGAATGTACAGCGGATGTACATAAGATGTACATCATTGTACATCTTATGTACATTGATGTACATAATGCACTACAGTAGTCGGTTCTTAGGTTCTTATAACAAAGTATTACAATATTTGGGGAAAGTACTACTGGTCGACTTAGTCCATGTCATCTACAATTCTTTGGAAGTTGTGATAACAATGTCTCATGGACTTCATCGGCAAGTGAAATCTTTGTGCTTGCCCCCTTCCGACTTGTGTTTTACTTTCTTGAATGGGATTGAACCCCAATCCACGGTTCTGCGGTACCAAAACATTCTTAGTAGGAGCGGTTTATACTTATTGTGGCGGCACGGGATTAGTTCATAATATTGTCCTTCAATGACACTAGTGCGGTGAGTATTCATTTCCATAGTCATCAATTGAATCTTCTTCCAATGCATGCTTTTCCACGGTGCACATGAGAACATAGTATGAAACACCTTCCACATTGTGCGGTCTTTGCAAAGACACAAATACATCTGAAACGACTTCTGATGTCATCTAAACCCGACCTCGTCCTCTGCATACAAAACTTCCACATCATTTTTCGGCTTCAACCACGAGAGGCAATATGATCGTGGGCTCCAAACTTTTAGAGACCATTCTCCCACAATGTTTAATGTTCTCACAATTCAACCAATTGAAGTTAATGCAAGCATCACAAAAAACCACCCGAGGAATGAGTGCATAGCAACTTTGTTGGATCTGCTTGGGTTTATAGTTGACCTGAGAATGTATCTGGCTGAGTGCCCCGGTAAAGTCTTGCAATTGAATGCTTGCGCTGTTGTTCACATCTGTTTTCCAACCTCCCAAAACACCCTTTCACAATCCGATTCCTTGGCCCTTAAAAGCGCACAAAATTTTTTACGCACACAATCAGCGGCATGCCATTTTGTTTTCTCTGCTTTCGCTCTCAAGCCACAACTTTGCTATACCAGCCTCGCCATCATGTGTGCCTTTCCCATGGCGGATCAAAAGAAATTCCATATCACTTTCGAATTTTATTTTCAACATGGTATCTCTGATTCCATACCATGCCGCGTCTTGATTTGAATTGAGATGCACAACCATCCGACCACACATAATGAAGGTTTATGTGTCCACCTCCATTATTCTTAAGCCACCCCAAATGTAATTTAAAACCATGTTGCACAAAATGAGTGTCATGCTTCTGTCATCACGAAACATAGAAATGCCTTTGTTTTTTTAAACTTACCTTCTATTTTCATCATTGAAATATGGACCAAAATACTAATTTGATCGAGGATTCCAATGCTTTCGGATTGCACTTACGTCCCTGGTTTCAATGTGTAGTTCTCTGCAAAGTCAACAACGGACAACACACACTATTATCAGGGAGTTTCTCAACACATCTTTTAAAGCTGTTTGCTCTCTGCCCGGTGTCTTTGTAAAGTTATGATCGTAAACTTAGCAAGCTGATTTTTCATGTTCTTTAACAAAGCGGATGCTTTGTCATTACGATCAACTAATCTAAGCCTTACGGATGTACCTTTTTGGATGGCTCATTGACATATGCATATACTTGCCGGTCCACATTAAATTCCATCTTCCTCGTTTGGACCCGGATGTCTAATTTCTTCACTCCACATTCATCACATTAAGCCTTTGATGCATTTTAGTTTATGCCATTCATCCGTCACATATTTCTATGGCTGTTGACCTCCACAAGATACTAACATTATCAAAAGTTTTCTTGTTTGCTTGACATACTCCATTGTTTTCTTTGGGATGCCTGCAGACACTACTGACCCCACAAGTGCAATTAACATGTAGGGATCTCCTCATATCATTGAAGGCCTTTACATGTACGGATCACGCTTGCTCATGTTTGACACAACAACATGTGTTTCTCTCCTTCAATTTCCTTATGCAATCGGGTTTTGGATACTTTCGAGCTGGCCCGGCGAATTTTGGTATCGGGATTACGATATACAAAGCTGTTGATAAAGCTCGGTTGCAATAACAAAAGCATTAAAGACCATGTTAGCAAAATGATGTCCGACAACCCGGATGCCAAAAGAGTATTGAACTATACTATTGTACAATTAATGTATGTTCTATGTACATAAAATGTCCATCCAGCGGTTCCAGCGATGCATTCTTTGTACATCTAATGTACATCTAATGTAATACCGGTACATCTAATGTACGATAGCAGTTCCATTGAACATCCAATGTACATCCAATGTACATCCAATGTACATCAATGTACATCAATGTACATCTAATTAATGTTCCAATATTGGTACATCACATTAATGTTACAATATTAGTACAACTAATGTACATATGTGCGATTTGTTTGGCTTCATTACACGAAAGTACACTAAAATGTAGAATGATGTAATTTTGATATTCAAGTACATGTAAATGCGGTTTGCATGGACATATAGCTGTTAATGGATGTACATCTAAAAAGTACCTAATAGCACATCAACTTTGCCAAGATTTACGCTACTATGTAAACAATGTAAAAATGCAATACATTTCATTTCATGGAACCATGTGTATTCATTAACGGGTCACTTTCGAACGGAACTAGAATGTCTGAGAATGTACTAGAATGTCTGAGAATGTACTAGAATGTCATGAAAAGAATTTTGGAAGAAAACATAAACTCAAAGACTGAATTGATTCAATTACAAGAGCAAACACATGAGATATCAAGGTATTGTATTGCTTGTGTTCTCCTCTTCATGACATCTCTAACCTTTGGTGAAACTTTGGTATTGTCAAGCCAAAATTCCACGAACGACATTTGATTGAATCATCGATTCTATTTGATCTTAGCATCCTTCACCCAAAGCCCATACATTTGCTCCACTTAATGACATTATCTTCCTTCTTCTTTTGCAGCTTTGGATAAATTTCTTGGCTTTGTATCTTTAGCAATTTTGAAGAAACATTCTTGTTTATATCTCCTTTTTTTTCCAACAATCATTGATAGCGATTGAATGTTTTGCAGCCAATTTATCTTTGCTATTAGCGGACTTTACTTCTTGAAGTCCATCTTTCAAGTTTACGATCATTGATTTCATAACAATAACCCGGAAGGATTTCCAATTCTGGGGTTTAAAGCAGAAAAAAAAGCGTCATCTTGCAACAAGCGATCACAAAAACTAATCTTTGATCACGGGCCGAAGCGTTTGCCCGACAAGCGAGGATGCAATCCACCGACACATCAACAAGCTTCTTTATTTGTTTTGTGGCATAACAGCGGCCAATGTCGGCATACTTGCGCTTAGAACCATCACTTCCATTGGAATTCTCACCCTCCATGAGCAGTTGACATGTGTTTTGTATTTCTTGAAATTCCTTGGGTGTTCTTCACGTGAAGGGGGAATTTTAGAGGAAGGGAGGGGCGGATCCATTCAATTTGGTTCGGTGGTTCGGTGGTTAACCAAAATTTGGGGGAATGTCGGGGGATGATCTTGCAATCATTGCATATCGACACAAAGCGACAAACCATAGTATCTTGATGTACATCTAAAATGTACCCCAAAAAGCACAAATTAGTCCTTCAATTGATGCGAGGTATTCATGTTTTCTTATACCATAAGGGGGTTCCGCGATTTTGGGCGTTATAACCCATGCATGCATGCCGGGGAAGGGGTTTTGGACCCATTTTACCGTTACATATCTACGGTGTGAGGGGGGTCCTTTTACGGTATTTTTGCACTATCCTAGGTAATTTTTATTGAAAGGGGTCAAAATTTTGCTTTTAAAGATCCGTACTATCTGGGGAGGGTTTTGCCCGTCATGCCGCCTTGGATGGCATATCCCCTTATACATGAGTGAATCCCCTTGATACCCACGATGTAGCAAGTCATTTGGTCATAACTATGTAGAACTACTTTTTTAAAGTTAAGCTATATAAAGGCAAAAGCTTCTCTCTAATAGGTATTAGGTAGTATCATCGGCAATTTCCTACTTCAACCACATCATATACATCTCAATATCTAATTTGTTCACCTTCTCTAAAATCACCAATCCATCAACCAATGTTTCACATTAACTTATATTGGTACCTATGCACGGCATTGCGCCGGGGCACCCGTTACTAGTTTGTATTGTCTTGTTTGTGTTTGTAATTTAAGCAGGTTCAAAACTTGTGTACTTGTATTTAATATTCAGTGTTTGATTGCATGTTCAAAGTGTTCAATTCAGTATTTGTAGTGTTTGTCTCGTGTTGCGTGTTTATTTGTGTTTACATTCCAAATTGCTAAAAGCTCAAGTATTCCATTGTAAACAAGTATTCAAGTAAACAAGGCCAACACTCAAAATTTCAACACATTAAACCGGTTTGCAAACCACATATTAATGAAGAAAATTTTGCTTTCATAAATTTGAAAACCATAAATATTGCATTCATTTACAAGGCATTTACATTGTAAAAGGTTCAAGCTTTCTGCCTTTACAAAATAGGCAATACAAAATCATTGACATAGTGTCAATGGATTGACATTCATGCTGTACAAAAAGAACATTGAAGTTTATGTGCATTCCAAAAGGGATCTTCACTCTGCATATTTGAAATATGAAACTGAATTAACATATACATAGCTGTAGTTGCAAGATCAATAAGTTACAAACTTGGTAAGTGTAAAGAGATATTCTTCTATTCAACAAACTGTTCCAGTGTCATGGCTTCTCTATCACTCTCATCATCACGAGCATCAACAACTTTGGCAGCAACAGATGGAATTGAAGGTACTGCAACTTGGACAGGAACAGGAACAGATGGAATTGAAGGTGCTTGAACTGAAGGGGCTTCAACTAACGGTATTACAACTTCAAGAGGAACATGAGGAGATGCAAGTGAAGGAGCTTGCAATAAAGGTACAATGGCTTCCACCTGTGCTTGAACTAAAGGTGCTGGAACTAGAGGTAATGCAATTACAGGGGCTGTTGAAGGTGCTGGAAATGAAGGTGCAGCAGCAATTGAAGGTTGTATAGCAGCAATTGTAGATGATGTTGTTTCAAACCACAAATTTGCAATCTAGCTAGAGTTGAAGGACTCAGCTTGGTTGCTTGAAGTATCATCTAACAACAGAAAATGAGAATCAATATCTGCAAATTAATAGCACATAACTATTTGAAATGAAATATAGCACATGTATACCTGTGGGAGCATCCTGTTGTAGGTTCTTCTTAGAATCCTTTGGCACTTCTTTGGCAGGTGTATTCTGCCCACAATTTTTTTTGGTAACCACCGGCTGCTTACTTTTTGGTCCAGCCTTCTTTGTATTCTTTGGCTTATCTGTAAGGTAACTAAGTTAGAAATACATTATTTTATAGCTATCACACTCACCAGAAATTGCAGATACATGCTCACGTGCATTCCATTTACTAGGTCTACCTTTACGAACATTAGGGAGTTTCTTTTGTCCAACTTCTTCTACAATTGGTAAGGATTCTATTACTATTGGTGTAGGTTCAGCCTCAGAAATCCCTGGACCTGTTTGATTCTTAGCAGCTATAAGATTAGCATGTTCTTCTCCCTTCCTTTTCCTCTTAGCAGCAACTGCAAAAAACACAAGGCTGTAAGGTTTTTAAACTGCAATTAATATACACATTTATCAACATATTAACCTTTCTTGGGTGATGTCATAGACCTTGTTACACGTCTCTTAACCTTCACATGTTGAGGGTTCAGGTAGTTGTTCATCCTCTATGTCTTCATCCTCTTCTTCACGACCAAGAGGTTCTTCCTTACTCTTGTTGCTTTCGGTAAAAATCGGGTAGCCAAGCTCAACATATAATTTTGTAGGCACTTCACTCTTGCAAACTATTCAAAGAAGGTTCTCCATACAAACTTGGAAGCGAGAACAAGTGATACTTGTGTGCACAATTCAATTCAACCGTAATGTATAATTTGGATTGAAATCAAAACCACATACTTGACAACCCGAAAAAAGATTAATCAACTTCCAACTTACCAGAACTTCGGTCTAATAATGATTACGCTAGCATAGTGCTCCGCGAAGGTCTTGCAAATTTTTAGCCTTTTCTTTGTATTGAAAAAGAACTAAAATTTTGGCACGCAAGGCATTGTTCAATTACATTAACTTCTCCTCCATTGCTTTCTTTTGTCATTTGTTTTTCCTTTTCAGAATTGTGAGCAAAGACAAACCAAGCTTAGATTCATCATCACAAAGCTTAGCAATAGCATTATCCTCCTCCTGGAAAGTCTTCAACCAAAAGCTCAATATCAAGTTTAACATTTTTAATAGACTTTTGAGGCCGGAGGTTGCAGCCTCATCAAAACTTGCAAGCAAGCCACGATTTCTAGTTTTCTCAACTTCAACCTCTTTGATTTCTTTGCTAATGGAATCTTCAAAAGCTAAATAGTCGGTTTCTAAATAAGAAACACCTATATTAATATTCTCCAAAGTAGTGTCTACTTGATCTATTTTATGCCTTTTGTTCTGTTTGAAATCTCAATTCTTTCAAAAGCAAAGGTGGCCCAATCCAACAAATACTTACTTGGGTTCGATTCGGCTCTTCTAGTGTCTTTGCCAAGCAAATGCCGCGCGGGCAAAAATAGTTCTGGCCTCATTGTTTTTCAAACCATCTTGATAAACCACATTAATCAAATCCTTTAGGCGATGTTCAAACTCGGCCTAATTGCTTTGATACTTTTATCTTGTTGCCTTTCTTCACTTCCCGGTCCAAAGCTGTCAAAAAATCACCCACGGTGCAATCTGCCCAAGTTGTAGTGCTTGGATCCTTGCCCTCATTGCACAAACCCGCGATATTCTACAAGCGTTGGGTGACATGTGTAAGCTTTCTTCATCACGCAAAAGCAAGCATCGAGAAAAGTTAAAGCGATTCAACTTTAAAAAAAGCGAAAAACCACCTACGGACATGGATTTTTACCTCTTCTTTGGTAGGCTTGCTTGGTTCTTTTCTTGAGACACCGATCTTCAACTAAATCCTCTTGGGGGTTTGTACCCGGCCGGCAACATCATAGGAACATGGCAATTATAAAGAAATGCTTGTTGATTCATTGGCGGCAAAATTCATAGCTCGACCTCAAATCAAAGCATGAAATCGTAGCTCCATCTTCCGCCTTGAGAAAATAATGCGCCATTAGGATTTTCGGGTAAAGCAAAGAGCGCAATGAACAAGAGCGTTATGAGTCTGGTCATCTCATGTCATGAGAAGCATTTAGAACAAAGGTTCTTGTTATGCAGATGGAGACGAGTAATCTGGGAATCATATTCTTTTGCATTGTTGCCCGCGGAGTTACGTCCCGCAGTTGAGGTAGTCGTATGGGGTTGCCATTAGGGATATCCGGCTAGAGGCGGTTTGTGTCTTACGTGGATAAATTGCTTTTGCATTACGAAATCTTGCCTCCATCTAATAGGTGGCATCTTGAGTCCCTCATCCACAATGGAAAAGTGTTTGGATATGGGTATGGGATAAGCTACTTCATCCCAAAGTAGTAGTTTTGTGGTGGCAAGTGATTCATAGATGCCTCGAGTCCACGAGGTTAGTCCATAAAATGGATAATCCCGGTTTGAGCTCTCCTTTATGCCAGCAAAGGGTTGAGAGTATTGAGCACTATTTTTTCTTCTGTGGCGGCCGGCAAGCATGGTCTTGGTTGTTGACACTATTTGGCGTTTCGATCTAGCCCGACAAATTTTCTTTGGTTGAGAGTATTGAGCATTGTTTTTTCTTGTGTGGCGGCTCAAGCATGGTCTTGGTTGTTGACCCTATTTGTACGTCTCGATCTAGCCAGCAAATTTTGCTTGCTATCTATCGATGCTTGGCCTAAACTACGGAGCTTGAGCTTTTCATCTACGCGTGTGGCTGGCTTTTATAGTCAATTTGGAAGAAGGAGGTTGTTTATCTTTAAAAGGCGTAATCGCAGATGAGATTGTTCTTGATTGGTATAAAATAAAATTGTTATGGCGTACAATTGTTCTTCACTTGATCAAAGAGAAGAAAAAATCTTGATTTGGCATACTTACCTTCATATTCATTCTTTTGCATAGGCAAGCCCGGTTGTGCTTTCGGTTGGATCGGTTTGTCCACTTTGGGGTTATAATCCACATCTTTGCATTTTATGTTGCTCTAGTTTTTAGTTGGTGAATAAAGCTTGCCATCCTTCAAAAAAAAAAAAGAAAACTAGTCAAAAGCACGTTTGATTACTTTGCGTAGCAAATTGTAGGATCTGGTGAGGGTCCTATCTTTTGGGGACCTTAATGTTAAGATGTCCTTTTACTCTTGATCCTCATCAATCGTTTTTTTCTTTTCATTTTATAATCTATTTTATTTAGTCACCCGAAGGCAATGCATTTGTCTTGCCCACAAACACAAACACTAACACTGACTACCAAGACTACCAACCACTGCACTCCATGTCCTTTTTGGAATGATTTTATTAACTAATCACTTTAACATGGGATGTTCAATAGATCTAACATGCAGGCATTGAATGTGATTTCAATAGTCTATTATTCTCCACGGATAGATGAAGAACATAACAACGGGGTTAACTAGGAGTACAAGTTTTTTGGTTACAATAATTTCTGAGAAATTACTCTGAGATATACCTATACCTTCTGACTATTTTTTCCCCATCACCTCAATAAGAAACAAATTTTACAGCGATGGTGTAGCCCTACCATTACCTTGGTTAGATACTTCCAAGGTTTGATCATTACTGCTTCTCGGGGAAAAGCTGGAGCCCCTATTACTATGATGGAGTGGTGAGCTTGCTCTACAAATGAAATAAATGATCTAACAAAGCTAGCACCTTTAGGCGCCAGTTAGACATGCTTGGTGCAAGAGATTCTCGTTGCCCAAAAGCACCTAAAGCGAGAATATGAGCGTTTTACATGTTATCAAGAATAGACTCCAAAATGTACTAAGGCTAAGCTCACTCGACTCTACTTCTACATTTTGTGTCTTGCACCCATAACCATTAAGCGAGGGCATCATGAACTCTTTGCGACTCTCCATTCACCGACAGCGTGAATATTAGCATTGAAATATCAATGACCAGTTGTGAACCTTTTGGACAATCAGGACCCAAGTAATAGAAAAGTTTAAGATGAGAGTAAGCAAACTTACAAATCCCCACCACTTTTGTAAAGGCACTGGCGATCATTGTAAACTTGCATTTGGAAGATAGGAACAGCTGCACATAAGGAAGCTCATCAACAATTGCCCCAACCCCTCCATTCTTTGGACTCTTTTTTTTGGGGAAGGCTTTGCAAAGTGGTGGGCTGCTGAGTGAATCTAAAGGCACAAGTCTATCACAGGCAACATTCAACTATAAAATATACTCTTTAACAAATGATCCGTCACGGTAGCCTATAGGTATGTTACTAGCTATCAATCCTGCTATGTTTTGAACCAAAGGGTGTCGATTCTTTGAGCTAGCCAATATTGATGTCAAACTAAGCCCGTTAAGCTAAATAATAATTAACACAACAAACAATCAAATGACTAAAATTAACCCGCTCTCCCAAGTGTGCTTTTTATATCCTCCCATGTTAAACACAATATATGACTTTGACCTTGCAAACAATAAGAGCGGCGAGCTTTTCAATATGGTGCAGACATGATAATGGAGTTAAGGTGAAGCGAAAAAAAGGTTGAAAGCTAAACCTGCATGAGCGGGGAGATGTAATAGTGATCGGGATATCTATTTTTCTTGCATATAAAGCCAATTATACTTTACGCACAAAATTGTGCGGGGACAAAATATTACCATAAAGTAGTCACAATTTGTTTCTTGATTAGCCCACGAATTCCCGCGGTTCTTTTTTATGCTCCGGCGACCAAATGACAATTCGCGGTGAAAATAAAAAGCATCGGTTGTAAGCCACATTTACGGCGATAAATGGCGCATAAAAGCCCATGCATGACCAGCGCGGATGTCCTTAATGGGCCACAACCACCACCATTCGGATGTTGTATAAGGTTGTGTAATGTCCACCATCCGGATGTTGTGTTAAGGTTGTGTATTCTTTGTAGCTTGTCCCCATTGGAATCCTACCTCCCGACATAAAGTTGACAATATATTTGTTATGGAAATTCATCCAGTGAGAAAGAGGTTACTGCTGGCGTGCCATGTAATTCCTTCATCCCAAATGTAATGCGAGCGATATGGGCAGCATTAGATGCTTTAATCCCTCCCAATCAAAAGATTTATTAAGCATAAGTTGGACTTGCAAGCTCTTCTTTATACACATCAAGTACCCTCTTGGAATAATAATCATCTTGCCGCTTGTGCAACTTATTCTTTTTCTAAGAATGGTAATGCTTCCAAAAGCAGATGGCTTTTGCCCGGATGTTATGAGGGCAGAAACTCAAGCTCCATCAAATCCTACAAAGCACAAAAAGGAAATAATTCAAAAAGCAGAGGAAAAAGGTTCCCATTAATTGTGCAATATACAAGCTCTGTTGCAATCAGAAATATTATTAGATAAATTTCTCTGAAACCACAAAATTTTGTGAATATCTATCTGGACTAAAATTCATTTTATCTAAGTGGTACTTTTAAAAGTTTAAGCTTTTGGCTAGTGAAAATTTTTGGAGTATACCAATGGCCCCATCAAAAAATTATAACTCATTTAAAAGAAGTTACCTCTAAGGCATTGAGAGGATCTCTTGCATCATCAAGCGCTACGTGGAAGGTGATGCTTAAATTTCATTCTTTGCATGCCTCTATGATGTTCTCATCACGTATAGTTGCTATCGTTCAGCCTTGAGGTAAAAAAAATTTGAAGTTCAAACACTATGTTGATTCAAAAGTAAACACCGCGACAATATACTTGAATGAAGAGACAATTAAAATAGACAAGACAACCTGCATGTCCACGTTTCCATCAAGGTCGAGCTCCAAACGCAATGCCTTGCACTCCCATTTACCAACCATCTTCACATCTTCCAATATTACCTACATGAGCTTTTGCCATTTAGCCTATTCAAATGCCACTTATTCAAAGCACAAAGCTAACACCTACATCAAATTACGAGTAATGTAGCGAAATCTCCCACCTCTAGGCACGATCAAAGCGTGGATTGGAATTCCGGACGGCATCCTTCTGAGTTTTGATCACTTGCAAATCACATCCTAAATGCTAAAAAAAGCTGACTCGAGAAAACATGGAGGGTTATGTCATATTTCAGCCATAGCTAGGGTTAGTCCGCCTTCTGAAAGTCGAGCATAGTTCAAGCCCAGGCCAGCTCCGCCTACAAAAGGGGAGATAGATGAGGAGAAAATTATAGAAAATGTAATCCAGAATCATTGTTAAAGAAATGGGAAAAAAAAAATGAAGCGGGAGGATGAAGGTCTTTGTCGAGGCACAAGGCAGGGAACACTTCCATAAGATATCCCGTATGACCATAACGCCTCGACTTGGAATTTTTCATGAATTTTTGAAGCCGTAGATGAAATCCAACGACGGCCGAAGCAGACCACCGCACAAAAAATCCCACTGCAGCAAGCGTGGACACTCTAGAATTGCTTCAAAGTGTCCACTTAGCGTTTAACCTAAGCGATGCTAAAAGATATATGCTGAAAAAGGGGGGCGTAAGAAGAAAACAAATAGAATAGATTTTTAGCGTTCATGGAGACCCGATTGGCCTATGGACCTAAACAAAAAGAGAGCGGCAAAGCGATTCTTGACATGTTTAAAAACCCCCCCTTGAAGGGTTTCGGAGGAAAAACCTTAGTAGGAATAAGTATCTTTGGCCATACGCTGTACAATTGTATAGATGTTCAATACCATCCCGGAGGACATAATCGAAGTCATTGCATCCATAACCTCACGGGTATGATCCCCAACAAACCCATTGACGCCTAGTATTCAATAACTCATGCAATGATTGGCGGGCACTAATAATCGAACATACCGCTTTGATATGGGGCAACGCGGGGCGATCACGGAGGGCATGATATTCATCCTCAATGGCACTCGTAACACCGGGTAAAGTTTTTGCTCTCGTGCTTCCCGAGCCTAGCGTCCCGCTCTCAATCACCGAGAGAAGCGTCGCACCACGTCTTGAATGGAAGCTAAGTGTCTGCGGCTTCTTCATGGGCAAAGTGGGTGTATAAATCTTGGTGTGGGCCTCTCATGAGCCTAGGATTGACTTGATCGCTGATGGTGTGCCCGCCTTTAACGCGTCGCCGAGCATCCGCATCCCAGAGCTTGCGAAGGAGAGTAGCATCTAGGTACAGCTTAAGTGCCTTGTGATCTTTCTTTGTCTTTACATGTATGCATCTGTTTGCCTGTACACCCTAGCATGAGAACCACTGAGCTTCCTTGTCCTTCCAGCAGGCTTTCAGGCGTTGGGGACCCATCGCCATGGCCAAAGCAAGGTTGGACAAACGTGTATCACCTATAGCGACCACCTTCTGGAAGTAAATAATATGGCGTTCCAATGCAGCCCGTTGGAGGGGTAGAAAACTTGTCTCCTGGAGTAGGATTTGGTATGGAACTGTGGACTTTCCCCAAGGGCTCGTGCCAAGAAGGATTTATGCACCTGCTCGAGGTCATTTCAGGTGTTGAGGGATATCAAAAAAGGAGGAAAAAAAAGCTTTTCTTTTTTTTTTTTTTTGCCTTTAGGAGGGTTGCTTGCCATGCGCATTTTTGCCCCCCCAATATTGTGCTTTCACCCTATAGCAAGATCATCAAGATGCTATAAGGTTTGAAACATATATACAAAAATAGTGTTAATTCAATACGTGTTCCGTACAATTAATACAGAGGGAAGAAGATGCTCTCGTTGTCTTGCATCATCCCTCATATAGATATGCGCCCAAACGAAATGTTTATGTAATGATTTATGTTGTGGAGAGAAAAAAGTTGGCCCCTTCCAGGCCTTGAGAAATATGGTGTGCCCATAACAACAGGTCACACTGTATTTATTGTGTTTAATATCTTATATTATAAAGTTTTAGCGTATGTCTTGCATCAAACCCTAATTTAGATAGTTGAGATCGTCTGATTGCATTTGAAGGCCGAGATTTATCGCACAACTTCCCACCACCATGATTGGCCATGCTCGATCTCTTAAGAGGAAAGGGAAATGGCGAGAAAAGGGCAAAGTGAGAGGCAAAAGGCACGCGTAAAAAGGGAAAGACTCCGAGAAGGAAAAAGGAAAGGGAAAAGAGCACGAAAAAAGGAAAGAAAAAAGAAAGGGAGAAAAAAGGAAGGAAAAAAAAGACACTATGAAAAGGAAAAGGGGAAAGGGTGGAGAGGAAAAAGAATAAGGAAAAAAAAGGAAAGGAAGAAAAAGGAAGAAAAAAAGGGGCAACCTTGGAAAAAAAATGTGAAGACTAAAAAGGGTGACTCGGAAGGAAAAAGGGGAAAGATAAGAATGGTGGAGAGGAAAAAAGGGTATGGAAAAATAGAAAGGGAAGGAAAAAAGGAAAAAGGAGGAGCGAAAAAGGGAAAAGGGCATGAGGAAAAGGGGAGAGGGAAATGAGAGAGGAAGGAGAAAGTATGGCATGAGAAGAGGAAAAGGGTGAGGAAAGGAAAAAAAAAGGGAAAAAGAGATGGAAAAAGGAAAAAAGGGAAAAGCGAAAAGCAAAAAAGAGAACAAAAACATGCAATAGGAAAAAGAGAAAAGGGAAAAAGGGGAAGAGGGTGGGAAAAGGAGGAAAAAGGGCATGTGAAAAAAGGTGGAAAAAATGGAATGGAAAAAGGTGTGGGAAAATGGAAAGGAAAAAGAGAGAAAAAAAAAAAAGGTGGAAAGGAAAGCGGAAAAGGGGCATGGAAAAAAGAAAAGGATGAAAAAAAGCAGAAGGAAAAGGAAAAAAGGAAATGGGAGGCTTAAAAGGGGAAAGGGGAAAGAAAAAAGAACACGAGGAATAAGGAGGGAAAATGAAAAGAGGAAGGGAAAAGGGCCTTGCGAAAAAAAAGCTGGAAGAGGGAAAGGGTGAGGAAAGGGTAAAAATAAAGGGAAAAAGAATGGGAAAGGGAAAAGAAAAAGAAAAAAAGGGAATAGGGACGGGAAAAAGGGAAGAGGGTAAGGAAAGGCGGAGAAAAGGCAAAAGTAAAAAAAAGTGGAAAAAAAGGGAATGGAAAAATATATGGGGGGAAAAAAGGGAAAAAAAAGGGAAAATAGAAAGGGAAAGGAAAGGAAAGGGAAAAGGAAAGGGAAAAAGGAAAGGGGGGGGAAGGGAAAGAGGAAAAAGGGCACCCGAAAAATGGAAAGGGTGGGGAAATGATGAAAAAAAGGAAAGGGAAAAAGGAAAAAGGAGGCTGAAAAGGGGGAAGGAAAGGAAAAAAGACATGAGAAAAAAGAAAGAAGAAAATGGGAAAAAGAGACATGAGATAAAGAAGAAGAGGGTGAGGGAGAGGAAGAAAAACATAAAAAAAAAAAGGTGGGGAAAAGGGAATGCAAAAAAGGCATGAGAAAAGGAAGGGAAAAAGAGAAAAGCAAAAGGAATGGGAAAAGGAAAGGGAAAAAAAAGATCATGAGAGAAAAATGGGAAGGGGTGGAGAAGGTGAAAAGGGAAGGAAAAAAAAAGTCAAAAAAAAAGGGAAAGGGAAAGGGAAAAATGAGAAGGAGAAAAGGAAGAAAAAGAGGAGGGGGGAGAAGAGGGTAAAAAAAAAGAGAGAAGGAGAAAAGTAAATGTCAAGGAAAATAAGAAAAGGGAAAAAGAAAGTGTGTGTAAGAAATGAGGAAAAAAAAGGATATGCGGGGATAGAGCAAAGGGAAGGTTATCAAATGTACAAAAACCTCTTATAGCCTAGCAATGATGGACTTGGTTTCTATTATATTAGATGTATAAAATGAGTCCTTAAAATTTGAATAGGTTTCCATCCACAAATGTTCCCAACATTTGCCCGGCAACGCTGGGCACCATTACTAGTCTTCTTATATTATAATGTTATATGTAAGTCTTGGATTGGATCAAGCTCTAATTTGAATGGTTGAGATCATCTGGGTGCATCCAAAGGCCGAGATTTATTGCACGGCTTACCACCACCGTGATTGTTCATGCTTTGATCTCTTAAGGGAAAAGGGTAAAGGAAAAGGGGGGAAAAGGAAAAGGGAAGAGGAAAGAGAGAATGGGAAGGGCAAAAGGCATGGGAAAAAGGGGAAAAAGAAAAGGGTGGGGATAAAAGAAGGTGGAAAAAGGAAAAGGGAAAGAAGAAAGAAAAAGGGAGGGGGAAAGGAACCTTGGAAAAGGGCACGAGGGAAAGGTGAAGAGGTAAAGTGGAAAAGGGAAGGGGAAAGAGCACGGAGAAAAAAAGAAGAGGGAAAGGTCGAAGAAAGGGGAAAAGGAAGGAGGAAAAAAACATGGGAAAATAGAATGGAATAGAATAGAAAAAACGCAAAGGAAAAGGGAGAAAAAGAGAAGCGTTGAGGAAAGAGGAAAAAGGAAGGGAAAGCATGGGAAAAGGAAAAGGGAAAAGAAAAAAAAGAGAGGAAAAGGGAAGGGAAAAAGTGCATCAGGAAAAGGGGAAAAGTGAAAAGTTGGAAAAATGAGGAAAAGGGGAAGGGACAAGGGGGAACAAGAAAAGGATGGGGAGAAAGGAAGGAAAAAAAGGGCATAGAAAAAGAAAAGTGAAAAGAAAGAAAAAGAAAGGGAAAAAAGGAGGAAAGGGAACGACCACAAAAGGTCCCGAAGGGAAAGAATTATGAAAGGAGGAAAAAAGAAAAAAAAAATCCATCGTGAAAGGGAAAAGGGAAAAGGAAAGGGGAAAGGGAAGGGAAGCATGGGAGCGAGGGAGGGGAGGGAAAGGGGAAAAAAGACATGGGAAAAGTAAAAAACAAAAAGAAAAAGAAGGGGAAAGAAAAGAAAATAGAACTCTTATATCTCGGGGAAGAGGAAAAAGGTGGGAAAGGGAGGAAAAGGGAAGCATGAGAGTTCAAATGGAAAGAGGAAAAATGAAGGCATGGAAAAAGGGTAGGGAAAAGAGAATGCATGGAAAAATCCAAGGGAAAAGAAAAAAGGGCGAGAAAAAAAAGAGAAAAGGGAAAAAAGGTGGAGAAATATGAGCAAAAGGAAGGGAAATAGATTGCTCGGGGAAAAGGGAAGGAGGAAAGGAAGGAAAGGGATGCTAAACAAGAAAATATATGCAAAAAACGAGAGAAAAAGGAAAAAAAAAATAGATAGAAAAATAAGAAAAAATGAAATCCTCTTAGATAGAGCAAAAAGGAAAGGGAAAGGGAAGGGGAAAGGGAAGGAGATAGGGTTTTCTCACTTTTATAAAAGTATTTATAGGCTCTCAACTTCATGACAATCGACGGCACAATTATTAAATATGGTTATATTGTTGAATAAGCATTGGATTGGGGAATTAGTTTCTCTAGAAATAAGTTATAGAGATGCAATATGTAGCACAAATTAATAATATGAAGTGTAATGGAAAGCAAACATAATAGTAGACAAAATGTTGGACAAACATCTCAATAAAGGAAAACAACAATGTTAAAATACAAAGAGGACTAACTTGGATACACCTAGCAACTAGCAGCAACGTGTCGATGTTCATATAAAAAAAAACGAAGATATGTCTCTTTATTTAACCTTTTGCACTATAAAACCTAGGATATATCTCTTTATTTAACCTCTCTGTTTTTTTTCCTCAAGGGTCTTACAAGCCAAGAGGCTACTTAAAATTAATTAATCAAGAGCCTTCTTAAAGATTAAGCACAACTTCACATGTTGATGCTCCAATTAAAAACTATGCAAAAAATGGTCCTTAAGCCAAGCTCAAGCTCACTCTCTCTTTAAAAATATTTGGAATTCTTATTGCTCTTAGCTTCTTTATTTGGCTGATAGCACATAAGAGTCTAACTAATTTGGTCTCCTTGTCTAAAAAAGATGCAATGTCTCAACTCTCGCTCTTCATTCAGTTTGCCTCCAAAGACGAGACTATGGAGCATATTTTTCATCATGGGGAAGGAAAGCCCCGACATCTCTACTCGCGCTGCCCCATGACTTTGGTCAAAGCATATACACTCATGGATCGACAACAAAGTTTTACAAGCAATACAATGAGTGGTTTGATGAAAACCTCAAAAACCAAAATTAATCCCATCTTCTTGCTCTTTAGCCTTCCAAATTGTCCCACATTTCCTGAATTTTGTCTTCCAAACAAGATCATTATCCTGATTTCCATCATTCAGCTATTAAAGATCATGGTTGGTTTTCTATTTATTTTTACAGGATCTTGAAGACTCTAGTTTTGGAGAGCTGTTTTTCCGCTATGAGATTATTGAAAGCACTTGTCATTGAAGAACTCATGACCTATCATCTTATTTAAGCAAAGCAAACTATGAGATACTCTTCTCAATTTTGATGTCATATTCGATACTCAACTTTCATGAGTGTCTTATTCCTTTACCCTGCTTTTTAGCAGATTGGTACTTGGATTGTATGGCTTTATCTAAGTAATGAAAAAAATCTACCCTTACTCTCTCTCTCTCTCTCAAAAAAAAAAAAAAAAAAGGGTTATATAACGTTCAACTTATACATTCAACATCATAAAATAAGTCATCTAATGCATCCTCTGATAGTAATGCATTAGTCTCTCTTACCTCTAACTCATCTGCTTTTAAGGTTGTTAGAACATTTTCCCTGCGCTCTAAAATATCAATGATACATCCCCCAATACGTGATCCTAAAAAATCAAAGAAAGCCATCAACGTGTCAGCACATACATCATTACTTCTCTCGAATATCTTTGTACGCAGGGCAGCGTAGAAGTACATGATCCTCATCTTCAAGTATCCCATCCTTTACACAATCTAAGCTTGTAAGAATGTCATTCCACCTGCCTAGTTCAACACCAAGCTGGTGTGAGCTCAGCCTCATCCTGCAGATGGCATGCCTATGCTTCATAGAAGTCCCCTCTGCCAAATACTTTGCCTCTTGCAATGTAGGATTAATATGGCCCTATAAAACTCCTTTTTGACTACCCCATCTCTCCATGTTCTTTGAAGAACATTCATTTTGACCCATGTGCGGATATCATCTTTATGCAAAGATAAATCATGAATATTCATCCCCCATCGTGCCATCCACTAAGTGGCATCAGCAAACCAACCCTTAACCGGTATCTCCTCCAAAGCAGATAAACTTTCTTCAAGCATGTGCCTTTGCCTCCAGTGTGAGCGTCCCACATTCTGCTAACATCATATCATAGGGAGTTTGCATTTTTGTTCCAAGTTCAAACCAAATTTTTTTTTTTGAACTTACTTCACATCCATACAAAACCATGGATTGGACCAGTGTTATATAAAGCATTCTTTTCAAGCTAAAGTTCCATATCTCTGTTTTGGCACTATGCTGCATTGCATACAGTGCTTTGAGGCCACCATTTACTTTTTGCTCCACTGCTTAGTTTTAATTTAAACTTTTATCCACTCATATCTTACAGTACTTGTAGCTATTGGTAATTTCTACAAGTTCACCTTGATAATCACTACATGAGGATAGCCCTTTATCATCACTTTAATATCACTTAAAATCTCAAAAAGCACTAAGTGATATAAATAATGATATTCAAGGTCTAGTGATGCAACCTATGATACAAAGTATATCATCTATAGCATCATCAACATCGTCATAAATATGGTCAACAATTCTATCAGTACTAATTAATGACAATATATGTGTTTCTACTACCGTCATGAATAATATCACCTATCGCATCAACTTTACCATCATTAATTATTCCAATGGTGCTAATGACAATACAAGTGTTATAGCTTATGCCAGTTATAGTATCATACATAGCTTCATCTGTAGTATCACATATTGACAATATTATATCAGTGCTAACAAATGACGTTGTATGTGTTGCTAATAGCATCGTGGATAATATCACTGCTAACAAATGACGTTATGTGTGTTGCTAATAGCATCATGGACAATATCACGACTCACGTCACTCTTAATATCAATAATTATTATAAATTTGATGATAATAATAATACAAGGAATAATTGTGCAAATAATTGAAAAGCAACAATGGTGCAAATAAATCCAATTAATACTTATAGATTTAAGCCAATACTGTAATGTGTTTGAAATATTCTAAGTGTGAACATTAATAATGGATGTGAAATTGTATAATGGGTTAAGGTTAATGTGAAGTTAGATTTCTTAGTGGTGAATACCATGGATGGATGGGACTTTTAACCATTTGACCATGAATTTTACCATTCGAAATACTTGTGTGTAATGCCACGTATGTCATATGTTAATTCTAGGGTGTAAAAACCTAGCAGCATTGAACCAAGCATGGCGTTATGGTTTTAACCTATGAAAGACCAGGACGTGTTGATGAAACCTGGATAAGATAGAATTTTAACGTCCACGAGAAGCTCAGAGGCTTATGGGACGGAACAATACAAAAGGGCAGAAGCTCAAACTAAACAAGGGGCCAAGGCCCAAACAAAAACCTGGGGTCGAAGCCCCATCACAAGACAAACAATAAAATATAAAATCAACACACAAAACACAAACCAAGCAAAAATTATTGCATAAGTTTTGCCTTCCAAGATGTAAGGCATCCTACTTGGCCTAGGCACAATAATTGCATTTGCTTCTAGTATCTATCCTTGGTGGTTTTTTCTCATGCACTTTTGAAAAATAATTCGATGGCTTACTTAACATACGTTCGGGACTTGGTATCATCCTACACAATTAATTGCATTTGCTTCTAGTATCCATCCTTCGGTGGTTTTTTCCCATGCACTTTTGGAAAATAATTCGATGACTTACTTGATTCACGTTTGGGACTTTTTCATTTGGATTTTATGGTGGACTATAATACCTTTGCTTGGTATTGCAAAAATGGGCAATTGGAAATTAACATGGCAATATTACCTTGTCGTGTCTTTTGAGCAAAAAATTTACAACTGCTTTAGGGTTCCGCTTTTGCAAGAGAATGTTTGATGCTCATAGCTCTATCGAATAGCACAGATCCAGATCTTAACGCCGTGATCCCGCTGTCTCAGGATGTTTATGCTGTGACACAGATGATCCCGCTGTCTATTTGCCAGAAATATCACTAACGGATTAGCTGGACATGCATGCAAAAAGGTATATGCATGCAAAAAGGTATGTTGCTTTTGTATTGCTTCTTTTGCTTAAATCTCTGCCGGAAAGGTAGATACCATTCTAAAGGTATTTTTGGCCACAAGGTTTTCTTGGGCATGCAACCCTTGCACGAAGATAGCGGTTAATGCTTCGTGCATCTATGGCATTTGTAGAATTGATGTCCAACCGCAAATAGATGCTCCAATGCTTTGTCTGATTGTGAAGATAGCAGAGCAATTATGCTAGGTAGGCCGCTTTTGGCTTAGTAAAATGGAAGCAGATAGATACAAGATCTGTTGTTTGGCTCTGTGCTGACAGTGTGGTCCTTCTTTCTCATTATACCCTCAGTGTCTCAAGCAAGGCAGATATGGCTGTAGTCGAAATGGATTTATAAGTGACCCAACAAAAGAAATACACAGATTTGAAGCAACATGATTAAGGTTTGAAAGTGATTTTTATTGTGAATCTGCTCATGAAATTTGTTATATGCTGTAAAGAGATATATATACCTTGAAATTGGTAACTGAGATGCCCTTAGAATCGATTGTTATGAATGCATCCACTTTTACAGTTTATATGGGCATAGTCCAAAGTGACCTTTTGTCATTTCTAGCTTTTATTAGCTGATAAGATATCTTTTGCAAATAATGATTTGATCTTGAGCAGTCTTCTGGCATGTTGGGCCTGCGCCGGATAGTGGCTTGAATCTGTTGCATGTTCCTTCTGCTTAGTTTTACGAATATGATGCTCTTATAGATAGCTGCAGCATTGGTCTGTGGTTACTGTACATGGGGATGCATCTACTGTACAGGCTCTTGCGGTCAGTGTTTGTGGCCTCAAAACACTTTAGCAGGCTCCAGATTCAGCTAAAATATTGCTCTGGTAAAAATTCAAAAATATTGATATGATTTATGCCTTTGTGCGCATCGCTCGACCGATTCTTGGGCACCCGTAGCATGCCGAAATAAGGATGGTGCATCTATGGTACGTTCAATAGATCAAGGACCAAATTATCATGCACATAAATCAGGTTTTGTCTTGTGTACTTTTAACTGATAATTACCATATATGAATTTGTGGTAGACATGTGAAGTTTACAACTGATGCTTGCTTATATATAATATGCCCTGCTGGCGGCTTTATGTAATTGATGATAATGATCATGCTAATCCCGAATCTTCGTTAGAGTTTAACAATATTAGAAATGCTAATCTAGGAATGGATATTTATGTACAAGGCCATGCACAAGTAAATTCAACTACTCCCTCTAAAGTCATGGTAAAGTATGATTTTGTTGACCTTAATTGTCAGAAAAACAGGCGATTTTTTTTGACACTGAATCGTCCGATAATATTCGTGAGATAAAGCGTTAGCCAATAATCTGACGATTTTTTTGACAAAAACTCCATTCTCTTGTATATTGATGCTGCTGAGTTTTTTTTGTCCGCTAGTGCTGCCAATTTGGCAGGGGGTTCAAATCCCCAGGATTTGCAAAACTGGTGAACCATTTGGCATTATAAGTGGCCAAAAATGTGTGATTATATTTGATACTATTGTGGCATTCAATATGTGATATTATGTATGACGCAAAAAGTGATAAAATACTAACACCTGTGATAATATCTGCGGCATTCTCATTGATGTTACATATGATGGCAACCATATTACAAAGAATGGTGTTCATGTTGACATTATAAATGATATCAAACGTAGCAATATATGTGATGCTATACCTGACGTCAAATGTAGCAATATAGATGATGCTAAAAATGATATTGATGTAGCAATATAGATGATGCTAAAAATGAAGATGATGTATCACACCACAATGACATAAAATATGATACTATAACTGTTGCCATTGATGATGTTATGCCTGACGATATACCTGATGTAGTTCCATCAACGGGTACCGTCATTTATTGTGTCAAAGTTGAAAATTTTGAAATTGTGATTTTTAAGCCCATAAATGATGGAACTATTGACGTAGATTGCTTATTCTCTTGTAGTGAATAGAACTTTAAATGATCAGTCTTGTTTGCCCCAAACACAATCACTTTGGTCTTACTCATATTGACTTGCATGCCTTTTACATCACAAAATAATGAAAGCGCATCTAAATGCTGTTGCAACCCCTGTATGCTCCTAGATTGCAATACCATATCATCAACATATAAAAGTAGCATAAGAACATACCCATTTATAAGCGTTCCATCTCCACCATGGTCCTGCATCTAGCATTCAAGTTGGTTTATAAAAAGACCAAATAATGTAGGCAATAGAGGACACCTCTGTTTTACTCCCACATGCTCTCCATAAATTCATTACAATAATTTACATATGGAAAGGACAATTGAATCAGTACCTTTTCACGTAGCTAACCAACTGCTTGTCTATATTCAGTAGGAATGCTTAAATCATCCATTCTTTTCCATAGATTTTTTCTGTTCACTATCAAGGAGTCTCTGACCCGAGGGTAAGGCAATGAATTTTTTGTAAAGCATGGTCTTGGATGTTAAAACTAAAGTCACTTTCTTGGTGTATTTTTGGACGGTGGCTTTTCCAACATAAAACCTTTGACCAACATGCAATGGCATCTCACCATGAGCAAGAAAATAGAGTACCATAGCTCCGGGCCCTTAGACCTTCCTACCGTCCGATCGGTATGGCACAATAAGGCCAACCAGTTTTTCAAATGACCCTCTCTTCATTCTGTAAAACTAATGCCACATATCATCTTCGAATGAGGGAAGGCAATTCCAAGCATGATTGTCAATGTTATCCCATTGAGTGGTCTGTCTCGGACAAACCCAGAATCTTCTCGGCGGTCTTCGTAATCGAGATGTTGCAGCCAAGAGTAAGATGGAAGATGCACATGGAAAATTAGTGTTGTCTTCTTGAAAATCGCGTCTTCATTCACTATTGCCATAGGATCCTCGAGCTCGTTTTCTTGAATGAGATCAAGCAAAATTTCGCATTGCTAAACCTAGCACAATAGCCCTAAGAAGCATTGCAATCATACCTAAAATGACCGGATCCATGCTTGAATGTCGCTGTCGGTGATGATTTCTGCCCTCAATGACAAAATCAACTTGAAATGGGATGCGGGGAAGTCCATTGGTAGGGCGGGCTTCGAAATATCACATATCCTTTCACTTTGAAGATACTCAAGAGTCGGGGTGGCAAGAAGTAAATCATATCTATTCTACTCCGACTAATGTTATTTTTTTCACTTTGAAGATTGAATGAAGAAAGAATTATCCCATATGGGATGGCTAGTCGGAATCAAAGTGGAGGGAAAAAATCCGGGCGGAGGAAGAAAACCGCAAACGGCGGCCACAAGGCCCGAGAGAAGCTCATCTCCGATCTTCTCGAGGCTATCTTTAATTTTTGTCTCGTAGGTATCTGACGAGAGACAAACAAATTTCAAGCATGTGGCCGACCTAAGAGAGATTTTCACTAAGTTTGAGACCTAGATTAAATCTGGTAGTTTGTGATGTGTTCGTAATGTTCAAGGGGCCACATCTCTGTTCAATCGAAATGGGGCACTAGAGTTCTTTGGAACTATGGGGGTGAAAAGTCTGCCCGAAAGAAGCAACATGAAAAGAAATCTACCAAGCAAAAGAATACACCCCCTCCCCTCCCCTGGCCCCATTTATGCAGATAAATGTTCCCTTAGGAACATTGTTCCTTTATTTCTATTATAAAGGTTCCAATGATGATGTTGCACATATTTTATGCTTATTTCACGGGATGTTAAACACGTATTCTAGTCATCTCATGTGTACAATGTAAACAATTTAGCGGGACATGCCATGATGCTAGAATACTTATCCATTATTTATTGACCTTTCAAGATTTCACGAGGTCTACTGCCTCTTCTTGCCCCCAGCTATCATCATACAAGGATAATATCCCTATTAACATGCAACTTAGAGTTATAAAATTCTAAAATATTGCGATCAAGTTGACCAAGTGAGAGCAAAGAAAAATTGGCCCCGAACCCCACGTAATGTTCCCTTATCTCTCCCGAAACCCAGGTAATGTTCCAATATATCCCTTGAAACTAGGTTTGGTTCGGGAAATTTCCAAAAAAAATCCCGAACCTAAGAACTAGGGATAATGGAAAAGTGCCAATTTCTCTCTCAATTAGTGGAACTAGGGATAAAGGAATATTACGCGATTTCTCTTCACTTTCACTTGGTCAACTTGATCGCAACGTTCTAGAGACCTAGGATGTTGACCTAGCTAGGGGCAAGATGAGGGGGCAGACCTCGTCAAATCTTGAAAGGTCAATCAATAATGGATAAGTATTCCGGCATGGCCCTTCTAAGTTTACCTAATTATAAAAACAGTAAAGGTAAGGTAACGTCATGGCAGTTAAAGCATTGATTCTCGAAGACTGCTTCAGAGTGGATTGGAACTAGGAAGATGCGGGCTTGAGCTCCGGTGAGTAGATTTTATCTGGAGATTGTGTGAGAGTTTTCGATTTCCATGTGTTTTTATGCTCCCGAATTTGGTGATTTCATGTTCCAAGTACAATGTCTGGCCTTTCATCCACCAGCTAGTAATTTCACCAGCTAGTATCTTTTTTGTTTTTTTTTCATTGAAGGACTGCCAGTAAGTTACCTATAACTTACCACTTCGTAATCCACTCGTCATCCCTGCAGTCGGAACACCACAATTTGCAGCACCGACACTGACTCAAAAAGGAAGAAATGAAAAGAGCACTTAATGTCAGGTTGGTCTTTCTCTACGATTTGCACCACAAGTTTATTTTTCCTTGTGATAAAACGGAGTTACCAATTTGCTATAAATACACATACCCTTGAGAAGTAGTAGTGATAATCCTGATTGGGCGTCGTGCTTTTCTTAGTAAATGGGAAAACCTTGTGGAGCTTCTTGTTACCTGTCAGGCCTGTTGAACATGAAGAGCATTATATTCTTATTTCTTAATTTCTCACTCACTGCCCTGGTGCTTTATCATATTATTGATTCAAAATTTGGTTTTTCATATGGATGGCATTAACGGTAGGAAAGTGTCACGAAATCTCTTCCGTCAGTAGGAGTTAGAATGAGGAAGCTAGAAATGTAATTTTTAGAGTGTCAATCAAGTATCAAGTTCCTTATCAGAGTTTCTTCTACAGCTTTTTGCAAACATTGTTTCCGCTGCTCCCAGGACCATGATAGAATAAGAAGCACGCTATAACAGATTTGTACTCAAAGAACAATAAAATTGCAAAATTCAACATCACCACCAGTATAGGTGGGCTTTTTCATCCTCACTGTAACTTGAAAATGAATACCATTCCAGGAGTGAGCTTTGTTATCTAATAGTCATTATATATATCTTTAGGTGAAATCCACTCGGGAAGAAGGATATGCCAAAGACGCCATTTAAGATTATATCTTTGTGTATTTACAAAATACAGCTTGCGGGGATGTGATGAAGAGGCCAGAACCATAAATAAAACTCCATTGAACTAACTTGGTTCTTGACAGTGTTGTCATTGTCAAATTAGTTTTGTTTAAGAGTTTGCACTTTGCAAGCAGACAGTGCTCCATTGCTCATTAAAAAATGTTAATCTCTAAAATCAGATTTCAAAAGCTGCTAAAGCTGGGAAAATATATTCATCAGACTACAAAACCCCCGTCAATGCTTCATGTCTCTGATTTCTTTCCCACAATGGCGCCCAATTCTTCTACAATCAATGACATCCCTTCACCCTTCAGATTAATTGTGCTTAACCAGCAATTGCCTCGCCTCACCCCAAGACCTTTGGAACAAAGGTGAGTTCTCTTCTCATTCTTCATTTTCTAAGGCATCAGTGTAGTTGGTAATAAGGCGACAAGGAAAAATCTATTAATATTGATGCCTTGTTACTACTGTACAGCTCGACTCCGAATTTGTGCTGATGGAGGAGCCAATAGGCTTTTTAATGAGCTACCTGCGCTGCTGAGAACAGATGATGAAGAAGGCGTCCGGCAAAGGCAAGGGTTTATCTTTATTATCTTTTAACATTAATTTTGTTCTCTCTATGAAGTTCCTTCCTGTGTACATAAGTCCTCTTTGCCATAAACCTTATAAAAGGTAATTCCCTGCAGTTTTGACAATTTGGAAAACACTGAACTGCAGAAATGTTATCAGCATTGAAGAACTAAAAGTCCTCTATTGCTAGTGCCTGAGACAACATTATAAAATTTTAGAGATACAACACAATATAATGTGGGATATCATAGATAGCAATGCAAAATGACTGGTAGCTCATTTGGTAGAGCTATTTTTCAATGGCTTAAAAGTTGATACAACGCAAAAGAACTGATGGCTCAATTGGAAAAGTATTTTTGAATAACTTTATGTTGGTCTTTCATTTCCTAAAGCTGATGGAAAAAAATGCCATATAACTTCTGATGATGACCATTGAGTTGGTATTCAGGATCTAAACACTTACAACAAATAGATCAAACCAAACACTTTCAAGCCATAGATCAAAGCATGAAGCTGAATACCAGACGTCTTGTTCCCTATGACTTAAGAAGGAAATGCATGTTATAGCAACCCTTTAAGGGTCTGTTTATCATATGGTCATTTCTTCACAAACTCCATTGCCTTGACGAGCAATTTGTTATTTATTTGAGTAGATATATTCCAGAGTATATAGTTGGAGACTTGGATTCTGTTGATAAAGATGTCAAGAAATTCTATTCTCTTAAGGTATTATAACGATTCTTGTCTTGCTATTAATGTATTTCACACGGTTTTACTGTGAGAATGTTGGTCTATCAGAATGCTTCTGCTTGGGTTGGTTTTGCTGTTTTCATGAGTCATAAGGGAGATACCTGCCAATGCAGACTAAGCTTGCTTGGGCCTTAAGATTTTGTTAAAGATCTACACGAGATTGGTGATCATGGAGAAAGGCAGTGCTAATGTATTTCACATGGTTTTACTGTGAGAATGTTGGTCTATCAGAATGCTTCTGCTTGGGTTGGTTTTGCTGTTTCCATGAGTCATAAGGCAGATACTTGCCAATGCAGACTAAGCTCGCTTGGGCCTTAAATATTTGTTAAATATCTACACCAGACTGGTGATTATGGAGAAAGGCAGTGCTTGTATTTGTAATTGTTTTGACAAGGTTTTCGTTTACGTTTTGGATGGAACAGCAAAGAACTGCACAAGATTTAGCAGTGCCCAAGTAGTAGCTATGGATAGATCTTATTTGTAACTATGGTGCAACTTCTAATCCTTTAGAATTATGCAGGACACGGTCATAGTCAACAAGTCAAGTGATCAAGATACCACAGACTTTCACAAGTGTGTTTCTTATATCAAGGATAACTTCGGGAAAGAAAAGGTCAGTGTAGGTGGGCTCGTATCCAGGTCGATGGTCTAATACCAAAACATAGAAATGTTTGCAGCTCAAAGTAATTGTTTTAGGAGCATTTGGTGGAAGATTTGCTCACGAGATAGCAAACCTCAACGTATTGCACTCTTTTCCCAATATTCGTATGGTGCTTGTGAATGATAAGAATCTGGCTCTTCTGCTTCCTAGGCACCATAGTCATGAAATAGTTATAAATTCTGTCTTTGAAGGTCCACATTGTGGAATTATCCCTATTCATGGGCCTTCAACGAGTACCACAACGACAGGACTTCGTTGGAATTTAAGTAAGACTTTTTGTTTGTTTGCATGACATGTCTATGTGCTGCTACATTTCGCTAGTTTGCATGTTATGACAGGTAAAACTGCCCTGGCATTTGGATCCCTGATTAGCACATCTAATATGTTGGAGGGAGAAAGGGTAACAATAACTTCTGATGCGGACTTACTTTGGACAACAGAACTGAAGGGTTTTGAGATGTGAAGGTTGCCCTTAAATATCGCATGTACTATTTGTCATTATTTTGCGACAAACAGGAACCACCAAAGGAGGCTTCATGGAAACATTAGTGTTGGTGGCCTCACCAACATAACAACATCATGTAAAATCAGTGAGACAATAATGAAATAACACAAAAGATGACTTGGCATCATAGAAAGGGCAAAAAAATCTGTCACTTAAATGAATGCGTTCACAACTCTAGGCAGGGTTGGAATTTGAAGGCTGCAAGCCTTGCAAGACCCCAAAAACCATGCAAAATAAAGTCCAAAAAAAAGTAGACCTTCAAAAACAAGTCTACATTCCGTAGCCTTGCAAAATGAAAGTAAAAAAAAAAAATTGCCATGCAACAAAAAGTCTACTTTTGGCATAGCCATGCATTTATACCCCTATTTTTATATTTTAAATATATATGTATTATATATGTATTATGTATCAACCAACCATTGTACTATTACGATATAGATACCATATATACTAGAGAAATAAAAATTGGTATATAGAAGTAGTAACAAATTCATCATTTACATTATCCTATTGTTTAAATTTGGTTTTTCCGGGGTTTCGAAAACTTTTTGGAATTTTTTTTAAGGTTGATTTTCTAAGGTTTCAAAGGCTTTTAGTCCCCGGGAAAAAATTCCAGCGTTCCAAAAATCGGGCTTACGGCTTTTCCTAGGAAATTCGGATTTTGGTTAATCGTCCCCAGTTCCCGGATTCCCCGGCATGTAGGCCACAGATGATCCTTCCATGCATTTAGTTTTTGGCAGAGATGATGGCGACGATTATAGCAGTTTGAAGTAGAGATTTTTGTTCACTATGATGTTTGCAAGGGTTTCTGGCGTTCCCGTCAGTGCCATGGATTTGTTCTTACCAGATTCGTCATGTGGAAGGATCAGTTCTTCTATCATACTGAAGGATAGCATCCTCGAGCTTCTTAATGATTGGGCTTCTTAATGATTCTCTATTGTCTGACAAGTTTCAGGTATTCTACAGATTTTTTCTTGAAGAACTATGTTTATATATGATTTTGATTTCTTTGCAGGGCTTCGCCTCTACTTTCCATGACTTCAAATGCCAGCCTCCATCTTCTATGTTTTTCATTCTTTTGCAGGACTTAAAATGGCGAATCTCAGGCAGTAGTATAGTTCTTTTTCTTTTTAATTTTCATGCTTCTCTTCATTATTCTTAGATATATATGATTTCGATTTCTTTGCAGAGCTTCGCCTCTACTTTCCATGACTTCAAACGCTAGCATCCATCTTCCATGTTTTTAATTCCTTTGCAGGACTGAAAATGGCGAATCTCAGACAGTAGTATAGTTCTTTTTCTTTTCCTATCTTTAAGAAACGAAGTTGCTCTGGCCACTTCAACATTTTTGCAGTTTAGATTAGGCAGAAGGCAATTCTCCAACATCTTTTTTCTTCTATTATACTTTTGGCATTTGAAGTGTGCTCCGAAGCTAATTTCATTGCTTGCTTGCTTGCTTGCTTGCAGTGTTAGAGTCCAGGTAGCAACGGGCTGGAGCATCAAGGAACTGCAACCCCTTCTAGATAGGTAAAATGGTTTCTGTAGACAAGAATACTATGTTTATTGGTAATTGTAAAGTTGATCTGTGTTTTCAATCATCTGGTTTATGTCTTGCTTATTTTTAAGATGGCAAGGACTGCAAATCATAAATGATATGAAGTACATGTTAAAAATACCATGTTACATGTAATTTCTTAGTTGCTTCAGTTTTGCTTTCTTCAATCTTGGATGACAATCTATTTAATCAGATAATGATCTGTCTAAGCTCTTTCTTGAGTTGAAAATTGCTCCCCTTTTAGTCTAATCTGGTCCTGCACATAGCTTGGCAACACTATCAATAGCACATATGAATCCAACATGTACTTTGGCCTCATCTCACCAGTTCCTCTTTGTCTTTGCATCAAGCAAGAAGTTGGAAGTGCAAGTACAACTACAGTATACCATGCACTGCAATCTGCCTATATTGTATCCGTTTTGTTGCTTTCTTGCAGTGTTAGAGTCAAGATAGCAATGAGTTGGAGCTTTAAGGAACTGCTGTACCCCTTCTAGATAAGTAGTAATACTAAAGTTGCTTCTACTGTTACCTTTAAGACACGATTTTTTTTGTTCTTTGTTGCAGACAGGAGCAACAATCACAGATTAGATGGATATTTTGTGAGCGACAGTTATCAGAGCAACCCGCAAGTAATCCAGATGGTACCAAAGTACAGGTAGATTTCCTTTCTATTACAAAAAAATTGATAAATCAAGGAGTTTGGAGGATTATCATCCCTCAAGGCTCCATACACTGTTCTGGAATAAAGTTGATGTCTCTTTAACATATTATATATTTGTGGTTAAAGTTTCTGATTATCGTTCTATTTGTTTCAGATGCATATTTGATGTTGGCATCATGGCATATTTGATGTTGTTCAAGGTAGCTAATCTACATGTGGATTAATATTCTACTTTTCTTCTACTATAAGACTCATGTGCAGATGCTTCTTTATGAGCAAGATTTGTCCTTGCATTCTTATGGTTTTCAATCCAGCTACCTTGCAGCACCAAATAGGATGTATTTGATCAAATATTAATTTGCCGACCAGAATTTCGAGGCCCCCAATCTGTCATCTACATTGGCAGATTAATTGCTCTGTTTGTTTCAACCAATAGAGCATCAGGTTGTAATCATTTCTGCATATGCTCAACAAAAGAATCACACCTTCGCTACCCCTTCAGGTAATACAACAGAAAGGTTGAAAACTAGATAGTCATATTCTTGAGCATTTTCAAAGCTAGCCTATATTCAGATCTTATTGTTGGAAATACCATTGTGGATACCCATACAAAAATTGAGGACGTAGAGAAGGCTGTAGAAGTTTCTCCACATTTGCCAACAACAGCTACGATCTCATGGGGTAGGATGAAGCCAGAATGGCAAGCTAAGTGGCCTCCAGACTCATCATTCAATCATTATTATTCTTTCTCTTATGGTATCAGTTTGACACTCTCGAAAATCACAGCATCAATGACAACATTTTATGATATATAGATCTTAATTGTGTTTAGTCATTTTATCTCTTCACAATGGCTATCGCTTGATGCAAAATATGGAGATCCGAAATATCCTTCAACTGAAGCAGAGGTCTGTTTTTTGAATAACCTCTGAGAGTGAGGAACATGCAGTGCATTAAAAGCAACTTCATTTTACACTAGCAGCATATTAGATATATTTAATTTCTTTGTGCTTCTCAAATCCTTCATTTTGTGTAGATGCTTTTCAGATAGATAATATTTGGCAAATGATGTGGATATACTAGAATAGTAATAGCTTTTATTTTGTGCAGGGCATTTCTACATATGTTCAGTTAGAGCAGATAATCCTCAAGGCACCAAATCCAAGAGTTACCTACATGTGGAGCATCAGAATTCAATCGAGTACAATGGAGCATATTTCGTGACTTGATACCTTCTGTTTGACATGAAGACATCATAGCACATCTACTTCCATTTATTTCCAATATTGGATCGGTGAGCTCTAGATTCTTTTGTGAAGAGACCTGTTTATTTATTCTTATTTTCTTTTGTCTCAGGTGATCTTCAACTATGCCTACATGCTATTTTATGTTGTGTGATTCATTTGCATACTGTATCTGCATATGACCAGGCTGATATTTTATCTTATTCACATGTCTTATCAATTGTCTAAGAAATATTATGCATGCATATACGTTCTGCTTCAATATAAATTAGCAGAGGTGCACATTGGTATTGTTAATCCATGAGGTAGACAGATTTTTGCTAAAGCTTTGTATACAGTAATGTCCTATTCAAATGTGTCGTGACTTCTAGCAAGCTTAATTAATGTGTTATCTGAAGATTTCTCTTGCAGAAAATATGACAGCAGCATTCAGCTCCAATGTTCTGGCGTAAACATTAATCCATTAGAAACATTACTCCATTGGAGTTGGCGTTAAGTTGAACGCATATCCACCTGACCACAATAGATAGTTACTGTTGTGATCGACTACCAAGTCCACATTTAGTTTCATGGGCTATAATAACTGCTGGGTTTATTGAACATCGTAAATACATCCTTGCCATACAGATCTTTCTTAAGATGGAAGAACCTCTTCACATCGCCAATCTACAAATCAAAATACATCCTTGCCATACAGATCTTTCTTAAGATGGAAGAACCTCTTCACATCGCCAATCTACAAATCATTTAGAACACACATTACATTAAGACACAAGAAAAAAAGCAATTGACACTCTCTTTAGCATTCAAAGTTACACATTGCACTTTAAACGTTTCAATTCTCACGTCTCCTATATTAATGCCAATGTTGCATTATCCCATTGTACTTCACACTTTCAGGTGCAGCATTCCCAATATTAGTGCTGATATTACTCAATAGGTTCACATCATCAACTTAATCTCTACATGCTAACATGTCAACTTCACCTTAAATCAACCAACTTCTACATACTTCTTTCTCTCTCAAAACATTGTCAATACCAACCACTCCAACACCATAGTCCTTTATAATATACCGCCACTCAATAACCTTCATACCATTCATATCGTCAAGCTAATATCCTAAATAATACCCATCACTCCTCATGCCTAACAAACATTATCCCAACGCCATAGATTGCATTGTTCTTTAAACTATTCCTTAACCACACATCAACAAATCACATCCTCACAAACTTCAACTCTAATTCACTTGCATATCAATCCAACAAAAAACATTCATTGTTCTACCCAGCCATCACACGACCATCTCTTCACATCTAGAAAAGCCCGGGAACGCCGGGCACCACAACTAGTAGCATTATAATTATGGTTTGGCATGGCGGCAAGTAATATTGCCAACCGAAATTTGGATTCTAAAAAATTTCATTTGCTTGCTTTATGATATTGGGGGAAAAATTTTTCCTCTTTTCTTTCTCTGATACTTCTAACGTTGATGACTGTGCGGCTCTAAATTGTGTCCCGAATCATTAGATCATGCCCCGAATCCGTCAAATCATGCCCCGAATCAACATGATTGGATCAACTGAATCCATTTGAGCAGCCAAAATGCATGAAACAAACTCGAATACAGAAACTTTAAATCGATTTGGGCAGCCAGAATACAAGACAATGCTTCTTGCTGAAGAACGAAATTTCAGAACTATAAGTTGAGTCCGGGAAGAGCTGAAATTTATTGATGTTCATACAATCTTTATGTGTTAAATATTGCGAGTGCATTGTTACGTTTAAGTATTTTAAGAAGAAAAAAAAAAACCTTCCGTAGCCTTGCAAAATGAAAGTCAGATTGATTTTATTATGCCCTGCTCTAAAAATATATTTGGCAGCCAGAGCCAACCCTTGCTTCTCAATATCAAGGATGCCCAGAGTCCCATTAATCTTCTTCTTCATGCATTCCTTCATAGAAAATAGGATCAAAGTTCTCACTCCTCCATTAGCAAATAAATCGCCTAAAGTATCTTGAAGCTTGAGGTAACCTTCTTGGGGTCATAAGGATAGACGACCGATACACATGTGAAGAAGAAATCACAGAGTTGGCTAGGATAGCTCTCCCATTCTTAGATAAATACTTACTATTGAGCAGATCAGCTTTTCTATTGAACTTGCCAATAATATCATTCCAAAGCTCATTAGCATTTATTCTCAAAGCAAAAGGAATACCCAGAATTTTAGATTTAGTATTTGGAGAGATACTAGAAATTGAGCAGTTCTCTGCCCAGTTACTTGGTTGCTTGCAATCAGCTTAGGCTTGATAGGATTGATCTTACATCCAGAGATGTTCCCAAAAAGTTAGAGCAGATCTTGAGTATTGGTGATCGATGCCTCCTTCATGTTGATGAATAAAAAAGTGTCATCTGCAAAGTGAGCATTGAGAAAAACCTGAATGTATGGAAGCCTAAGACCCTTAATTCTGTTCTCATGGCCAGCTTTATCAAGGGCACTATTAAGGGCTTCCATAACAATGAGGAAGAGAAAAGGGACAAGAGGACAACCCTGCTTCACTCCTCTTTTGATATCAAAGGAAGGGCTACATTCCCCATTAATCAGAACAGATGATCTAGAATTCTTAAAGATGGCCAGGAAAATGCTAGTCAAATCTTGGAAAAAAACCCATCTTATGGCAACATTTAATCAGGAAATTCCTGCAAACAGTGTCAAAGGCCTTAGTGATATCCAATTTAAGAAGGCCAATGTTTTGCTTTGGATTCTTTGGCCCAATGCATCCCGAGTAGCAATAGCAACATTGTTAATGAATCGCCCTTGAGGTAGGATTGAGTATTAAAGATGACATGATTGAGAATAGGCTTCAATTTGGAAGAATTGTAGCGTAAATAAGCTTGTAAATAAATTGGTAAGGAGATGGCCCAGTGAATTAGAAAAAGGTGACCGGGTCGCTCATCAATCTTGGGAATAAGGACAATAAAATGTATTAATTTCGCAAATCAAGAGACCAGCAATAAAACTCATTACACAAATTAGTAACATCAGATCCAATAATATCCCAAGTTTTTTTTAAAAAAAAAAATTGCATGCACTATCAGGGTCAAGGGTCTTACCATTTTCCATACCCTCAGACACTCTTCAAAAGTTCCTATTTGTAAAAGGAGATTTCATGTGTCATTATGAACATCCCCGGATAACTCTCCCTAATGTGAATGAAATTGTCCATGTCCTCCTCCGATGCATTTGGAGAAGTTCCCATAATCTTTATAAAATGGTCGGTTACCTCCTTAAGATGCTTGTCCTCTAAATAATATTATCATCAACTTTGACACTATAAATATGATTTTTCTTAGTTCTACTCTTAGCTTTGATGAAGAAGTACTTAGAATTGCTCCTCTCATCATCCTTGAGCTCCCCGATCTTAGCTTTTAAGCCATCCCTTTGCAATTTTAATCTCTTCCCTTTCAATTTGAATTTTAATATCCTCCCGCTGATCGGGGAAGATTGAAGCTAGGATCTCAGATCCTCCAAGTGTTGCTTGTCTTGATATGAATATGCTTTCCCAAATCTTGAGCCAATTCTAATGCTGGGAAGTGTGCACCCACCAATCCATCCAATCAAAATGCATATCTTGGTTTAGGAATTGGCTATAAATCTCCTCAAACTCGCTCGGAAAGTTATCCCGCTCAAGAATGGAGACATTCAACTTGAAATAAGAATTCCTCTTGGCATTCTTGGAGCTACCTCTAATCTCAAGCGGTTGGGAAGTGGTCCAAATGGTATAGCCATTTAAATTAGAAACCCTTCCACATTGATGCCAACATTTTCACTTTACATAAAATCTGTCATGAAGGCGTTAGATGGGGTCACCTACTCTATGGTTAAACCAACTAAAGGAATTAGGGTGGGTTCTAACTAACTTGACATCATGCATGGAAATTAGATGACCCCAAGAGTTAGCCTCCTGATTACTTAGAGGCTTAAAACTAGTATTCCTCATATACTCATGAGTGACCATATTAAAATCCCTAGCCATAATGCATTCATCATATGGAATATTAACAAGGTTGTTCTTAATAATATTCCACATGTAACGTCTATCTCCGGGCTGGTGCTGAGCATAGACATTCACAAAAGCAAATCTCCTTTCTCTAATATTACCATGGAGAATTTGCCATCTGTCACTGCTAGCATGCATCATCTGAATGCTAGTAATATTCAAATTGTTCCTCCAAGAAATAGAGATAGCTGCAAAACAATTATTTGCTCTAATAGCCCAAAGTCTATAGTTAAAAGGCAAAGAATTAGCAATTAGCCTCCATAGCCCGATTGGGCTCCGTGGGCGTTAAAAGTCTCTTCCTTCCTTCCTTCCTTTCAAAGTCATCATTATGAAGCTTATGTTCCTGAAAGAAAATCATGTCAGCATTAATAGAAGAAATACAAACTTTTAACCTATTACGCTTGACATTAGAATTAATGCCATGGAGATTCCAAGACACACACACCTAAAATTAATATACATAAAAGTTTGTTTTCTTTGAGACCCTTGAGCTTCTTCTAGAAGGCTCTGGGGTTTGTTTTCTGTTCTTCTTTGTCCTTTGATAGTGAATTATCTGCCAAGAACTTTTCTCTTCTTCTCTTTCCAAATCCACCTTAATAATATACTCTAAGTATCCTAACTCGAGATATCGTGAGTGGTCATTATCATAAACAATATCTTTCTGAATTTTGCTCAAACCGAATCGATTGCTAGTGTCCACTTCCTTATTCTCCTCAAGAATCTCTTCAATAATAACCTTACTTTGTTTACTCAGCTTGTTTTCATGTCCAGTCCAGGGAATACTTATGTTAACAGGAACAATCACTTTTACAACATCCTCATTCTGTTTACTACATTCCCCTTTCTCAATGACCTTGTCTTTAACATGATCTTTCTTTTGAACCCACATGTTCTTAACTTGAGCAGGATACATTGGAGCTTTCCCTTTCTCTCTTTTTGAACAGAAACAGGGACCTTAGAATACTTGATGTGCACATCCAGAAAGGCATCCTCCTCTATTCTGGTACCAATATAATTTTCCCAATTGGAATCAATTTCTTTCATATGCAAATTGAGGGACAATCAATTTGAGATATAGAAATATGAATGACTTCCCCAAGACCCACTGTTAATGTCCAATGTGTGTTTTTTTTTTTTTTTTTTTTGAAGGACGACAATCATTATCAAGGAACATCAAGATACATACAAGGGACCTGTGATATGGGACTCAAAACCTAGAGGACGAGATAGTCCACTAAGCAAAACCACCCATACACAGTACATAATCATACTCCTTGTGCCACCTTGAGGCGCTTAATGGCCTCATCACAATCAACATGTTCTCGCAACATCGAGATGATCATCAGGACATCAAGTTATCATGCCATCGAATAGTAAATAGGCAGTGATAGCCTCGTGAGATGACATACTGACTTCTTCCTCATTGCCTTCTTCAATTGACCTATTGCCATGACTCTTTTAAGCGCCGAAAATTAGGATCATCAGCCATAACAACCTCGAGGAAGCATGAGAAGCGTAAGCAACAAAGGGGAGAGTGGTAGGAACTATAGTCAGCAGCTTGACGGTGCTATGGACTACACCATTCGAACCGTATGTAGAGCATCTTCTATAGCCGAGAATGCAAAATAACTTGCAAAAAGTTGATCATGAATAGATGAAGAAATAACAATAGGAGCTTGAACACGAGAAGAATATTGAACAGATGCCCGGGCGCATCGAATACCTCGATGAAAGGTAGCAAAAGCCTCCTTATCGAGGAAACAAAGGGGCTAATTCTGGACCATTCAGAAGCTTAAGATCCAACTTCTTATACCAAGGCCTGCTCTTCACAACTATACAATCTGGTAAAGGCGTAGTCCACGGGCATAGAAACACAAATCCTTGGACCATTCATGATGGAGTGTGAGATATGAACCCCAAGTCCCGTTACAATTGCAATTAGAAATTGATGAGCCATTAGGATCGGGGAGGAAGATTAGGTAACGAGAACCAGCAAGGCATCTTTTAATGCAGAACTGATCCGGTGTAAAGCCGTAAGAAGAATATCTTGGTACATTATATATTCCCCCACCAAGTGGATCAATCCCTCTTGATACCAAAGAGTCCACTTTGCATCACTACTTTCAAACATAGTGAGAACAAAGTTTTTTGCCAACAACTTGATGGACCAAAAGGAGGAAGTTGAAGGCGTCTCGAAAGCCGAGATAACCAAACACCTAACCATGAAAAATCTAAATAGCCACTAGTAAAATACCCAAGAACCGCACGCGGGAAGATAAGTTCTCGACACTTAATATGAGCTTGATGGTCCACCTCAATCACGGCTGAATACCGTAAGCTTGAACCATATTCGACAATCGACCGGTAAAATATCTCATCCGGAGGCAATTGTTGTTGAATCTGTCGGGGCTTTTTAATGTGTCCAATATTGCCGACAACTCATCCTTACTTCCTTGAACAATACACGTAAAAGCATTTGCTACCCTTGCCTTCCTAGATGCACTAGATATATCCTTACAAAGCCAATCACTAAATCTTTGATATGAAACTTTTGTAACCGAATCAGATGATTTCCAAGCCGTAATGTCCAACGTGTATCTATTCAAAATTTGTCAAAACCTTTAATTTGTTTATATTGTGAGGTAAAACATTGTAATTGAGACTAGAACGTGCCGGCTTGAATGCCCGCATTAAATCGGGATGTGTGAAGGCATTCACGTGCATTAGTTGTGGTTGTGTCATGAATGTGCTAATGCATCCAAGACAATATATATGTAGGTGCAATAGACATATATACATATTGAATAAGCTTTACCTTTTAAAGTGTACATATAATATGAAGTTCAAACAAAATGTTAAACAAATTTACTGGTCTACATGCAAATACAAAATATTTTCGGTCTGAATAGAGGTTATGTCCGTCATTCTCAATGGATCCACGCCATGAAGAACATGTCCCAAAGAACTCTAGGAACGCCTCGTCACCGATGTGAAGCTCGGTTGTGTGTCGATATGTATAGAAGCTCTCTCGTCGTTACCTATGGTGGCTAACATGAACGCGGTAAACATGCTCGATACCATGTCCCGTGACGCTTACTTATATCTACCAACAACAATGTTAAACTTTGTTAGAAACTCGGAAGCTCATAATCACCATGCGGATGCACCATATCAACATCCTTCTCCCGAAAGGCTAGTTCTCGGACATCTCCTATACTTAATAAGTAGTCAGCAAATGCTTGTTGTTCAAGCGCATCTAAATCCAATGCGCTCATGATGCATGTTCATTGTCGGTTGTATTCTCTCATACTATCCCAAATATATGAACACTTTAGAGAAGCAATCCTTTTGATGTTGTGTGCATCCCGGTTGCCAATCTTTTCTATCTTTTGTATCCCTCGCCTTCGTGGATAAAATATGAAGCAATATTGGTCATTGTAATTTAACAAATCTACCCTTGATCAAGGATGGTGCGGATTGGGACCATGGTCTATAAACATAAGTTTGTGTGTCTATACTAAGCAAATATAAGTGTTGTCATTAGGGATCGCTCGTAGATCAATATAGGCATAAAGATTTTAAAATTGGGCAAGATCCCCATGGCATCCCACATGGCATCTTCTCTCCAACTCCATGTCATTCACGTGCCACTCAATGTTGCCTCCTCAACTCTTTGCTAATGTCATTTATTACCGGCTACTTAATTAATGCTCACCACATTCTTGTAACGGGCCCATGGTAGACCGCTCGAGTATTCGAACCTTGAATGTGCCTGTGGGGCGTTCCCGAGACACCGACTTAAATGGGCAGAAGCGACTACTCATAAACGTCTAGACGGTTTTGCCCATTTGATTAAGGGCATGTCGGTTAGGAACGTTACAGTTGGTATCAGAGCAGGTCTCGAGTTCGAGTCTCCATGGGTGCCTATATGCATGGGTAATTTGCAAAGACTTGGTAATCATTGTGACATGGTATAGCCTTGGATGCTCGTGTTCTAGTGGGAGAGACTGTAACGGGCCTATGGTAGACCGCTCGAGTATTCGAACCTTGAATGTGCCTGTGGGGCGTTCCCGAGACACCGGCATAAATGGGTAGAAGCGACTACTCATAAACGTCTAGACGGTTTTGCCCAGTTGGTTAAGGGCATGTCGGTTAGGAACATTACAATTCTGCTAATGTTTACTACATTATCGTGCATGAACTCTTTGCTAATGTCATTTATTACCGGCTACTTAATTAATGCTCACCACATTCTGCTAATGTTTACTACATTATTGTGCATGAATTAGGATGCTATGTCATTTGGACCACATTGACATATGCTCTTTTTTTTTATTTTTTTATTCCATGAGTAGAATGCTATTTCAACATTACTGAAGGCGCCCATTATCTAAAACAAAACACATTAATTACTTACATTTTATAAGACCATATTTGTATTGCTCCATGCACATAAAGGGAATCTTACTATAAAATATGGTCATTCTTTTTGTAGTTCTTAGTAGTTTCACATCACTCAAATAATCCAACGTAGAGCCAGCTAACAATTTTTGTACCCTTCTCTTTTGGGGGCATGTTCTTTTGGTACAACTATTAAGGCGAAGTTACATTTAATCAAATGGTATATGATAAAAAGAGTTCCGAGAATGGTCTAAGGAAAGAAAGATGCTTAAAAGAGGTCTTAAACTTTAAATACTTATGAATGTCATAAAACCTAGAATATTTGCAAGAATATCTAAATGGTATCTAGAACCACAAAGTGGAACTAACATAATGTTTTTAAGACATCAAATAAAACTAATGTCTGAAGCAAAGAAAGTTAATAAATAATGTATTTAGAGCTTTTCAATGTCTTACAACAATTACAAAGAAAGAAAATAAACGACGTTGCTTTAAGCTGTCCAACCTCTCCACTTTTGCCAATTAACTTTTAGCCCCCAAGCATCCATAGCATTCGACTTTTATCTTGCAACAAATACAAAAAAAGAAAATAAACGCTTCGCTTTAACTTTGTCTAGCTCTACCACTTTTTATAACTTTTTGCCTCCAAATGATGAAAAAATCATTGCCCAAGCAAACCGCTGCTCGTAATTGATGGACCTTCATTTGGTGCTGACTATCTACATAAACAAACCAACATAAAACAAACTACGGACATACAAACATGTCAAAGCTTCAGCAGAAGAACACGTTTAAGTGCTAAGTGCATTCTCAACGACCTTGAACCTTGAGCTTTTGGAACATAACATGACTTTAACATGTTGCTACTCAGCAAATGTCCAAACCAAATTTATTAGGGTGTGATAATAGCTGCAGTAGTATAGCTTGCATCTTCTATGTTGTCTGGTATGGCTAACTGTTCCGCAACATCAAGTAAAATCTTATAATAATAATCTGGTTTTTGTATGTGATGGCGATGCCCAACATGATAGCAACATTACATTTTATGAATCACTGCCAAGACGTATAGATTGAGAGAGATTCACAACATGACAATGTACATGCAATGAAAATGCAGATTTTAAAAATGCTTCCTTTCTACTCCAAAGAAGGAAAACAATTTACCTGGGACATAAAAGAGTAGATGCTATTATTCTCCACTACACATGTGTTGTTAAGAACTATCCGTGAAATTGGGCCTGCATACAATTAGCAAGATATGAGATAATTCAATGAAGCCATCATGTTTCCTTCACTAAGCTACTGGAAAATAGAATATTGAAGATAATAGAAGGCAACATGTAGATATAGCAAATTTAGAAATCGCTGCCAAAGCTTATGATGCTGCTGCATATGCTTAAGAGTCTTCTTTGCTACATTCAATTTTCCAAATTTTCCTCCTTCAATCCCCATAATAACTCCTGGAAAAAAGTTTAATCCGAAAGGGATTTGGTAGCCTTAGTCTTTAAATTCTCTGTTTCCAACTATTCTTATTTCTCTCATATCTTACCCTGCATGCAGCTCCGATCATGTAAAATCTTGTGCCCACATCCGCCTTCAAGTGTAGGTTCTGTCGTACATCTTACAAATTGGCAGTTCCGGCCTAAAGATCACCTGCTTCTTCTTTACTTTGCTTATTGCGAAGGCCATTCATCAGTTGAATACAGGGAAAGGAATAGATTGGTAAGGACTTCAAGCTGACATGATCATATACGGGGCCAGGACTTTAGTACTGGTAATACAGACTTATTCAATGAAGCCATTTGTAATGGTCTTCCCAAGATATGGTCCAATAATCATATCAAAGCTGCTCATAAAGTCAAGATTAGAGTTCGATATTCATAGCAACTAATACATGAAGCTAAAGAGCTAGCTTTATGAATCTTCTACATATTTAATACATATCCATAACTTATTGAAGCTCGGGACTGTAATAGAAAGCATAAAGTACGCAAAGCTAAAGAGTTAGATTTATGGTTATTTAATACGATCCATAACTTATCATTTTCGTTCATACACGGGGCGTGACATTAGTATTGGTAATATGGACTTACGAATGAAGCCATTTGTGTTGGCCTTCTTAAGATATGGTCCAATAATCATATCGAGCTGTTCACAAAGAATAGAATAGAACATGAAGAACATGAGCTCCGCAGCTTGAACGTCTTGATCATAGCAAGCAATAAATGAAGCTAAAGAGTTAGCATTATGAATCTTCTACGTATTTAAAAATACGCCCAAAAACTTATTGAAGCTCAATACTCTAACAGAAAGCATCAAGGACGTGAAGCTAAAGAGTTAGATTAATGGTTATTTAGTCCATAACTTATCATTTCCGTTCCATTATTACAGTCCGATTTGAGGCTCTTTCCAATGTACACATATGAAGTCGGCAAATGGTTCGTTGTAACATTGAGGCATTTGTACAACATATGAAATCTCGAATAGAAGCACTACCATGTTTCAACTCATATTTAATCTCAAAATAGAAACAACATCACATCTCAACACATAAAAAAAAAAGAAAAAAAGGAAACAACTCACGATCTTTGATGGGTCCTTACGAAATTGCGCTTGGAATGGATCCACCGTAAAGGTATGTAAAATTCTGCATACAATATTTGCATTTGGATGCGTACTTTTGCATGCAACTCAAACACTTAATGCAAAATTTTATGCTTATAATGAAAAATGTACGACCTATGCTTAGAATGGAAAACCCAATTGAAGAGATAATTCATAGAACTTTAGAAACCCAAATAATGATCCATGTATGTCGCCGGTCCCAAAATAATGATCCCTTATATCCGGAATAATGATTTATGTCCGGTTTACTGGAAAAAATACCTTACCTTCCAATATCACCGGCTTCGTAGCCAAAGAAGAACACCATAGTCTCGAAATCGATTTGTCTTCTCATGGGGCTTATCTTCAATCAAACTCCAAACGCAAGAAAATCCTGGAATAAGAATGAGGGTTCGTTAGTTTCATAAAAATAAGATGATTGCGGAAGATGCGACCAGTTGAGCTCACCTTTGCAAGCTTCGACCCGTGAGGCACCGAGAATGAGACCCCGAGGCGCCAAAAAATCGGTGGAGGCGGAGTTGAGGGAGTCCGAAAATTTCAGAGCGTGCATTTTTCAAATTCAATCTCGGGGAATTCCTCGGCATTCAATTCCTCCAAAATGACCCCGCTAGGGGAACGAAATCGGAAGGGGCACGCGCATGATGCGTGAAGATCTGGCGTTCCCTCTCGGCGGGACCCAACACAATATCAAAATAAAAAAGGAAGATAAACTTCATTGAGTTGTGAGGAAGAAAACTCTTTTAGAACCTATTTTCATATAGAGTACACACTTGACGAAGAGTTTATTTTCTATTCACAAAAATATTTTAGATGAAAGTGTAGAAGAATGAAAAACTAGCAAGAATAAGTAAATTTGAATAATACCTTAACTGGATGTCCATCAAAGTTAGGATATCAGAATACCCATCCATTCAATCAAGGTAGAACTATTTATCTTCTTTCAAATAAGGACGAACCATTTATCTTTAGTCCAGCAAACCATTTATCAAACGTCCTCTCTGACCACTTCCCTCAAATTTTAGAAACCATTGACCTTCATAACAAACCTAAACCCTCAAACTCCCCATTCAAGTTCAATGCTTCCTTGTTGCATAATACCACTTTCTGCCAGGACTTTAGGCAATTTTATCTTACTCAACCAGCAGTAGGTTGTCACCAATCGATGAAACAATTCAGCAGCAAGCTTAAGGACTGCAAGGACTGGATTAAAGAATGGGGAAAAGCAAGACAGAAGCAGAGCAGAGAAGAAAAGAACAATTTGCTCAAAAATATGAAAGAAGTCAGACAAAAGTTAATTGCCAACCCTTTGTGTGCTGAACTCCATAAACAAGAAGTCCTGGTAGAAAACAGCATTAAGACCATAGAGGAAAGGGAAGCAAAAGGCATGGCTCTGAGAGCGAAGATCAGACAATACAACAAAATGGATCAAGGTAGCTCCAAATATTTCTTCAGGGTGGCCAAAAATAAAATGATCAACAACACCATTACAGCCTTAGAGAAGGAAAATGGAGGCAAAACTGAGGATGAACAGGGTATTAAAACAGAGTTCCTACAGCAATATAGTAGAATGTTTAAAGATAAACCCTACAATACACAGGAAGAGGAGGAGCTAGATAAATTCTTTAAGAACATCCCAGCCTCCAAAACTATGGAGAAAAGTAACACTGAATACCCGGATGAAAAAGAAATTTTACAAGTGCTAAAAAGTATGGAGAAAGGCAAGAGCCCAGGACCCGACGGTCTCCCGCCAGAATTCTTCATAACCTTCTGGATTGTCATGAAAGAAGATTTCACAAACTTTGTTAAAGGTGCGTGGGATGCTGCATCTCTCCACCCCTCTTTCAACTCCAGTCTTATCACTTTGATCCCCAAAATTAAAAATCCGAGCAAGCTTAATGACTGGCGCCCTATATCCTTAACCAATACTACTTATAAAATCCTTGCCAAAATTCTTTCTATTAGGATTCGACAGTGAGTAATTGCCAATCTGGTTTCCTTTCAGGCAGATTTATCCTAGATAACTACATAGCAGCTAGTGAAGCTATCCATTGGAACAGACTTTCTAAACAGGGCTGTATGCTGCTTAAATTAGACTTTAAAAGAGCCTATGACTCCATTACTTGGACTTTCTTAAAAAAAGCTATGCAGCATATAGGAATCCATCAGCTGCTCATAAATAAGATTATGGCAATTAATAATTTAGCATCCTCTAGTCTGTCCATCAATGGCTCCCCCATCAGTTTTTTCCCCATAAGAAGGGGAGTAAGACAGGGGTGCCCCCTGGCCCCATACTTATTTCTATGTGTAGCTGAGATGTTCACTAGAACTGTTCAGGGTCTTCAACAGCAGAACTTGATTCAGGGCCTGCAAATGCCAGGGTCAGAGAAGCAACTCACAATAATGCAATATGCTGATGACACCTTTATCCTCCTGAAAGCTCAGCAAACAAGCTTTAATCATTTACTTGACAGCATACAAAACTTTGCCACTGTCTCAGGTGTGCAGCTCAATCTGAGTAAATGCAGTATTCTCTGGGAAAACCCCCAACAACTAATGGATACCAAGGGCATCAAAGTTAACCCCCCCAATCAAGCCATTACCCTTCTTGGTCTCCCCCTTGCCATAAATATGCCTAGTAAAGAAATCTGGAGGCCTATAGTGAACAGAATTCGGAAAAAACTCCAAACTCTCTCCCCTAATCTTTCCTTTGCAGGCAGAGCTTTAACAGCCAATGTGGTCCTTGCTAGCACTTACGTCTATTTTTCCTCTGTTCTCATAGCTAATAAAGAGACTTATAATGGTATTGAAAGATGCCTTAGGGAGTATGTTTGGAAAGGTATGCACTTTGTTAATTGGGACGAAATCACTCATACCAAAAAAGAGAGAGGTCTTGGTTTCAAAATCCTGCAAAAACATAGCCAAGCTCTAGGTGCCAAGTATGTCTGGAAAGCCATAAACGGATGGAATTCCCCTGCCATGGAGTTTATAAGATATTGGCTGCAGAACAGTAGACCTTTTGGTATGAAAAAGTACATTCATCATCTTCCAGATTCTGCCTACTATCAGTTCAAGTGTGGTCCAAACACCTCTCCTCTTATGAGGAAAATTTATGAGGCATGGAATCTAGTAGCTGAAGGATTCGAGCACAAGGATATTAATTTTGATAGTGCAAATTTCTCTCTCTTCTGGTCTCCTATATTTGCCAAGCAGAATGAAGTTTGCTGGGTGCTTAAACACCCCCAGATCTGGAAAAAGTGGAAACAGGCAGGCATCACCCAGCTTCAACACCTCTGGGATGGGGATAAATGGCACACATGGGAACATATTAAACAGGTGATAAACGGGAAGAGAATAGATAAGATTATCTTTGATACAATCATGGATGTAGCAGGCTCTCAAAGTGAATGTAGAAACCCTAGAAATCCAGACTGGCATTTGAAAAACTCTGACCAATACAAAGCCGCCTTAGGTTACAAAGTCCTGCCCCTTCCCCCCCCGCCCAAAACTATGACTCATGCGGATAAATGGCTGGTCCCTCACAAGCACTTTAGGAGAATCCTGAAAAACAACTGGAAATCTTACTCTCAACCCAAAGTTCATATGTTCATTTGGAGATGCCTGCATCACGCCCTGCCAACCAATCATAGCATGTCAAGAAGGTGTAAGGATCTGCAAATCAATCCCAAATGTAAACTTTGTGGTCATAATTCCGAAACCACCAGTCATATCTTTGATTGCCCTAAAATTAGAGAGTTCTGGAGGTGGGTAGATGATTATTTTAAGACAAAAGGTCATAACCTAGGTAATTGGGCCAATCTAATGGACCTTTTAAAAGAACCCAATGCTTTCCTTAACACTGTCAAACAGACCGCCCTCTGGATTATTTGGAAACACAGGAATAAGGTTAATTATTCAAATCATAAGGTGGATATTGCCTGGATGAAAGTAGCCTTTCAAATAGAGCTCTCTCGAATTGCAACAACTCATAAGAATGGCAAACAGGATAAAGCTGATATTGATTGGCTGACTATTGGGAATTTTGTAGGGCTAAATCACATTTTTGTTTGTAAGGATATGCTCATTACTGATGATCTTTTTGTGTTATTCAGAGCTGCTGATTGCCCTCACTACGAGGATGAACTGTAAACCCCCCTTTCCTGATCTTTCCAGTTTTGGAGCTGCTACAGAGATATTCAATAACGAGCACCTATGGCCCATTCCCCACTCCATTGATGAAGATCTGAACAAACTCAAGCCCGTTCTGCTCAATGGTTACCAAGCGCACATCATGGACAGATTACTTTTTTGCTATGAGAGACTTCTGACAGATGCACAGTTCCTCCATTTCCGAGACATTTTCTATCATCACAAAGCATTACAGGACGCCCAAGGAGAAGCCCTTATCCTGTTCACAGATGCACCCCCCCTTTGGTTTTTTGCCTTTCCGCCTGAGTGGAACGAGATTGGCTAGCAATTGGATCCGGTGGCTACAGATTTGGTGATCATTGACGAAGATGACACTGACTCAGACTCGCTTTCATCGTTCAAGCTCTCTAATTGCTACGGTCTCCTCCTCGAATCGGCATTTTTTGGGTTTTTCATTGCAGACTGCACTTGATATAGTTAGATGGAATTTTCAGTGTACATAAGAAGCAGGTGGTAATTCAGAAACTACTAAACCCAAGGGGTTCGTTTTGTCTTTATGTAATTATTTATGATTAATAGAAATCTTCCTTTTCTCCAAAAAAAATAAAATAAAATAAAATATATATATATCAAGTAGCGATTTATTAAAAATAAAAGTTTGTTTTAAATAACTAAAAGTTATCTCTACAAAAACCGATCAGGTACAGTCTCATGGAATTCATAGTCCAAAAATAACTCGTCGCCCTCTCTGAGGCTCTTGATAGCAACAACCATAACAAAATGCTTAGACATTCTTGTCATGAACTCCTCGCGATCATTACTTATTTCTTCAAACATGCAATTGATGATATTTTTATTGGCACCACAGTTGTTGATCAGCCCCGCTATATTGCCATGTTCTTCTACACGATCATCAATGTAAGACCTCTTGTCCTCATTGTACTCTGGTCTCATTTCCATAGTGCATGCATTACTGTTGCAACCGTATACCATCATAGAAAATGAATAATATGTTAATGCCTCCCACTCGGATGCACTATACTTTTGGACCTCCATAGATCATCAAAGGGACAACTGAATTATATCCAACACGAAGATTTTGGGCAATGAATAATCCCCTTCCAGATCTAGGGAGCGTAGACTGCTTTATTATGTACTGACGACCCCAATAAGTGAATATGTCACCTAAATTGGGCAATGGACCACTAAATAGACCTAATCTTCGTCGATCTACAGGTCTTAATAATCTCTCAATGTGACGCGGCATTGGTAAATCAAGTATGTCACACCCCACAACTTGGTAACTACTTCCACTATGTACATTTATGTGGCTTGATCCACGTGTCCTATAGTGGGATGCACTTTGTGCAGAATTTATTTCATCATCATCTCCAACATGTCTCCAAACTCCCCTCGAAAAATTGATTATGGAACGTTGTGTTGAGTTCTGTTTAACCATAGAATGCTTTTTAAATAAAAGACTATGTATTAACTAAAATACAACTATTTACTCCAACATGCTAGATAATAAAATAAACCTATAACAAATTAAATTATTTACTAACCTGTCCATCGAGTGGTGTTGAGTTATAGGGCACGCCAAAACGTCTACAAAAGCTTTCAGAAGCGCCCCAATAAGTACCATTTGGCTGCAAATGCCGCTCAATCATCGTAGCCAACCGGTTGTGCTGCCCCACACATGACTGACACCAACAAGGTTCAAACTCATCAGCATGGTATCCTCGACGTGTCTCAGCTGCGCTAGCTGGGAGCAAACCTGCATCTATCAACTCTTTTATCCTCCTCCTCCTAGTACTAGGAGGCCGATTGTTAAAAACATTGGGATCCATACCAAGCGCCCAACAGAGCGCCTAGGAGAAGAGGAGCATATAAGGGAGCTGAAATGAACAGATTCAAAATTGAAATAAACGGCTATATTATTTGTCACGCGTGACAAAAGTTATTAAGGCTTTGTCACGCATAACAAATATTTGACATGTGTGACAAGATCTTGTCACGCGTGACAATATTTTGTCATGCGTGACAAAGGCTATTAACATTTGTCACGCATGACAAATATTTGTCATGCGTGTCAAATTTTAGCCGTTTGTCACGGTTTTTTAGTTTGAATTTTTGTCACGAGTTGCAAAAAAAGATTTGCCTTTGTCACGAGTGACAAAATTAAAATACGTGACAAACTTTATTGGCGTGACAAATTTGCCCGTGACAAAAGACCCTTGTGCCTTGTAGTGATCTCACGTCTTCAAATCCCGATGTGTCCCGATGTCCGGTGCCTGGCGAGCCTCTTTGAGAGAGAGAAAGACATGGCGTAGTACATGCTCAAAGACCTTGTTGAAATGGGGGTGGCCCCAGAGATGACTGGATAGTTCAACAAAAAGGCCACCGTAGCCTGCCGGAGGTTGCAAACAATGAAGTGTACTTGCAAAAGCCCAAAGATTTAGAATGTCAACAGGCTTGGGAACTTACAAAGAGAGCTGGCCAACTTGTGAGCATCTATCCCCATTCGGGTTGCCAATTGGAGATGAGGAGAGATGCTCCACATGTGGGCTCGCATTCCGGATGATTACACCCCGGTCACCAAGCTGAAATGTGGCCACGTGATATTATGTCACCGCTTGAGTTTGCTTTATGGAGAAGACACAATAATCCGAATGCTCGAAAACGCCCCAAAGAAGCTTAGTGGAGGAATTGGGGAAGACAAATAAGCAGAACCCTTATATGTTTGGCAAAGACACAAACACATAGTTGAGACAATTGACATAGATGAGGTGGTAGCTACAACTCCAGACAGCAACAGGAAAAGGAAGCATGATAGAACACCTCTTAGTAAAAGGACCCCCGGACACAAGTCTACAAGGACTCGAACTCCACAAGCAAGAACAGCCAGAAAAGGTACACGCTTGTTTTCTGAATTGGGAACATTAGAAGCGCCTGTAAACAGTGCACAACAAGATGCAAGCAGTCAGCAGCACAATGCAACATCTGAAAGCACAGTGCTAAAGACACCAACATGGTCCAAAGCAGATTCCAGTAGTTCTGACGATGTTGACAATTACACTATAGTTTCAAATTCTGCAGCAGCCTCTACAAAGGCATCCTCTAACACTGTTGATGCAGGGGCAGACAAGGATGTTGAAGATGTGGAGAAGCAGGTTGACAAGGTTGTGACCCGAATCACTAGGTTCACAAGGTCAAGGACCTAAAATGTTACAGAACCCGAGAGTGAGGATGAGTCAGATGATTCGGTTGATGGATCAATATGCATTTGCCTGCAGAAGGAGAAGGCAGACACAAGTGGTACTTAGTGAATCTGAAGATGAAGATAGTGAGAGAACCCAGACAGATAATGAAGAAACCAAAGTGCCAAAACAACCTATTACATATAAAAGGTGCAATCTAATATTTAAGTTCAAGCAGTTATTTTTCTTGTCGTTCTGCAAGTTTCAGTTGGTAATTGTAGCACCACTTTTGATTTTGCAGGAGAACAAGGAAAGTAGTTTCTGTGGACAGGGTTGATAAACCACCTAGTCCCCAAAGGCTCGCGCAGATAGCCGAGGCACCACTTTTTGGGGCGTGGAGATCATGGGGCGATGCATCTCAAAGATGAACGCCGGATTCACCATCACCGCACCAAAGAAAGCCACAACACATGACAAAGACTGCTCAAAGACATGGAAGAAGGGGGTGAGGGATGGCAACCTCCCAAGAAACTCATGGTTCTGGATATAAATGGAGGCCGGTACATACACAACAGAGGAGAACCGGGAAAAAGTATTGCCTCGACCGACACGCATTCATGTAGTGAAAGAGATCGCAAAACAAGTGGGCACCGATTTGCGCACCAGGTTACCATGAGTTTGTGGAGTGGGCTTTGCAAAAATTTGAAGTTGTAATATGGAGTGCCTCTTCTTCGCAAAAGAACACAAGGGATATGGTAGTCACCTTTGTTCCCGGATTTGAAGACTAAGTTTCTAAAGATTTATGGCCAGGAGCAGTGCTACACATGTAACCACCCAAGCAACTCAGTGAAGCAGCTTCATTTCAAGGAGTTGAAGGTTGTACTTGAGGACTTTCCTAGATACCATGGTCAAATTTTCTTGGTAGATGACAGCCTACACAAAGGGTTTCTAAACCATGCACACACAACCCTTCCTGTTATGCCTTTCAAGGGGCAGGAAGAGGAAAATTTCCTACAGAGATTTCTGGTTCCATCATTGGAATACTTGTCAAATCATACGGTTGAGGATACCTGTTGCCCCCAAAGGGCAACATACTAATTGTGTTCTATGTAGTCAAGCTAGATTAAGTTATTATGGAAGACTAGGTCAAAGTTTGGAAGAGCTTGGTAGTCAACATTGATATGAAGGTCAAGGGAGTCTCACCTTCTAGGTCAACAAGTGTTCAAGCCCAAAAGTTCACAAGAGGTACTTCATTTAAGGTCAAAGGCTTAGCCAAGAATATGCTCTAGGATAATCTGGGATATGAAGTTTGGAAGATACTATTTGAATTTGGAAGACAAAGTTTGGAAGACCCCATGGTATATAGTTTTTAATTTTATCTTTTTACCTCATCTCATTACCTCCATTCTTGCACCTTTGGCCCAACATTGCCCTCATACCTATTGCTTATTCCCTTGCCATGCTCACCTTGCTAAAATCACCATTTTATTCAATTCCTTTGCTATTTCCTCCAAATATTACTACATTGCTTATTCAAAAAACATTCAAGTCCTTGTTGCAAAGATATTATTCCCTTCTTTTGCATTTTTACTTTCATTTCCTTAATAGCCCTTCATAATTTCTTTTGCCTCCATCTTACTCCATCATGCTTTCATTGGTATATTCTAAGCCTTGTCAAAAGATGCTCAAAAGATTCTGTATCCCTTTACACGTGTGGGTAATCTTCCCTATGGTTGAAGAGTTAGGACCTCTTTTAAGTATTCCATGAAAAATGCCTTCAAACCATTGGCCAAGTCTTTTAAATGATCAAATACGGCATATACAGGGCATATTCCTTCAAAAATACGAAACCGTATCGCGAAAAATATGCGAAAATACTGCTGATGAACCCTAAAACTGGAAATCCGGCTCGAATCATGCCATCCCGCGCTCCATTCTCCCTGGAACCACCCTATTCTTGGATTCCAGAATCTAAGCAACAATTTAAGCCTAAATTCATTACCTGAAATCACTGGAATCAAAATTAAAAAACTATATACAGGGGAAACGCAATCACAACATTTTCGAAGGCCCAGATGCACTCAAATCCGACATTGATCAATGATGAGCATGACCTAGATTCTTGAAGTCCCTGAGCATTCCTCGACTGGATTTGCAAAGATCTAGTTGATATTACCTTCAAAAATTATCTTATGACTTATGATGATTATTTTACAGTATTTGAAACCTTGAAGCCTCATTATCTATTGCTATTATGATGTATTACCTTCATATCAATATAAATTGACAGCCAAGTTGTTAAATCCATCTCTGATATTTTTCTTAGCAATTATCTCCTCAAAATATTTTACAGAAAATCCCTGAGTGTTCTAAAGCACTATTGGTCTACTTGCCATCCATCCTTAGATCATTTGTGAGCTAAAGGCTTTGAAAAAATCAAAAAATACCACATCTAGCTCAAGTTAGAAAAATTAGCATTCTGTTCTGATCATTTTTTACTGTATTTTGCCAAATCCAGCCTCAAAAATACTTCCACAGTTCCAAGTGAGATTTTGACTGCATGCCTCTCTTTCTCATCACCATTAGAGTACATTTGCTTTGGAAATTCCTAAAAATACGCTTAGCAACTCCAAATCTCATTTTCTGATCAATGTTTTCACAGTTGACCTCTATTGACCAATTTTTGACCCCACTTTGAGATTGAATACCTGTCAAATTTATAGTCTGACTTGGTCAGAGACTTTATCACTGGATTCTCACAACTTTTTTGAGCAAGTCTGAAGCAGTTGACTCGAAAAATCAATCCATCTTTCATCACTACAACTGTTTGAGTCAAGGCACCATTTTCTAGAGATGGGAAAGGTATAAAACTTTGAGTTTTTGAACTTCTCTCTATATTTATCTTGCATAGACTGATCACCTTAAGTGATCTGGAGGTTCTAACCCCAATTTGAGTGTAAACTCAGATTGGTTTCTTGTGGTTGACCTTTAAGCCAGGTTTAGGGTCAACAATACCATTTCACAGTTAGACATCTCTGATGCATGGTTGGAACCAGAGACAGTCCTTGTGCTGGATTACTGTCTCTCGAACTATCTTGTCTCAGCCTATTATGTCCTCGATGCTCCACCCCAGGTACAAAAGCAGCTGCTGAACATACCTCCTGACTCTATGTTATGAATTTCAGTGTACAATTTTCTGTAATATATATCAAGCATTGTCTCCAATACTACAAGCACTGTCTCCAATACTAAAATACTCCAATACAGTAGTCCAATACTACAAACATTGTCTCACAAGCATTGTCTCCAATACAATCATCAAAATTTGAGATAAGTAAACAAGTAACTACAGACCTGTTAAAATGATAAAACAACTAGGTCAAAGCATATTCAACCTTCATATGGTAGACTGTCAAGGATCATCTGGTGAGTAGCCTGTTCAAGGGAAAATCTGTTGATGCCAGGAATCTGATTCATCTCAAACTTGATTGCTGATACGTGATGACTGTACTGGAAGGTCATGCCTTTGTCTTCAATTAGCTCCCAGCTACCATCGGGCTGGACAACATAGTACAAACCAGCCAACACATGTTCATCGACATTGAAGGTTCGACTTGACTATCCTTGACAATTTTGTCAAGGATATGCCCTCGACTTAACACATTTCACCACATAGAAATCTGCATTCTCGATTTCCCTCCTCGGCTACAACGGCAAAGTTATCACCTTCATCTATGTTTCCACTAAGCCATTCTCCATCACCTTCAAAAATGCCTCATCGATTTAGCCTTGATTACCTTCACCAAGAGACTTATCCGGCTTTAGTGTAACATATTTTCCAATTTCTCAACCCGTGCTTGTTCACACAAGATGACCGGTTTCCTTTCAAACAAGTTACCAATAAACAACTTAAACCTCTATGAGCCACCCTTGTGCTTGATTTGGCCAAGTATGTCCTGATGCCGTGTATTTCCTTGGTCCCTTCTACCATGGCACAGTCCAGCCGGTCTGTCCTATCAACATCATCCTTTCCAATTAACCAGAAGTGCACGCAAAAGCCGGCAACAAGTATTGCGGTTCCGCAGGCGATGCTGAGGGCACAATAATGACATTACAATGATACCAGATAAAAGAAGATGAAAGCACGTAAAAGCACATTACCTTTTGATGTCCCCGTTGCTGGCACCTTCATTCCAATGAGTAGCGAATTCGCAGGCATCAGCAGCACCCCTAAATCTCACTCCATCATACTTGAGCTGTTCTCTAGTGAATGCACCCTTAAGAACTGCCCCCTGCCCATCGTGCTCTCCCTTACCATAGGATGTCCCAAAGAAATTCCATATTATTTCCTTCCCTAGCTCATTATGATATCTTGGCAGGAAATAGAATGGCCGGGAAGATTTGAATTGGCTAGAACAACCATCTGACCAAACTATATGCCTGAAGAATTCAACTCCATTGGAGACCAGCCAAGAGTTGTGCTTTCTAAGACAGTGCTGCACAAAAAGAGTGTCATGAATCTTGTCATCACTTAAGTAAAAATGGATTTCCTTCAATAACTTCCTGGTACCAGAACTTTTGTCTATCCTATATGTGATGTAGACGAGAATTGTTATCTGGTCATTGTGCCAGCGCTGGCTCTGAACCTCCCTTTGTATTTTTATGATGTAATTCTCTATAAAATCAATTACAGAAACAATGGTGCCATCTTGGATATTGTCCAGGCAACTCCTGAATTGCTGAGCCTGCCATCTAGCCCTGTAATTATGTGGCACAAATGTCTTCAATGTCGAACACAGGTAGGAAATAAAATCCTTTGGCGCTGTTCTCTTGTAAGACAATCTAAGAACTGGCTTTTGTTCTTTCTTTTTTTTTACCCTTGCCGGTTTAGGTCTCGTCTTCTGCTGCAGTTTTAGACTGTGTTCCATCTGCTACCTTAGCTTTCTTACTTTTGTTTCCCTTCTTGGTGACATTGGCTCTTTTCTTTCTGCTGCCACCTGGTACTTCCTTAGTAGCACAATCTGCAACTCCACCAGCATCTTCTGCCTCCTCTGGAACCTTTAGCAAGGTCTGAGCAGATAAAACATAATTTTAGTGCAAGTTGAAAGCAGAAAGCAGAATACAGCGGACATCAGCACATAACAGTATGATGCAGCATGCATTAATGAGAGTTTTACCTTCTCAAATGTTTTCCATTCCAACAAGAATTCATGATTTTCTCTTTCTCTTGGACATATAGGAAGATTTTATGCCACAGCCCTCCAGAGCTCACTGCTTGAGTCATATATGTGCTGGCTGGCCAGGCACACGTCACCAGGTCCACAAACCTCACAAGAGCACTGGCAATCTTCACCATGAAATCCAGTTTTCACTGATCTTAAAGCATTTAGGCCTACTCTAGCATACTCCAACTTCATATGGCAGGTTTCCCTTTCTGATACTTTTTTTACATAAAGAGGCTTCAACTTCTCGAAAGCCTTTAAGTAAGCAGGGTGTTCAGGATGTGCCTTTTTGTATTCTTGAAAAAGCTGCAGCTAAATTGTGGTCTCTGGTTAGAAATATTTCTGCAACAGAAGCAAGGAGTTTTTTGTATGGAAACATATACCTGTGTGACCTCCATAAGGTGCAAGGGATAAGAAATTCGGAAGCCCGAGTCTCCAACAGAGCTCACAACATCCTTCTTGCAAAGAGAGACTCTGCTATTCTGTTTCCAGAATTCTGTAATGCTTTGCTTGCAAGCAGGGGTGAGAGAATCACAACGCAACCTCCTTTGGAAGTTAGACCATGGACCATTTCCAAGGACATCTTCCGATTTCCTTAATGCAGCAGTTGCAATTGTTGTCCTTGTGGCACCTATCATAAGAAATATTGCACATTATTCAATGAAGGTAGCATCAGCAAAAATAGCGAGATTTGGTCGCATTAGACGAGGCTCTCAAATAGAAAAGGAACTAGAAATAGAAAGGGTAAGGGTAAGGGAAATAGCAAGTCATAAAATATGCAAATACGATGCATTGATTGCTAGCATCACAGGTTTGATGTTTTTGCTTTATCTTTCACGACGCTGATCATCTATCTAGATCTTCATCCTCCTAGGACGAAAATCCATAGGATAGAGGTCATGTGGTATAATGTTGAGCCAATGAATGAAGCTGCAAAGGTTGCTTTGGGAAAGGGGGATTATCACAGCCATGTTCTTGCATTTAAGTTGTATGTCATAAATCCAAGCAATTCACAGTTCTTAAGTTCTTTTGCATCATCCCCTCCCCCCTTTATTTTTCTATTTAGATTCTTCATACATTGTTTCATATATTATGAAGCATCAAGTATTCTATTGACTTGATGTATTTGGGCTCAACTTCGAATTTTGGGGAAGCAACTATGCCAAATATTCAGTACAAGCTCATGATACTTGATGGACAAAAATCAGGTTAGATCATTGCGATTTTGTGTGCTGCCTTAGTGTATGAAAATGCGAAGGCATAATTTATAGAATATTAGGATTTAAGTTTGAACATAGATATGATTCTAAACTGAGTGATCTAATCTTGATGAAAATATGCCAATGTAGCAGTTGCTATAAACTTGGTCACCCTTTCAATGAGGTGTTCCATTAGCTGGAAATAAGCCTCACATTGAAGGTGAAGCTTTTGAATATTATGATTGCTTGGCCCTAAATAAGTTGTGCCTAGTACTTTAAGTCTCAGATCATTCCTAATAGCAAAGCTTTATTCCGTATCATTGTACTCAATTCTGAAATTCGTGTGTTCTTTATTTTATAGGTTGCCAAACGATAAAGGTAGTTCATCTAGCTACAAAGAATTTTGTTCCCAAATGTTCAGGGTTATGGATTTCCAGTTAATCATGACTTTGAACTATGATTTAAGCCGCTTCACCCTCCGGCCATGGAGGGCAACCCTCCATGCACAGCACCTTGTTTCAGTTTGTTTGCATAGCGTGGTTTGTTTGGACATGGTTTCATGAATCTTGTCGAGTTGTTAGGCCATAAAGGTTAGGCTATTTTGGAGTGGAAAGCATTTTGGTTTGCGTGTGTTTCACTTTGAGGCAGGCTTGGTTTGAGGTATTCCCATTGGTGATTCTAAGGGTTTTTTTGGATGCCGGTATCGCTCTAATTTTTACATGTTGCATGGTTTTCTTAATGGTTTGCTTGGTTATTTTGCACTAAATATGGTTGTTCTTGCTTTGGCTTATCCTTTCAACACAAGGTTGCTTAAGGCCCAGGCATTAACAGACTCGATGTTTATTGAAGAACGAGATATGGCTTTTCATTCATCTTGGATTAGGCACGTTTTACATAGTGTTTGGTGCTTATATTGTTGACTCAACCACATCAGGCTTCATTTATCGTAAGCTTTTATATTTTTAAGATTTTGTTGTTGTTTGACATCTTAGTCAGCACATAGGGTGCCTCGACCACTTATACAAGTTCAAGCTTTTTTGCTATTGAATGCCCTAAATTGAGCTCATATTTGTTTACATATTTCTTTTCCTTGAAATTGTACTCCGTGGATGCATGCTCTAGGTCCTTGCGGATTTCTTTGTTCCTTGAGTATTCTCTACTCTCCAGTTGTGCCTCTATACATGTGCTATAATGATGTACCCAGTTCTAAGATAGGTTGGATTTATGCTGGCTCAGTCTTTTAGCTTAATTTTTCTGGTCTTATTATGCGATGGTTTTTCTGTTAATATGGTGTTTTTTAAAAGATGTATTCTACTTAAGTTGACTTGGTATCGGAAATTTCCCTCGAAATTGTAGTTCGTACAAGCACTATAGTCTCATCTTTGCCATGTTTTATGTCATTATCTAGATAGTTTGTTTTAGATTACATATTCTATTGTTAGTTCTATAGTTCATGTGTACATGCATCTTCTGCTATGCCCTGGCATTTATCTCGGTAATTACATAGTTCATTTTTTAAAATGCATATTCTATTTTATATTTTATCGGCTAAAATAGTTCATTTGTGAAGTACATATGTACACGCACTTGTCAAATGCCGTTTGGCCCTTTTGTTATTTGCTAAATGATTCGTTTTGATATTGCTCGACCCATGTACCGATTCCCTCATCTTGGACTTGTCAAGTACTTGCGATATGCCACCTCATACAAGTATTGCCAAATCCTGGGCATGTTTAGTAAATGGCAGGGGTTTATATCTCCTTGATGACAGGATGGAAATTGGATGTGTTGGGAGACACTATTTCCACGGTCAGGTATCTATTTCAATTTGCTCTTTAGTTTTTGCATTTTCTACAGGTAAGTTCGCTTTGCACATGTGTACTTTCACTAACATTTTTCATTCTTTAGGGTGGGAGCACCCATTTGAGCATAAAGTAACTTCGGTCGAATGTCTAATTCTTTGCTTGGCTATTCCATGTATTTATATCTTTGCAGTCTATGGTAGCGTCCTTGGCACCATAGGTTTCTTAGTTAAGGGACGCTCATTTGTTTGTCCATTTCACATTGTTTTCTTCTTGGAATTTGTTGATTTCGTTCTGCATGTTATGGGGTTTCCAGTCATCGCTAATTTATTTCTGCGGTTACACGGTTCGTTGGTTTAATTAGAAGTAGCTCATTTCTCTCCATTCTCTCCTGTCTGTAGTTTCATTTGGTACTCCGTATGCTTGCTCTATTTCTTTTACCTCATGACTTTCCCTCTCTCTTCCTTCCCTTTTGCATAACTGTCTCGTCCCATTCAACCTTTGCTGCATCAGTGGTATCAATTGCCCTATTTGTTCTTACTCCATGTATCTCACGATCAACGTTGGGCAAAGTTTTTAAACCCAATCGGAAATTTTTCTACTCTTTCATCAAATAGCTAGATATTTTCAGTTCTTAAGAATTTGCTCACGATGTCCCCTTCGTTTGGTTTTTCATTCCTCGATATCTTTTGATTTGTTGTGCTCTGGTCCTCTTGTCTTAATCCCATTTCTCTATCCATTTCATTTGCTTATGTTTCCTTTTTTGCTCTAAAATTTCTTGAGCTTGATGGAATTTTTAACAAGTGAGAACAAAGTGCCCTTCTGATAGATCCATGTAGGATACTAGAAAATTGACAACCACAGGTCTTGCATAGAACAGAATGTGCACTACTAGTATCTCCCAAATTCTCTTATCTTGCTAAGAAAGATTGAACATGTTTTGCAATTACCTTGAGAGTACCAATCACCCTTAATCCCTTTTCTTCATCCATTTCATTTGCTTCTGTTTCCTTTTTTGCTCTAAGTTTCTTGAGCTTGTTGGAATTTTTAACAAGTGAGAACAAAGTGCCTTTCTGATAGATCCATGTGGGATACTAGAAAATTGACAACCACAGGTCTTGCATAGAACAGAATGTGCACTGCTATTATCTCCCAAATTCTCTGCTAAGAAAGATTGAACATGCTTTGCAATTACCTTGAGAGTACTAATCACTAACAAAGTTCACGTCTAGTGAAAACTATCTCTGGTTCGTCCTCATATGAAAACTATCTCTGGTTCGTCCTCATATGAAAACTATCTCTGGTTCATCCTCATATCAACCAAAGAAAACAAAGGCTAAGGATCAACACTGGATGTTATCTCCAACCATCAGATAGGCATTGCCACTGAGTGACAAATTTCTATACATAACTGGATACACTTTTTATTTTCTTCCCTGCTCGTAGTAGCCTCTACAGAATTGAAGAAGCCATTGGATATGGACTCAATAGAGCACACAGGGGATTGCAGATCATATAAATTGTTTACCACACATTATACAATGTATCAGCAATTGATACATTAGCTGTTTTATTTTGATGCAACCTTGTGGATAAGTTTGCTTTGTGCAGTTTGTCTAGAAGAATGGAATGGAATGGAATGGAGTGGAGTGAAGTGGAGTGGAATTGAATGTTATCGTCCACAGAGACCAACTTGTCTATGGGACTCAAATAAAGAAAATAGCAAGCGTATTACTATTAGGATTAAAAATCCCTGTCTCAAAGGGTTTTCGGGAAAAAAACCAGCATAATTGAGTGCGTGTATTAATCCATAATTTCTTGAAGATATGATGCCAACAAGCCCACAAAACACATGTAGTGGCTGATTAGGAAGGACTAATTGGACATAGCATGCCTGGATGTGGTCGTATGCTTGACAGTTCTGAAGGGCGTGGCATCAATCCTCAATGGATCCCTGCTAGCAGCATTGACAAATCTTGTTCTCGTGTGCCTCCCTGATCAATCTGCATGCCTCAATGAGGAGGTGATGTGCCCCCGTGAATGGAAGCTATCAGTCTGTGTTTCTTCAAGAACAGATGTGTCCACAAGTAGCATTGTGGACCTCGTGTCAACGTGGGATTGATCTTCTGCTTGTAGTGTATTGTTTTAACCTGTTCCAAGGCGTCTGCATCCCAGAGTTTGCTAATGAAGCAAGCATAAAAGTACTGCCACAAATGGTGGTGGTCTTCAATTTGGACCTATATACACCTCTGCTTCTGCATGTTCCAACGCGAGAACCATTGGACTCGTTTCTTCTTCCAGCAGGCTTTGAGGCATTGTGGCCCCAGTGCCACAACATAAGCAAGGTTGGGGAGACGGGCATTGCCCATATTGATCACTTTATGAAAGTAGATGAGGTGGCACTCCAATGCGGCCCATTTGAAGGGACAAGAAATCTATTTTCTGCAAGTAGATCTAATAAGGAACTATGGACTTTACCCCAAGTGTGCAAGCTAAGAAGGCTTTCTACACCTACTCCAGATCATTTTAGGTGGAAAGAGATATTATCGGGCCCCAAACCTCAATCCCATATAGGACAACAGGCTCTACCAGTGCTTTGAGAAAGTGTGACAGATGGGCCCAGGCATACAACTATGCTTTATAATTGTTGTTCTGCATAGCATATAGTGCTTTCCAACCTGCTGTGATGCGTAATCGTATGGAAGTGTCCTTATATGTGGTCAATGGAAACTCCACTCGCAGACATTTGTAGGTGGAAGCTACTTCCACATTTTGTCTCTGGTACGTGAAAGAAGGAGCCCCTGGCTGGCGCGATGATGAGACAAGCAACACCTTAGTCTGAATCAAGTTAACGTGCATGCTAGTGAACTGGCAAAAGATGTCCAGAGCATCCAAATGGCGTTGCATGTCAGCTAGAGTGTAGGCTAAGAGGTCAACAACATCAACGTATATGAACTGTTGAATTATGTGGTGTAGAGCTCCCGCTCCCTCGTGTTTAGTGAGCCAATCTTCCAACTAATCCATATCCGGGCCAACGACCATTGGAGAGAATGCTCAGATTGGCATCCCTGGCAAACTCCAATACTATTGACGACAGGCTATCCTGATGGTGCCATTTAGCTTGAGCATGCCTCATACAACCTGTATATCATATTTTGCAAATCCATAGGGGCCCCAACTAGCTCAATCTATTCCACAACTTATCCCGAGGCACAATGTCAAAAGCTTTTGCAAAATCAACAAAGCAAAGAAGATGTGTCTTTACCGACGATTCCTTCTATCTTCAACCAAGGTCGGAAGAGTGAATATGTGACCAATAGTGAAGCGTCGTAGTCAAAATCCTGCTTGTGTGAGAACCCGCACCTCTGCTTCCTCTGCCCACATCGTCATCTGTTGCTCGAGAATGCTGGCCAGCATACACATCTGATGCAGGGTGAATTGACCATGATGGTGCAAGAATTGTTCTGGGCCGTCCGTGGTCACCCGCTTTGTATATGGGGAACAACCGCTAGTGGTTCACCGGGGAGAGGGAGCCTTCTTGTATTACAATGCCATTAGGATGGACATCATCGGAGGCCTGGCCCATTTGAGTGGCTCTACCTGCATGCCATCCAAATTTGCCGCCTTACAATTGGCGAGACATTGTAAGCCCTTGTGATATCTGCCTCTATGATGACTAGTGCTGGGCCCATCTGTGGGGTAATTGCTACCCAAATCCCAAGTGGATCATAGAGCTGCTGCAAGTACTGTATCCACAGCTTTGAAGTGATGTTCCTTGTAGGCTGCAAAGGCTTGTGCAATACCCTTTGCCAGAAAGGCCTGGGATGATGGTCCAAGAGGTAAAACATTTCTCGTTTATGTTCCACAATGTACCTGGCTTTCTTTCCCTTGAGAAAATTGCGGTACCCTGATCGCAAGCAGGTGCAATGCTGGGACAGTGACCTGTCAAAGCCAGTGTTTAAGTTTCCTACACTTGTCATTAAACCATTAGTTGCGAGGAAAGTTTGTAGCTCCGCAAGGGTCGTTGTGGACGGCTTCTCCCAAATTATCCGTCAGCAGCAGTCATAAGCACATTGATTAACTGAGCAGTCTGTTGCTGTAGCATGGGGAGCTGCAGGATTCCCTCTAGGTTAGTTGTGACCACTCGGCATTGGCCACTGTATGATTGTAATCTAAGCGCAACTGAGGCACACGAGCCGTTGGAGCAATGGGCATGAGAATACTCTGCCAATCCGCCTGTAGGAGGATGGGTTGGTGGTCAGAATCAACTTCTTCATCTCTACTATCTATACCAATGCAAAGGTGGATAAGCAAGTGCAGATCCTGCTCTGCCACTTTAGGGGTTAAATTAGCTTCCAAAGATCGATATACTAGGGATGCTTTTGGCCACCCTTCGATAGAGGATGGCCATTGCACTAGTCCATGGCAAATTACCAAATCAAAGATATTGCATAGTTGAATCAACTGCCTACCATAGCGTGTGATCTGGCTATTATCCGATGCAGCTGGCCAAGGCACCTCTACGGGGGCGCACCTGACGTGCTACAGCTACGCCTATACATGCATTGATGTCTCTAAACAATATGACCCTACCCAACTGTTTGTATTGTTGTATGTCATCCTATAGATGGACATAGGGTTGCAGTCTATCCACATCTGAGTGAGAGTGATAGAAGTTACTATATGCATGTGGGAAGTAGCATGCCACTAGAAAAGGAGGGTCCACATTGCAATGTTGTACCCACACCCACAGGTAACGATTGTGTCTGTCTATCTTGCGCAAAAAGACTGATGGTGCCAAGGCTATTCAATAGTAGCATGTGTGTCTGTCTATCTTGCGCAAAGAGACTGATGGTGCCAAGGATATGTCCTCGCTTTCCTGTGCACTCATTGAACACCGAGTAATGCTGATAGCCTGGCAAATCTGATAGCCCATGTCCTGCATGCTTCCATGTCTCCATGAGGAAGATGAAATCCATTTTGGCAGCCATGGAGTTTAAATTATCTCATTTCTACCAGAGAAAGCCTCGGCAATTCCAGGAGGTCATACATAGGTACAATTCCTATTTGTGAGTGGTAGATATAGATGCTGATGCACTTGGACTTGTAGTGGCAATAGGGGGTACTATGTGGTGCATGAAATGAAGCAAGGCAGAAGGAGTGATGGGATCTGATTGAGAAGTTGGAGCAGCAGCAACAACAATACTTGTAACATTTGCAGCAGTATCGGCAGTAAGACCTCGAGAGGTTGCAACAGTATGATGCAGCACGTATGTGACCTCAGACTTTGTAGGTTGACAAATCCGCATATTGCCCTGGATCAGTATTGCCGCCCCCCCTTGGCGAAGAATGTTCTTAACTTGGGCCAACTCCTGCCTGCGGAATTCCTATTGTGTCAGAGTGAGGTCTTGGTCAACATACAGTGATATCCCTTTCAACTATTTGCCATGTAGCAATATAGCTTCTCGTATTAACATAGCTGCGACTGTAATGTGATAATACGTGGGCGGCCAGGGCATTGAACACCATGTCTGCCTGCCTAGCAATGTGCCGGGTATATGGAATGCCATACATGAGGGGATTAGGCTCTGGATCCATCTGATGATGTTCTCCCCTGCTTCCTCCGTTAGACCCCGGACCACCACATTGTGGCTCATTCGTCTCAACTCCTGCTATTCTCTGACCCTTGGGATAATGTTGACTATCTTGGCAGGTGTTGGTTGCTGTCTTTGGGTGCATGCTGTGACCCATGTTGGGGACGTGGCAACACATGCTGTTTTGATAGAGCAGTTGTTGCCTGTCTGGGCTGGTAGCGCTAGGGCATTTGAGTATGAGAGGAGCCGCAGCATATGGTGGAGTCTCCCTCCCTTGAAGTCGAGAGGCCAACCTTGCCAATTCATGCATGCACTGCTGCAATTGCTCGTGAGCATCTGCATGGAGGCCTTTACCTTGCTGGATTACGATGGCCCGCAGCTCTTGGACGTCTAGTTTCCTAGCAATTGTGACACTCCCAGAATCCGATGCTCCCATCGTATAAATACGAGAATTCCCCTCTCGTGGCATCACCATGGAAGGGCCCTCCATCTAACTCGGACTACTTGGGATGGCCAAGTGTCCGGGTGCGAAACACGGAGGTGTCATTCATCCCATGTCCTCTATGGGAATCCTATACAGTGGAAGCGTACATACATATTAGCAGACATCGATCATGCTCAAAATAATATACCACCACGAAGGGTGGTCCATCCATCATCATCATCTAACTAACAACACATGTACAAGAAAATACAAGCAATATACCATAAACAAAGGCTCTACCTTGGGCTCAGACTCCATGGGGTCGACTGACAGTCAGGGCCTCAAGATAACAACAGACAGAGATATAACATGGCGTACTCCCATGGAATCACCCTATGAGACTACTCCGGGTTACATCTCCCCGGTCCGATGAGGCAGGTCAGGGAGGCACGCCTCCCCGAGCATGAAGGATCCCTGGGTGTGCTAGAGGATATGTGCCACCCACTCAGTGACCCCCACATCCGTACCTGACTTACTCCCCTAAATCTAAAGGCTGGCTCATCGCGCCCGTTCGAGTCCAGAACATCCCTATAGGCACGTCGCCTGCGATCTAGGGAGTGTCAGACCCATACCCGGCCCACACTCAGTGACCGGCTATAAGCCTAGCACACTACAGGAGTCCTGTAGCCAAGCTAGGCAAGACCCCACTCCCGATTCACTATCATACCCGTTATCTGGTGCTGAATCACATCATAGCATCCACAGCCAGGTGGGCTCTTGTGCACAGGCCACAATTACTGGGTTTTAAGAGTTCTAGCTAAAAACATCTCTACTTCTAGGAAGCTTTAAGGTCTCTACCCTCCCCGTACCCCAGACACACAGGAGAAATAGAAAGAGAGAACACAATCATGATCAAAGTATCCATCATCAACTTAGTAACATATAAAAGAGAAGTTAACCATTCCATCTAATCAGCGAAGTGTTAGCTGAAGCACAGACTATCTAGGGACTAACCGGTCTCTTGGTTAGAGCCATTGTCACGAAAGGCTTCCATTCTTCAAATCTGGACTCAGTAGCTAGTAGCTCCTCCTTCCTCCAACTCCCCCAAATCGATTTGGGGCAGAATTGAGGGTAGGGCCCCAATTTTCCTTCCAAACTTGGCAAGTTCCTCCTGGCCAATCGATTTGGGTCAGGTGGCACTGCCGTATTGGTTGACTTTTACTAATTAATAACCTAATTAGCCTAATTAGGTTATTTACACACAAATATTTTAGCATATAGCTAATAAAAACCCTTTTAGGTTAGCCCAAGTTAGCCCCTATTGACCCTTAAGGGTCTACTCATGCTCTTGATGTGTCCTAGTATGTATACGCATACCGTATAAATACATGGAACGTCACAAACATTTTCTCTAAAGCTAGCTAACTCTGCTCTTGTAATATGTTAATCGGTTAGGATGAGATTCAAGCAGTTGTTGTAAGCTGTTTACCCAGGATATGTTGCTTGATGTTTTGCTTTTCAACTCATTTTTTTCCATGGAAAATCGGCCATAATGTTGCTCAAATCTGGTTAAAGAACTTATAAACTTCGTTTTGCAACCTTGCCCTCTGTATTCTCACAAATGTTTCCTTTGTTTGGTCCTCTGCACAACCCCTCTCCTTTGCAGCCTTGCACTATTCATTTATTTGCACAGATTCCAAATTATTGTTCGAATTCCCAAAATATATAAGGCTGGGGCAACCCTTAAAGATGATCAGAGACATGCTGTGAGAGTCATGTTTTCCATTTTCCTGCTTGCAATCCAAGTAGTATCACCTTGAAGATTGTTTCTTGTTGAGTTCTTCCTCTTATAGCTATCTTTATTATAGCACAAATATTTTCTAGAATAAGGCCTTCTTAGGAGAACTGGTCATTGCAGGTATTTGTTGCAAATGCAAACAAGCCCCCAAAAATAGTGAGCATTTTTATTGCCAATAGGAGCAAATTGCTTCGTTTCCTCAGGGATTCTAAGACACAAAATGGTAAAGGTAGATTTATTCCTAACATTAGTGTTTTCTTAAAATGAATCCACTACGTACATGCTTATTTTGTCGGGGGATGAGCAGCTTGATCAAGAAATAGCTCTTTAGTAATGAATGAGATTGCCATTTTGGAACCTAGAGATGCCTAATAAATGATGCCTGATATATTGTATATTATATTGGTGGTTATTTTTTCTTACAAAAATTCCAAATGAGCAATTTGTTGTTGCAGATGGCTATGGCCATAATGTCCTGATATATTCTATAACATATTAAATGTTATTTTGTCTAATGAACAATTAGCTTGATCCATCTTTGCCAATTACAGATTCCTTGGAGGAATGATCTATTCTATGCTTTGTGGATTGTTTCAGTCTACATGGAGTATGGCAAAGTTTATATGAAGTATACAAAAAATCTAGACTGAAAACATTCCTTTTGCACATGTTTGTTCGAGACACGGTTTATCATATGCTCTTTGGAATTTAGTTTTGTGATCAAGTAGAGGTCGTTAGGAGCTGTGCTGCATTTGGCTTACTTTGGATAATATGTACTTGATCGAGATATACTCTAATCTCAGCTTCAAGTTTATGGAGACTTGGTATTTCAAGGGTCTATTTCATGTATTTGATATTTCCGCTTTTCAGTTAACAGTTTTGGAATGAAGCTGGTAAAACATGCTATTTTCTTTGTGTTTCTGGATATGATAATTAAAGGTTAAAGATATCTGAATATTTGACTAAAAACGGTTTTGCCTGTATATGATTTGCTAGTACATCTCTTTGCTAAGTTTTCACCCCAGAAATTCAACACGATGGTCTGTTGATGGAGCTGCAAAAGGTGAAGGTATGTTAACTAGTCGCCTCCATAGACGTCGGAACTGTTATATCCACATCTTTGAATTGCCTATTTACAACAAAAAGAAAGAGCCTAGATTACTCTCTGGCTGAAATTGTTCATGGAAAACTACATATACTGCCAAATGTTGCTTTGCCCTAGCTCTGCTATCAAGCAGCTCTGGATGCATCTCCGAAAGCACATCGATGTAGCCTACACTGCCATTTGCTTCGCCCTAGCTCTGCTATCAAGCAGCACGGGTGCATCTCAGAAAGCATATCAATTTAGCCTGAACAATCCAAAATAATTTTTTGTTAAGAAAAGAATCGGGGCATGCCAGACTATAGAAACCTTAACAATTTTATCTACATCTGCATTGGCCCAAAATTTGGTGAGAACACGACCACAAGATTGCATTTCTTATTCAAAATCAACGGCTCAGAAATAGTGCACTCTAGAAATATTGTTTAGTACACCCACAGGAATACAGCAACAAAATCATAGAAAAATCATGCTATAAGCGTATAAAAACACAAAAATAACCCCCTGTTATTATGCTAGATATTTTGTTCATAGCCATTTTCCTAACATTATAACAAACTTTGCATTATAGTTGTAACTGCTAATATAAGATGCATATAATTTGTTACAGGTGCTCCCAAGGGCATAGCCGGAATCGGGCCCTTGACGGACGTCCATGAGCATGGGGACTATTGGTCATGATTGCGGGGATTGGATCTAATGGGCGTGTTGACCGTGTCGGTCCTACCTGAAGGGATGTGGGGTAAATGGTATTAATGGCTAGCGGCGGGTAATGGTTCGCTAGGGGGCACTAATATTGTTAAATATTAGTGCGGCAAGAGTTAGCAGGGATTGCCGGGGCAGAGGACCTGTAGGTTTGCATGGTTGAACATTAGATATTAATGTTAATGTAAGTTATATAGGTCCTAGGGGTAATGTTATTTAAATATAAGGAAGCAATCTTAGCTATGGTTTTAATGCGTATTAAAAAGGTACAGGTGGCACCAAGTTATTGGATGGGTTCTTTGAACTGTTATAACACAGAAGTGGAACGAGCTCGTATCAGGTCCGGACTGCCAGATCGATAAGATAAGCTGGGGAGGACGGATTGAGGTCAAGTAAAGGCCTGATCTGGCTGGTTTTGGGCATGCAAGACTGCCTGAGAACTCAAGAAAGAGTTCTATAAAGCCTAGGAGACGGATTCGAGCAAGAGAGAAATCTGGAGTAGAATTATTGAAGCCCGATTTCTGATAGAATACTTAGAGAATAGATCTACGAAGTTGAGCTTTGATTCGGATTTGGAACCGGCGGATAATGTGGCCCCAAGGCCCGATCGCCAGAGCCGGATCAACATTGGACCCATAGGGTCGGATTGGCGACCAAAGGCGTGATTGATCTTTGCTTGAATTGAGCTTGGCCCACGTGGTCGTAAATAGCGACCCAAGGCTGTGCTTGTGGTCTTAGGGCGTGTGGTCAGCCGCCAAGAATCGAATCCGGATCGTGACCGCGAGGTGCCGAATCTGGAAGATTCATTGAAAGCGATCCGTGTTGCGGCCGAGCCGCACCAGGCTTGGGCCTTGAGGTCGAATTGCGCCGCAGGAACTGCGGATACGATCACGCGAGCGCATTGCCGCCGCCATCGATCGGGCGAGGGGTGAAGCATCCGATAGGGCTGACCTCTAGGGGATTTTCTAAAAAGAATCGGGCTTCGTGGTGAAAGTTCACATAGCGAGAAGCCGCTAAGACTAGCGAGGGATCCGGGATAAGGTGCAAAGGAAGCTAGTCGGGCGTAACACGCCGAGATTGTTCTTAAGGAAAATTTTTTGCGTTGTAACAGTGGTATCAGAGCCCAGAGATTGTGCAAGAACTCAAAGAGTTCTAAGATTGCAGATCATTGGGAATCTCTTAATTTTAAGAGATAACTGTGAATTTAGGATTCTAGAAAATCTAAACACAGGGCCATGAATCTAGTTTTCTGGGAAAATCTAGACTGATGGCAGAAATAGACGAGAAAAGTTCTGTCTTCCAAACCACATGGGAAGTGGAGAAGCGGGAACTTGAGAGTGTTTCAGTCCAGAAGCTGGCTGAGAACCTAGCATGTCTTCAAGGGAAGATAGCGTCCATTGAACAAGAAGTCAATAAATTAGTTACTAAGCAATGCGGATTAATTGCTGAAGTACTGGAAGAGGATACCAAGGGTATTTCTTCACAAGTCCCTTCCCAGGGAAGTTTTGACTGCTTGAATGAACTTATGGCTTATCGTCACTTGCATAGTTTGCAACAAACTGGGGAATTAAGAACCTATGAGTAGGAGCTTCGGAAGCTGCTTGCAATTGTTCAGCCTCTGGATGATGAAAGTCAGGTTTTTTTATTTTATGCGTGGCATAAATGACACTGCACTTAAAATGAAGCTTAAGAGGCTGCATCCGAGGGATGTAGATACAGCCGTATTTTATGCTTGCATATGCAGTCAATCAAGCAGAAGGTTTAGCCTAAAAGACGAAGAACAACCGGGTTGTTCGAGTAGTTGTCATGGGCACAATTCCAGTTCTCAACCAAGACGGGAAGTTCTGGGTGGTTCTAAGGAACAGGATGGTATTAACAGGGTTAATACAGATAAACCTTGTTTGGGTTGTGGAAAGAGAGGGCATGATGTATGGAATTGTCCTAACATTTAATGAAGTTACCTTGGGGGCTTGATTGGGAACTATAGTAAAGTTCTCGAGAAGGAAAAACTAATAGCAAAATTGACTTTGTTATTTAGATAAATTTCTTTTATTACTTGTAGGCACAAGTGATGGACAGTTGGAAAACTGTTGGATGTAAGTATCAGAATTAGTTCAAGGAACTATAGTAAGGTATGTTTTTAATTTTTTTTTTGTATATCTCAATTTTAATGTTATAATGCAATAGGTGCAATTATAATTTGGGTAAGTATATTTTGGTAATATACAAAACTTACAAGATGGGAAAGATATTGGAATATCTTAACATCTTAAAATTAATCCTAGTACGCACCTGGTTAAGGTCGTAAGAAAAAAGGATTAAAAACATAGGAATTTTGGCTAAGCGATAGGGTCGACTTAGCGGACCAAATTCTTATGAGGTAATAGATAATGCTAACTAATGGGAAAGTTGCATGTTCGACTTTTCGAAATAAATGTAGGGCATACTCCCAATGACTAGGAATGGGTCAAGATCAAGGAATAATTCCAAGTCATGTAAACCTTTAAGGTTTAGGCCATGGAATTGCCTCGGGCAATTTAAGGGCACTTGGGTTATCTTCTTAGGACTATTACAAGTCTGTGTTTAAAAAAAGAATGCAATTAGGAATTGCATGTAAGAAGATAGCTTTCTCTTAATGAATACCATGTCTGGTGATGACATGGTTGGTTCTTGTAATTCTATGTATGTCAACATTGAACTACGTTCAGATGTAAAATCTTTTGGAAAGATTTAAAGACGTGTTCCCAGCAGACAGTTGCCGTAAAGGCCACCACTTTCTCGGGGGATGAGCATAAAATTGTGCTTCAACCAGGGGTTAAGCCAATGGTCCGTGCTCCATATCGTCTTGGTCCTCTAGAACTTGAAGAGGTTAAAAGAAAGTGAGGGAATTGTTAAGCAAAGGTTTTGTACGACCAAGTAAATCACCTTTTGCGAGTGCCGTTTTGCTTGTTAACAAAACGGACGGTACTATGCGGATGTGCATAGATTAACCGCGTTGATGTTACTCTGGATCATCTTGGGAGAGCTAAAAGGTTTACCAAGATTGACCTCCGCAATGGATATCATCAGATTCCGCCAAGGTACAAGGGGAGCAGCAATGGCTCCCACCGGAAAACGTGTCAGAGTTACGCAGTTTTCTGGGATTAGCCACGTACTACCGTAAATTTGTACTTGGATTCTCTAAAAGTTGTTGCTCCTCTCACCGATCTTTTGGAAAAAGATCATGATTTTGTGTGGGGGAGAGAGCAGCAAGAGGCGCTTCGGCGCATTAAGGATTTGCTAGTGAGCAGTCCTGTGCTAAAAGTGCCGGATTTGAATCAGGCATTTGAGATCTATACTGACGCTTGTGGCCAAGCGTTAAGAGCAGTACTAATATGAAAGGGTCACGTAGTGGCTTATAAAAGTCGAAAACTAAGTCCTGCGGAAAGGAATTATGCAACTTATGAGCAAGAGTTGCTAGCCATTGTACATGCGTTAAGGACGTGGAGGCACTACTTATGTAGTGGGACGAGCCAAGAGCCGCGCAAGTTTATCATCGATACTGACCATAAACCATTGAGGTTCTCAAAGTCAAGCCGAAATTAGCCCGAGACAGGCTAGGTGGCTAGACTTCCTCAATGAGTTCCATTTTTTTCCATTGAGCATACGCCGGGCAAAAATAATCCAGTTGTCGATGCATTACCAAGGGTTAAGCATATAAATACCTTGACGACTTTGGCAAGTGATCTTATACAAAGGATCAAGGATGCATATCCTGAGGATCAGCAAGATCCAGCAATGGTCAAGCTCGGGGAGCTATGGACTGAGCAAGAGGGTTTGCATTTCTATAAGGGAAGGATTTATGTTCCTTCAAGTGGGGACCTTAGGGAGTCAATTCTACGTGAACACCATGACACTCCACAAGCTGGGCATGGAGGTGAATGGAAGACGTATGAGTTGATTAAGAGGTTCTACTACTGGCCAGAGTTGCAAGATCAAGTCAAGGACTTGGTAAGTCACTGTTTGGTGGGTCAAGCGATGAAGGCGGATCATGGAAAAACTCCGGGATTGTTACAGCCTCTCCCTATACCAAGTGAACGTTGGGAAAGCGTGAGTATAGACTTCATAGTCGTATTACCTAGAACTGCTAGGTAACATACTCAAATTTTGGTGGTAGTGGATCGGTTAACCAAGTATGCTAAGCTTATAGCATTAGAAAAGGGGAGGCTACGGGGCATGACGTAGCAGTTGCCTATTCCCTTGTCTATTGTAAGTGATCGAGATACTAAGTTCACGGGTCACTTCTGGAGAGATCTCATGAAAGGATTGAAAATTCGATTATACATGAGTAGTGGAAATCATCCACGAACGGGTGGGCAAACTGAGCGTATAAACATGATCTTAAGAGGACATGTTGTGAAGTTTTGTCCACGAGAAGCAGTCTAGATGGGAGGATTATTTACCTTATCTAGAGTTTGCTTATAATAATAGCTATCACACGGGATTTCAGATGACTCCCTTTGTGGCTATGATGGGCCGAAACCCAAGGGCTTATTCTGGGATGCATAAGTACCTTAGAATCGAAGTTGCCATACACATGCTTCATGATATGGATGCAATCCTGCAGCAATGCAAGCAAGCATTGCGAAAAGCTCAAGATAGGGCACGAACGTCTGCTAATCAACATAGATGAGATATTTCTTATACTGAAGGTGATTATGTTTCTTAGGGGTCGTTTATCCTTCGGCATATAAACACATTGCGGCCTTTAACCAGAGGTCGGGTGCCCAAACTTACTCCGCGGTATGCTGGACCTTTTAGGGTTACTAAAAGGATCGGGGAAACAAAGATCTGAAGTTGAACTTACCAATAAAGCGAGGGGATCCATCCTGTGTTTCATGTAAGTCCGGTTGAAGAGGGCTATCTTGGATCACCGCTAATGTGGTTAGTCCATAAAAGTATACCGCTCGCCTTAAACTCCTCATGCGCCCGAGCGTCTTTTGGATAAAAAGAGTCCCATTGCGCCAATAGGGATGTGGTAGAACATCGGGTTGCCACCCAGTCTCCCGAGGATGCCACCGGGAGGCGGAGGAATTTGTCTGCGCAGCCCTCATCTAAGGGATCAACCTTGAGGGCAAGGTCCAAAAGGAGGGAGGAATGTTACAGTGCTCCCAAAGGGCATAGCGAATCGGGCCCCTTGACCTGGCGTCCATGAGCAGGGTACTATTGGTTAATTAATTCTTGGGGCAGTTGTGATCTAATGGTTGTTAGTATGTCGTCTACCGTGGCGAGGATGTGGGGTAAATGGTATTAATGGCTAGCCAAGGGTAATGGTTCGCTAGAGGCACTATTGTTAAATATTAGTGCGGCAAGAGATGCCAGGGATTGAGGCCTGAGGACCTGTAGGGTTTGCATGGTTGAACATTAGATATTAATGTTAAACTAGTGCCCGGTGCCAATTCTTTGAGCATAAGTTAAGAACGTAAGGATGTTGTTTAGGCTTAGGGTTGCCTCACAAAGTCATTTATGCTTATGCTTATGCTTATGTTTATGCTCTTGAAGGTTTCATCTATCGAAGTGTTTTGTATTGTAACTCTCCATGTTTTTCGATTTTGTTTTGTGGTGTGTGGGGTGTCCGAGGTTCGATTCCTCCAACGTAGCTCTATACTTTGCTATTTGGGGATGTTTGCCATCTGTATTTTGTGGCAATTGTAATAATTTATCGGGTCTCAATGGTTGAGTGTTCTTCTATTTATCTCCTTTTATCCTTTCCGGATCTCGATGGTTGAGTGGACTTTTAATTATCTCATTACATGTGTATGCCACATGTATGGATTAGGGTCATTGACTTAGTGAAAACTTAGCATAAGCTTTTAACATTGTGATTTCTCTCCTTTTTCTTTGTGCGTTTTGGGTTGGGAAAAGGGATTGGGTTGACGATAGATCCCTATCGATGTCATTTGCACAACAAAGCCCAATCCCAATGTTAACAAACCCCACTTCAAATATCTCACAGACATCGCCTAATCTACATGATTTCAAGCTATATTTGAGGGCATTTGAAAGAATTTAGGGTTCTCGGGTTACTTCCCATTCATTATGTTGTTGCAAAGTGATACACAAAGATAGATGCATCTCCCTTCTTGCATATTTTAAGAGCAACTTTGTTGTATATTCTTGCATCTTGCCTCGGAGCAACTTCTCGAGCCATTGTATCATTTTGGGAACATGTAGATTGCAAGTGGTCATGTCTATGGGTTGTTGATGTTGTTTACTAAATCTCATATAGTCACGGTCTCATCTTGCTTGTAGATGAATGTGCGAACTGAATGTGGATGTGTTGTGGCTATGGATGAGTTGTGAACATCATATAACCCTTTGGAAGCATTGCATTTGTTACATTATTTAGTGTGATCTTAGAGGGCTTCTTCATTGTGTGTTGCACCTTTACCTATAGCTATCTTTAAAAGTACTTTGCTCTTTTATTAGAGATATCTTTAAAAAATACTTGGATGTTAATTGTGTGTTCAAATGAAATACGAAACTTGTGTTCGTAACTCTTTCCAATTAAATATGAAACATTGCAAAAGTTGAAAGATGGATTTTTTTGAATATGTATACATCTACTTGCAAAAGATTAAGGATGGGCTTAATGGATTTTCTTGAATATATGTATCCGATGTGCGATATGCGTCTACTGTAATAACTGTCGAAGCAAAGCTTTTTTTAAACCAGAAAGCTTTTTTTAAACCAGTGACTGAAAAGTACATTGCAAAACAATGGGAACTATACCCACATATATACGGCAGAACATTACCATGTCATAACTTATAACACAACAATGTCATGCAACGTATAATATGCATGCAAGCTTCCCAAGAAGTTGCAAACCCTACTAATTGTAGGTTCTATGCAAGCTTCCCAAGAAGTTGCAAACCCTACTAATTGTAGGCTCTCTGTAACATGCTGGTTCATGTTGCTTTAATGACTCTAGATCGCCTTCTTTCATATGCACTTGGGCTGCTATTAGGCATTGGTTTTCTAACTGGATTTGAATTTCAAGCAGAGACATAGGTTAAGGTTAAAACAGTGAAGTGATTGTAGGTCAGCAAAGCCATCGTAGAAATCGAGGCCCTTTTAAGGTAGTGTTATTTTATATTGTAATTGTATGACCTCAAGTGAAAAAAAAAATGAAATATATTTGGATCAAAATCTGGAGTGTAGTCACATGGCAAATTTTACCTTCTGTTGTAAAGGGATAGGAGAAATAAGTTGATGGGAACACGTGCCAAGAAGGTAAGCAAAAACACAATCATTATAATCTGGTGAGCCCATTAACATGACCGCTGTACAAACCCTTAATATTCTTCATGAATGTCGTCTCATCCATCAAAACACCATGAGAGGATCTTGCTCTGTTCGAAGCCAGAAAGCTTGTTTCAAGCACATCATTCTTCTGAGCTATCTCGCTTGCTAGCAGAAAATATTGACTATCATATTGGAATCTAACTAAAGGTGATATATCATATGACTTTGGAATCTAACTTCGAACTAAGGGTGACATATCATATGACTGTAAACTTGAGAGACTTGAGTCATAGAACAATGAATCTCACATGCCCTAAATCACCTAATTTTCTAGCATCCAAGGAGAAGAGCTCAGCAGCATACATTTCATCAACTTTGCCAGCTCCAAACATCTTATTCCGATGCAGTGTATTTCTTTACCAACAGACAAAAGTCCACACGATACTTCTTTGGTGCTTCATCTCCACTATTGCCATAAAGAACAAATATGTTGGTCCAAAACTGCAGAAATAGAACATTTGTCAGCATATGATCATTCCAAGGTAGTAGAAAAGTAAACTTTTGGTCAAAATTAGACCTGAACACTATCTGAGACCACACCATGAAAGTTCAGTGCATGAGCAACGCTGCCAAGCATGATAGAAGAGCCACCAATATTAGCTTCTGCATACTCTTTATGGAACATCGACCAATTGCTGCAAGGGACATTTCCAAGCATATGAAAAAATCTTGGACTCTGGACCTTTTAAGATGCCCATTTTTACTGCCAATCAGACAAACACACTGTGTGAGGATAAGCACACCTCATCATATCTTCTTACAACAGAGAAACTATTGAAGACAAACAATAAACACCTAAATATAGTGCAACCACTGACAAATCTCCTTAGCGTAACTTTGTTTAACAATCACTGTAGAAACAAAAACAATAAGCACCTAAATACGTACAACCACCACAATCTATCGAAGCAGAAAATGAAGGGGCTGGCTTGTCATTTGTGGTGTTTTGATTGTCTAACATAGAAACCATCCAGCAACATCTATCCATCCACTCATCGTGCTATACAAAGCTTTCATCTACAAATCCAAGTCAACATCAGTAAAGTAGTTAAAACCTTTGTCAGCTTTTAGATAAATAAGCTAACTGCCAGCAAAATACAAAAAAAAGCACAAAACAAATAATTGAGAAATACGGGAGCATATGTATCAGTAGAATTCCTGTCAAATCCTCAAGCGACAAATATTCAGAATTCATGCAAATAAGACAATTTTAAACAGAAGATAAGGGCGCACCTAAGCTCCGTGGTTTCGAAATTCCTTTACCCTAAAATTCCTGGTTGCAGCCTCGTTTATTAGCAACTGGCCTGATATAAGCTAGACCCATTAGGCTTGAATATCAAGTAAAAGGCTTCTTTGCAGGTGCACATGGCTTCACCATTTCTAAGAAACCACAGCATTAAACCATCCCATGTCATGCAGTAAATATTCCAATAGAATCTATGGTCTGATGCGAAAACGATGCAGAGTATTCTATTCTGGTGATGGTGTGATGCTATTTCATCAGAGCAAACAGAGTTCCGCTCATCCCTTATGGTAGTGCCGCTTGTCCTATATTAACGGAAATGGCCCCATGGTTTGCAACAGTCGAGGAAATAGCATAGCTGGTGCAAGAAAGCAGAAAGTTGAGCTTAGAAGAAGTAGGCGCTGCCATATTTGTGGGCGGCGGTAGCAGACCCGCCAAGGATTTGCAAGCAGATTGGAGATCACTGTTCTTCAGTTTGTCTCGATAGCAAGCTCCAAGCTCCATGTTGAATAACAAAAACAAAATCCAGCTTCCAGTTTTCAGATTAAAATCAATGATAGCAAAGGAAATACTCACCTAGAAACATCACAGGATGTATTGAATTGACCACCAAGCAAATTAGCAGGAGACCATATTTAAATCGTAATCTGCAAGGCCATACTCGGTTTGTCTCGTGTATGCCCATCTTATCAAAGCCAGAAATAACCTCAACACCTGGGCTGGCCTCAAATACAATGTGTTCATCATTGCCTTGGTCTGCCATAGCTGGTGCATTGATGTTGCTCAAATAAAAATTCGAATAAAAGCAGTTTTTTCTTAAACGTAACATATTCTGCATGGCCCAGTTGAGTGCAGAAGTAATTACATGTTACCTAGCTATTACATAAGTCTGCCATAACCAAAAGCTCATTGATTCCCTACCTCTGTAGTAAATCAACCTTCTCATGGGCATATGCTGACACAAATGAGAACAAATCCGAAATATTTTATGAACCCAAACCTCCTGCTTAACTTTCAAAGAGGGCAAGCAACTCCATAACGGCAGAGTTAAACCACTTCGAATGAAAAGCGTATGCACCTGGTGGAGCCTTTGACTTTCATAAAGAGCAAGCAATTCCAATACAACAGAATTCAACCATTTCGAATGAAAAGCATATGCTTGGAGATGCCAAATTCATTCCAGACTATTCCTGAAGGGCTTGCTACAGCGAGGATCTGCTACATTATCCTGATTAAAACAGGAACAAATTCAAGAAGTCCGACTCTACATTCCGGCTCCAGGCTCGCTGCTGGTGCCCATGCTATTGCCCAAAATCGTGGGCGTTTAAAATCAATGACACCAGATATATCAATACCTGCAATCTAAATACCAATCTAAATACCTGCAATGAGCTAGAAAATGTGCGGGCTATGGATATCAGGTCGTCATCAATAACTTCGAGGCGGCGAAGATGAATGGATTGAAGAGCAGGATGAGCCTTAAATTGTATAGCCGCCTTGGTAATAGCTAAAACACCAGAGTTATATGTCTGAATACCTACCAGCAGTTTTTGAGCAGAAGAACCAAGTGCTCGTCTCTTAGCTTCTTCACAGAGGCTAAGCTTCTGCAAATCGAACCTCCTTTCACCATGCACTCGGTGCGCTGTCACACGGCTTTGCCCTTCGATAACAAAAAAAAAAAAAAAACGGTTTTCCCAGTGTGGATGTGTGTACTGCATCAGGCCACCAATGGAGCAACCCTAACGGTAAGAAGAGTTGGCGTCCTGCACTCCGACAGATGGAAAAAAAGAGGGAGAAAAAGGGACTTGTTTCAACCATAAAAAAAGGGGGCTTTGTTTGGACCTTCGACCATTAAAAAAAAGGCTTTGTTTGGACCGTTCGATCTGGCCAGGTCATTTGTGGCCATCAGATCTAGGGCTCGGTGCACTACGCACTTACGGTATAACATTATAATATAAAGATTATAGTTATATAGGTCCTAGGGGTAATGTTATTTAAATATAAGGATGCAATGTTAGCTATGGTTTTAATGTGTATTAAAAAGGTACACGTGGCACCAAGTTATTGGATGGGTTCTTTGAACTGTGATAAAACAGAAGGGAACGAGCTCTCGTATCAGGTCCGGACTGCCAGATCGATAAGATAAGCTGGAGAGGACGGATTTGCAATAGACACTGGACGTGGACGTCCAGAGAGGGATTGCATGCATTTGCATGCATCCCTAAGAGGTTGCATGCATGCATGGAGGGCTGCTAGCTATAAAGATGCTCGGGGGAGAGCTCAAGGGGCATTCAGTTTTCTGTGCTGAGCTCGTGGTTGGGTGGTGAGTATAGCTAGCACGTCATTTGTGCGTTTCAGGATTGAGGTCAAGTAAAGGCCTGATCTGGCCGGTTTTGGGCATGCAAGACTGCCTGAGAACTCAAGAAAGAGTTCTATAAAGCCTAGGAGACGGATTCGAGCAAGAGAGAAATCTGGAGTAGAATTATTGAAGCCCGATTTCTGATAGAATACTTAGAGAATAGATCTAAGAGTTGAGCTTTGGGTTCGGATTTGGAATCCGAAGTAGATAATGTGGCCCCAAGGCAGTCTGATTCTGCCAGGAGTCGGATCAGCATTGGACCCATAGGGTCGGATTGGCAGCCAAGGCTGTGATTGATCTTTGCTTGAATTGGGGCTTGGCCCACAGGGCCGAAATAGCAGCCTAAGGCTGTGCTTGTGGTCTTAGGGCAGGTGGCTGCTGCCAAGAATCGAATTGGATGCAGGATCAGTAGGTGCTGACCGGAAGGATTCATTGAAAGGATCCGGATTGTTGCCAGGAGCCAGACCAAGGCTTGGGCCTTAAGGTCGAATTGCAGTCTGGGAACTGTGGATACGATCACAGAGCAGATTGCTGCTGTCATCGATCGGTCAGGGTGAAGCATCCGATAGGGCTGACCTCTGGGGTATTCTCTAAAGGAATCCGGGCTTCTGTGTGAAAGTTCACATAGCAGTAAGCCGTTAAGACTAGCGAGGGGGATCCGGGATAAGGTGCAGGTGGAAGCTAGTCGCGTAACACGCGGGCAGAGATCGTTCTTAAGGAAAATCTTTTGCGTTGTAACATAATTTGAATTACATGGGTTCCAATTAGTCCAGAATTACTAAAGACAATGCATGATTCAGCCTATTTGACATGTCTAATGAGACTTCGAGGTGATTCCAATTATCTTTTGAATTTGCATGAAAAGGAGCATGTTAAAGGATGCTTACAACAGGATCGGCGTGGCAAAATTAATTGTTATACATGATACATGGAGTGATCTTGAAAATTAATTCGATTCATATTTGACAAAATATCTGCTTTGAAATGTACATATTTCATTCTTGGGTATGGTATTCTTGTAACAAAAAAAAGTGAACTAAAGTGTAGGTCCAAGAAATGGCCAAGTCGAGAAAACAAAAGGGAAAGTTACCCAAATGTCCTTGTGAAAGGTAGAAATTCCAAAGAAAATCTGATGATGCATGCGCAGAAAGGATGCAAAGACAAAAACAAAATTTCAAGACACGAATGAACAATGCAAAAAATAAATACAAATTTCTTCAAGATACTAACTGCTCCAAGAAGATCGTCCAAAGTCAAGAATCTGGTTCTTTTTCTTTGTTCGCGAGCCTCGTCAATTTGATGTCTGTTTCCTACTAAATTTCGCAAAATTTCATCTTGATCAATTTGCTCTTTAATAGCCCTTGAATCTGGCATGAATCTAGCATTTCTTGTTGCAGAATTATTCTGCCCAAGTTGGCTATGAATTTGTAACCAATCTGTTTATCTGGGCGGCAGAATTTGCTACAGCTTAAATTTGTGCCCAACTTGCTACAGCTTAAATTTGTGCTCAATTTAGAATTTGCTACCCTTTTCATCAATTTGATGATCTACAGCATGAGTCTGAGCATGAATCTGGGTACACAATTCATGAATCGAAGCATTTCGCGAGGGCATTTTGCGACTTTCCCTAATTTGTCTCTGCCCCATTGCTCACCCGAAGGACATTTTGGAAATTTTTAATTTTGTAAAGGCATTCCAGGAATATTTACATTTCCATAACTTTCCCAAGACAACATGGAAATAGGGTCACAAAATTCGTGTAGAATTGAACCCTGTGCTGACATCTGGCACCTCCCTACAATCCGGAATGGAAAGAGGAAAGCACATTCCGTGCATATAAAATTTGACAGATTATAGCCGGTCACAGTTAATTTGTTATTTATCTCATATGTAATTTAGATAGGCTAGATTCTATTCCATGATTCCCTCTTGAAATAATGACCGTTTAAGTGCATGTTGTGCGATATAGTTCTATTGGAATTTTTTGACACGTAGCAAGAAATAAAAAAGAAGCTTTGCTTGGAAGCCAAGCTACCTCGCCTATCTGCAATCCATCTACGACGACTTATTTTCTGCCCATTTTGGCAAGTTCAGATGAACTGCGGAGGCAGGAAGGTAGAGGCATACTTATGGGAAGGTTTTTTTTTTGTTTGCAAACATTTTGATGGGAGATGGAGTCTAATAGAAGATGAGTACACTCCCTTTCTCTCTTCTTACTACATCGATGGATAAGGGTTTTGGCTTCTTCTCTTCTGTGCTTAGAAATTTAGGTTAGAAAGCCTTTAACAGACCTGCGCTGGTTCCGAATGCCTGCATTCATTGGAGATCGCCATAGCCAAATGTAGAAGCAAGGTGTCTGTTCTGGTTTCTTTGTGCTATTGCCACTGTTTTTTTCATTGGAACTTCAGAATAACAGAATGGATTCATCTTTCCTAGACTTTTTAATCTGGCATTCTATGGTGTTGGAAATAATAATTATATACTTTGTTCAGCTAAGGAAATAATAATTATATACTTTATTCAGCTAAGGGAACTCGTCCACCATATGGGATTGATTTTTCAGTGGATGCTACTGGAAGGTTTTTAAATGGTATGGGCATGGTTGATGTCGCCTTAAATTCTATTTCAAGCCCTACTTGAGCCATATATTGCTTTAGGTTTATGTTTTTATATGGTATGCTGCCTATTTTATTGTTGAGCTTTATTTATATCTAATGTCTATTTGTAGGCATTCTAAGCTAACGTTGTCAATAATGCAGGTCAATTTATCATCTGTTTTTGCTATTCCAGGAGGAGTCTCTATAAGCTTCCTAGACTTGGGCAAAAGTATGCTGGTGGGTATCAAAAGCATGCGTCCGGACGCATGCTTGCAGCAGGGTGTTAAGCCCGCTTAAAGCACCCATGCTTTTGCTTAATATGGGTGCTGGTGGGCGTAACTGCCCGTCATAGATTCCACGCCCTTCATGTACGCACACATCCACCTCAGCAACCAACCGTTAGCAAATGATTATAGGATTCGGGCTGGATTTTCGCGCGAGTGGGTTGTACGTTGCAAATTCGAGCCCCCAACAGATTCAAGCTCATGGCCCGCGCAAATTTCTCCCTCCAATTCATCTGTCAAGAAATCCATGGCGCTCCCTGATGCCGGATTGGAGGCAATCACTCGCCTGGCATTGGATTTTCGACCAGATGAACGCACTGTTCCAGATTTGTTGGGTTTCATTGAAACTGAGGAGATATCGCGTGAAGATCCAGTTTCCTCTGCAATTTATAAGAAATTGGATGCACAGAGAAAGAGAGATGCCAGATTAAGGAATAAGATGAGGAAGGCAGTTGTTGAATGATAAGATCTAAGCAGCAGACGCAGGCAAGAAATAGCCAAGCTTACAGTAGATTACTTCAACAAGCTTACCAAGAAGCATTCACCCGAAATCAAGGCAGATTTGATGAAGAGAGTCGTTCATCACCACCAAATGGAAATCTCAGAACCTGGAATTTTGCCCAATCCGAAAGAATGCAAGGCAGCGGGGGTGCTGCTCAACAACTTGAAACAGACAATGGTAGCCACAAAAAGGCAAAGGAACCAGGATATTTGGCGAGCCAGAACCTCGACACTGGTGATGGCCTCGTCCACAAGATCGAGATGCAATTCCACTATGGCAGGGCTTTTAGGTACGTCTATTTCTTGATTTCATGCCTGTGCTTTTTTATGCTTGTATGTGCTGTCATATGCTGAGTTCTGCTGTCTGGGAGAGGTCAGTGGCAAATGCACCTTCTTTAGGAACAAGGCCACATACATGACTGTGCAAGAGATAGAGAAGTCCACTTACAATTATACATCTACAGACATGGCCACAAATATATGCCTCCTTGCTCATCGAGTCTTAGACTAGCTCCCAGACCTCCAAGCTTTGTTGACCTTGGCAGAACAGAGTATCTGGCACTACCATAGCGAGAAGAATGGGCCACGGGGAGAGTCACCTGGAATAGCCAGCTTAGGCCAGTCACAAAGCATATCTGGGTATATACTGACATATACCCAAAATATGTCATACACATATAAATGAAGATTTGCCTTTAGGGGCAACCCAAAAACACACAAAATTTTGTCATAAAAAAACACACAACTTTGTCCAAAGAGTCGATATGCCACGTGAACAAGATCGTTAAAGATGCATGTTGCGCCTCGAAAACAAAGTATGCTGGGGTTACCCTTGTTGGCCAAGGATCACTGCCACAATGGAGTAGAAATTGTGGAGGCCCAATTTTGCGCGTGACAACTTTATTTTTGCCCTTAATTCCATTGAATTGCTTTCTCTATCATGAGCTATCCATTCTTGTGTTTAATCTCATCTTGAAATTTATGCTTTACAAACCATGTTTACAACAAAATACAACTCAATAGTAGGTATGCAATTGGAGCCAAAACATGGCATACGCTTGGTAATTTCCGTGGGGAGGTGCTTTACCCCTTAAATTCAAACTCTTTCAAAATATCAGACGGCAGTGCAAAACTCAACCTGACCTCACACTAAAAAATTACATAGTACATAAAAGGGCCCAATTATTCTTACATGAAAAATGGTGTAATTTGGTTGGCCTTCTTGGAGAGGTGAAAGACTCCACAATGGACCCGCCACCGCCGTGTCTCCACTACCACCTCACTTTGCACCTCGCCCTTACACGAGGTAAAAAGGTTTCTTTATATTTTCTTTATATTATATAATAATAATAATACATAAAATTTTGCACCATGGTTACGCAAAAAATAACACTTTGCACCATGGTTACGCAGAAGATAATGAACAAAACACCTGGGCACTGCCCAGAAAGAACAAAGCACATCATATGCAAGTACCTCATCCATGAAAGAACCCTGAAATTCTTATAATAGCCTTGTAGCCGTACACCATTAGCCTTGCTACAATCTTATACTCTTGAGTACAAGGAGGACAAAGTTGTTAAGAAGTTACCCATTTTATCAGGTGAGAAAGGTACAATCCCATGTATACACTATTGGCATGCAACAATCAACCAACCGATTTTATCAAGCGAGAAAGCTATAATCCTACATAGCTATTGACATGGCGCTTCAGGATCAACAAATCTACTGAGCGCATGCAAGCAAGTTATTCGTTGCATATCTATACAGTAAGATCCTTCATATCGATCCTTCATATCAGCTTCCGAACGGTCCATCTGTGCATGGGCATCGATATTAACATTAACACTTTCTGTAAGCTCATTGTCTGTTATTTCATCATCATTTTCAGTGTCAATGTCGTCATTATCCTCATCAATATCACTTTGCACATGTCCACCATGAGCAAAACTTAAAGGAGTCTCAGGATGGTGATATTTCTGTCAAAAAATGCAGCAACAACTTATCAGTGCCCAACAATCAACCAATTTGCATACCACAAAACATGGTAATTTGATACCTTGGTTGTGTCAAGCAATGGCTCTTCTTTTGCATAACTGGAGTGTTGGAAACAGGACCCACATATCTATACCAAGCTCTTAAGGTCTTTGAACTGATGTTCTGGTGACAAAACCAAACCTGCACCGTAGAGATTATTAGGCAAAAGAAAGCATGTAATTATTACGAAAGAACAACCACTGATCTTCATCCATTTGACCGTGGTTTGCTAATGGGTTCAAGAAACAGCCTTCGTGGTTCATCTTCAAGAGTTTTTAAAGGCAAATGCATAAAATACTTATCCATACCCTCTTCTACATCAATGTCAAAACACCTGACAACATCTCAGAAAGTTTCTTTATACTTGTACAACGCTTTTCATCATACCTGCAGAACTACAGGTCTGGTAAGACTTTCCAACATAAGCAAGACGGGGAGGAAGTTAAATAGCACTATGTTGCAATTTGATGTGAGAGGCTATAACAAGTTCTGCTGGCATAGTTATCAGATAACTTACTCCCAAAAAGGGTTCCCTTTTTCATCTGCATCCCTTCGGAATTCGAGATCAGTTGTGTCATATAGCTCTATATATCCATATATATGGAACTTATGAATGAAGTAATAACATAGACGTCTTGCTAATCCATGTGCATGTGTCGTTTGATTTGCTGGATGACGTAATATTTCTTCTTCAAAAGCTGGTTGGCTATCTTCCACCTTTTTCTTTTTGTTGCCCCCATGCAATATGCTATGCTTCATCGCCTCCATGCATGCTAACCATGCTCTTTCAAAAAGCATATCCTGGCTTGCGTCCACAATGGGCCCATCATACTTCCCCTGAATGTATAACCTTTTATAGTGGGAACGAAGAATATAAACAAAGGCCCTGAACATACTTTTTAGGCTGTATTCTAAGTGCTCAAACTTTGGCTGTGGTGGATCTTTAGCCATCAGCTCAGATCTATCATGCTGCGGCATGCATTCATAAAAGCAGCGGCAGCTTCTCCATCTATTATTTGATGCTGCCTTGCAACTCCAATGGTTATACGTCCACATGTAAATTTCTTTACCTGCAGTTTCCATAATCTAATGAAGATCATCAAACATGTGACTAAAGAGATGTTTTAGCGTTCATACACACATTCCTTCCTCTTTCCTGCCACTTACTCCACTAGATGCAAAATTGAAACCTTACCTGGATAAGCAGCAGCTCGGGAACTCCAGCCACAATTTCGAAATCTTAAAAACACTGCAAATTCGAACTCTTGCTATTAAGTTTGGGAAAGACCATTGAGGCAGCATTTTTGCATATCTGCATGTGCCATGGCCACAAACTGTAATTTTAAACAGCATTTTAGATAGGAAGAACCATAATGATAATAATGATGTTAGTAAGAGCCATCAAATATTTCTTAATGCTCTGCAACGGTTGTGAAATGGTTCAGAGAATAAAACATACATTAATGATATATTAACCAACACTCTGATCATTTGTGTAGATATCCTGCTTAATCTTCAAGGATTTGAAGCCATTTCTATGTCATCGATTCTGCGGCCATCCGAAATTCCCAAATTCAAAAATCCAGATTCTGTAGCTGGGTGTAAATTTGATAGTGGTACCCCAAAAGCACTGTCCGGACACTTGCTTTAAGTGCTTTAGGTGCTTATTTCTCGATCAAAATTTAGAGTAACGAATTATGAGGTTGTTATTCCAGAAATAGCAATCCTCTTCCGAGGAGGAAGGGATCGATGACATGGATTGATTCTTTGGGCGCGAGATTGATTTCTTAGTTGATTCTACCGGATGGCGGGATTTCGTGGATGGCGGGAATTTTGTATCAGTTCTTGCTATCATTCTTCAATTCCGGAATAAACTAGTTCATTTCAATTGCAATTCTGACAAATTAGAATTGCAATTCCTTGATCGAATTTAGGTGCTTTAGGTGCTTGGTGCTTTCGCACATTTTGGGGTACCACTATCAAATTTACACCCAGCTAGCAAACAAAAGGCAAACCTAAATCGTCTCACAAAACCATGTTTTGCAACAGGATCCAGCAGTCTATCTTTCAACTCTCAATCCGTTTGTAACAGGGCATGAACTCAGCCTCACAGTATTTTCGACCAAGTACTCAAGTCTGGCATAAATCTAGCAGCATAAAGTCTGGCATAAATCTAATAGCAAAAAGCCTTGCTCCACGACTTCAAATAGCATAAATCTGGTTGGGATCACCATTGTTTTGCAGAAACAGATCACTATCTGTCATCTTCGATCTGGCCATGCCCTTAAACAGGATGAATAAGCCAGCGCTGTGGACGACGACCAGACCTGCACTGGCCGGTTAGATGGTTTGCACAGCCGCTGCCCAACAACACGAGCGACCGCGAGTTTACAGGCAATAGGGAGTTTGGAGCAGTTTTCAGCATATTCCAGGTATATATTAGCATATACCTGGAATATGCTAAAGACCCACACAAACAAGGGATTGCCCCCCTAGGGGCAACCCAAAAATAAGAAAACATGGTATAAGAACAAGGATCGACTGTTCATAGAAAATACAAAAACGCATCTAGGCTATGTGGTACTAGACCTAGAAAGCATGACAACAGACCCTAGACTCAAAATGCCTCAAAAACCAACAAATCCTTATAAAATCAAACCAAACAACACAATCTAAGGGACACCTAAAGCATCTAGGTTATGCTTTTAATCTAGGAACATAAGACCCAAGACCTTAGAATCCAACCTTATCTAACTTAAAGGACAAACTGAAAGCAAGAACTCGTTTTCAACAAAACAAGATGACATGTTTAATCTCCAAAAAACAAGGGATTGATGGGCATAAACCCCGACCGACCACTCTAAGACAGAAAAGTTGAGGTGCTCGAATATTTACAACATAAAAAGTGGTACTAGAGTTGCGCAAGCATGGGTAAACACAACTATACCTGAATGGACGAAACTAAGAAGGTACAAAAATCCTAGACCAACAAAGCATCTAAAGACAACTCTAACAACCAAGTCTGCTCAAAGCAAGATGTACAAGCGGGAAAATGCACCCCAAAAAAACAACTTGACAAAATAAACAAGGCCCAAACAGAACAACCTATGCAACAATTTGGCAGACTACAAGTGCAACAAAAATCTTGAAGGCATCTAGGTGAAGTTGCATCTGCAAGAAAAAGTTTCTAAGGCATCGAAGGATTAATAAACTTCCTCTCGATTCCAAGGTCCAAAAACATTGTCAACAATTCACAACTTTCTCACCCATGAGTTGATGCCCATAAGACTCGAACCTGCATCTCCACAACAAGAGACTAAAGGCACAACCAATGTAACCACACAAAATTTTGCAAGCTAAATGTTTATTTTATCATATTTATTCTCGCAAAAATCTAGCAAAAAGCATAAACTTGTACACGGATGCAGCCACCGCCCATGGATCCGACCTACTCAAGGACGGCGGCCCACTTGCCCGAAGCAGTTTTAAAAAACTAGGGAAGCCAGTCCATATCCATTCATTTTTAAAATGGCATGACAAGCAAATCTGGTCCCAACACCAGCTACAAGGGGATCCGTTACCCTGCATGATCAGAGAAAAGCAACCATTCCAAGAGGAGCTCAAACGTAAACCAGGCTCCAACTCAAAAAACTGCCCTATTTCAGGCCGCAGATAAATGCAAGCAAACAAAGCTGGGTCCTGATTTATATGGCAAAAGCAGGAGATCATGCTAGGACCAGCTGGATATGCTGATGTTGGACCCCCAACTCCATCCCAGCCAAATCCAAAACTACCAAACGAGGAAGGAATTTAGAATTTTGTAAAAAACTGTCAGCAAAGGTTATGAATCCGGTAGAAGTGAGGATCGCACACTACCTGAATGACAGAAAAGCTTGTGAAGTGAATGCAGAATTACGAGGGAGATGATCTAGTATTAAGTAGAAACTAAAGAAACTGCATAGAGAAGAAGGAGAAATCTAGCTAATGAGAATGGCTGACATAGGTGCCTTCAATAAAAAAAGGGAATGGCTGACATAGAAAAACTCTGTACAACACCAAGATTCAGCTCAGAGGAAATGCCGATGAGGAATGCAGAAAGATGGGAGAAAATGTCAAAGAAAGCATGTGCTATAGCAGGCTTGTGCTAAAGAAAGCTTGGGTCCAAAAGGAGAGTTGGCACTAAAACTGGCATCCCTTTCCCTAGAATGATGGAACCATAGCATTACAGGCGGCCACATAATAGTGGACTAAAATACTTAGTGCTCTTCTCTTTTCTTCATATGCAGACCCATATCATTCTTTTGTGGAACCATTCTAGACAGATTCCTCAGCAATGGCATAATGCAAAGCATTTCATATATCCACAAGGGTGCTGCCGACAACAATATCAGACTGTATCTTATCTTAAATGATTTGCTCATGGATATGCCTACCTTGTTCAATAGCACCTATATGTCCACATGCCTTCATGATGTTAAGAAATGTTACTTTGTTTGGGTTGATCCCTTGGAGCATGCTCCAAAACATCTTAAGGTATCAAAACCTTCACCATACTGGGTATACCTTGCAATCATCGCACTCCGTGAGACAACATTCCTTCTTGGTAAATTGTCAAAGATTTTGCATGCCTCCTTCAAGCTCATGCACTTGGCATATGTATCAAAATCATCTGTTCATGAGTTTTCCTAACTTTATGTAGAGCTCCCAAGCTGGCACAAGCTTTCAATATGCCCAAAAAAGTTACATTGTTTGGTTCTATGCCTTCTTCAAGCATATCCTCATAACATTCTAGAGCAAGAACACTTTCCGTATGGTAAGCATATCCAAAAATAAGTGCACTCCATGACACAACATTTCACCTTGGTAATTTCTTAAGGACCAACCATGCTTCTTCTAGACCTCCACATCTGATACCTATTTGGAAATGCTTTGATACTAAAAGGGAAAATAGGGTCGGAGCAAAATAATAACTAACAATTATAAATGGCCCAAAATAAAAGTTGTGAAACACAACATAATCAATGGCCAAGATCGCCCACAAACTATCATCTTATTTTGCTTTTAGTATCTATATATCTATCTATCTATCTATCTATATATAATAATAATGGCGTTTTATGATAGTCTGTGCGCAATCTTGGCTGTAGATTTTACAATTTTTGTTGTACACCGTTCGATGTTCGATGGTAAAAGCGGTTTTAAGCCCATTTGCTTTTAGGGTTCGGGTTCTTGGGCGCAGTTCATCTTTGCCCGGCGATATTCATTCCTCTCATTCATCTAGGCACTTATCACGTAGACCCAAAGTCCTCTCAGTTCTTAAGTTGTTTTGTCTGCCCGGCATTGCATAGTGTAGGTCATTGGTGGCTATATTGCCACTTTGTTGAAGCGAACCATTTCTTGCAAATCATTTTTTTTTTTTTTTTATTACTTCCACCGATTTGAATGAACCGTCTTTCATCGAAAGGTCGTTGCTCCAACAGTTTGCTTAATGTGCCAAAGTTTCCCTTCAATATCTCATTTCTTCATCATGTGCAGCGGTAGATCTAAGGCCAAGCAAAAGCCGTGTTCAAGACTATCGAGCGGGCTTGATTACCACAATGGGTTGATTGGGAAGGTACTTGCTTCAAATGTTGAGATCCTTATGTGAAGCATAACAATTACTTGTCTTATTGCGTATAACACGGTAGGAAAGGGAGGCTATTCAAAAGTTTACAAGGGTTCTCTTCCGGATGGCGATTAATTGCGATGCTTGCGTTTAGCAAAGCGATAGTGAAGAACAAGGGGAAAGAGACTTTTTTAGAGCTTGGAATTCTTGGGCATATTTCTCATCCAAATACCCTTTGCTCTACTTGGTTTTGCATTGAATATGGCGGTCTTCTTCACGGTCTTGCAACTTGGTTTGTAATTTGTAATTGTATATTTTACGGGCATAGCTTTAACATACTATTCCGGGTCCTAAGGCCGCGACTATTCAATTGGCATCTCAGATTTAAGGTGGCAGTAGGAGTGGCACGTGGTCTTCATTATCTTCACGAGAAGTGCTAAAGACGGATAACTCACAGAGATATTAAGACATCAAATATCCTTCTTGGAATAGCATTTGAACCACAGGTGTGACCTATCACTCTCTTTCCTTTTAATAAAAATTTGGTTACAGGGGAATTTATGCTTTTTGCTCCTCTCAAAAATACATCCAAATTGTATCCGTCTTCTATATATTCTACAACTTAAAGCTTTTGTTCTGCTGCCTGATATAGGATCATGGAATGCCAGACAGAGCTTGGAATTCTTGGGCATATTTCTCATCCAAATACCACTGCTCTACTTGGTTTTTGCATTGAATATGGCTGGTCTTCTTCACGGTCTTGGCAGTACGGTTTGTAATTTGTAATTGTATATTTTTACGGGCATAGCTTTAACATACTATTCCGGTCCTAAGGCCGCGACTATTCAATTGGCATCTCCATTTAAGGTGGCAGTAGGAGTGGCACGTGGTCTTCATTATCTTCACGAGAAGTGCTAAAGACGGATAACTCACAGAGATATTAAGACATCAAATATCCTTCTTGGAATAGCATTTGAACCACAGGTGTGACCTATCACTCTCTTTCCTTTTAATAAAAATTTGGTTCTGAAATTTATGCTTTTGCTCCTCTCAAAATACATCCAAATTGTATCCGTCTTCTATATATTCTACAACTTAAAGCTTTTGTTCTTTGCACGATATAGGATCATGGAATGCCAGGTTGCTGCACATGATCAACAAAACCAAGGCACTTGAAATTCTTTAGCAGATACATCAAGATGTTATCTTGCTAGACAGTCTTGTGTGGTCTATGCTTCCAAACTCGAGGATATCTCACTACATCCTAGGTGGGTTGTTGCATATGATCAAGAAAACCAAGGCACTTGAAATTCTTTTGTAGACACGTCAAGATGTTATCTTGCTAGATAGCCTTGATGCATCAAGATGTTAATTTTCTAGAAACCTCTTGTGCGATTTATGCTTCTAAACTCGAGGATCTCACTACATCCTAGGTGGGTTCTTCATTTTGGACTCCCCCTTATAAGTTTGAGGGCGATTCCAACAGGCTTTGCCGCATTCATTATGTTTTCTCTTCATACAGGTCAATATATGCAGGTATTAGCCACAAGAAGTGGCCTGCTTTAGGTAGCAATTTACTCATGATTTGTAAAAAGGCAATTGAATGCATCATCGCATTCATAATTTTACTCGAGGATTGGCTGCTATTGATTATGCTATATTCGGTGAATTCAACTTGGAACTCTTAATGCAAATGAACAGATCCGATTTGCTAGAGATTTTCGAACTTATGAACTTGCACAGCCCAGATAACACAAATTTATGCTATGCAGTCCAGATATCAATAGTATATGACTTGAGCAAGCTTTCTTAAAAGATTTGCCTTTGGCAGAAAGACATTGGTGCGAAACCGAACTGCTCGATGCATGCTCTGAGAAGAAATTGGGCACCATCCATAATCTCATAGGTACAACATGCAACAGAATGGTTCCAGGTAAGCATGTTACAGCAAAAACCAAGGCTGCATATAATAAAAAAAAAATCCAAGCACTTGAAATTCTTTGGCAGATGCATGAAGATGTTATCTTGCTAGACATCCTTGATGCATCAAGATGTTGCCATGCTAGACAGTCTTGTGCGATTTATGCTTCTAAACTTGAGGATATTTCAGTACATCCTAGGTGGGTTCTTCGTTTCGGCCGCACCATATAAGTTTGAGAGCGATTCCAACAGCCTTCGGCACATTCATTATGTTTTCCCTTCATGCAGGTCAATATATGCAGCTATTAACCTCAAGAAATGGCCTGCTGGTAAGCAGAAATTTACTCACGCTTTGTAACAATCATCGCATTTATAATTTTATCCAAGGATTGGCTTCTATTGATTATGCTATATTCAGGTGAATTCAGCTTGGAACTCTTAATGCAACTGAACAGATCCAATTGCTAGATATTTTCTAGAACATTATTCCATGGAAGCCCCACAGATTTGATTCAATCACATCTTGAGAAGTATTTCTCTTTCTGTTGTCATTTATTTGGATTGGGATGATGTTTTCTAGAGCCAACACATGGCATTCTGCAAAAGATCTTAACTACATCCGTCGCTCGGCCTTCCTTGTAAAGTTCAACAAGTATAATAACTCCATCAGTTTCTACAGACTTGCTTGAAGGGCATCGTGTGGGTTGATGCTTCAGAACCTAGAAGCTGAAGAATTTGCAATACCTACTAATACTGGATGGTTCATTTCAGCTTGTATCGAAACCTCTTGACCCAACATTAAGAATCAAAAGCCAAGATGTTTTGTTGTTGCACTAAAAGGGCTCCAACGTTTTCACAAATGGAAGACATGACAGCCAGTGCCTTAGCTGGAGAGTTAATTTACAAATAGGCCTTTAGTGGCCATTTTACACAGTTCCTGTAGACATACATTGAGCTAGAAATGATGGTGTCTTAAGCAGAGCATTGGCATGGCTCTGAGCAAATGTTATACGGATGCAGCGATTCGCAATGAAGGCCACAATAGAGTATGTCTTTCTCCCAACGATAGCAGGTAGCAGAAAAGTACGTCATTGGCAAACGGGGAACTCATAGGAAGGCGACTATGGAGGCCAGTTTCTGGGGTATGGATATACGTTTATGCCATTTGTGTATTGATCATCTTATGTTTAGAATATAGATGTCCCGTGTCTGAGCAATTTCGACAATGCCCTTTCTTCATGCAAAGTTGTTTCCTTCTAAGAGGAAAGCGATGGATCTCCTTAAGCGTAGTTTGACTATTTCTTACGCATATATTTTGGAGAAGGTTTGAGCAATTCTAAATTCACCTAATATCTTTTTAATAATGCATATTCGTATCTAATCCAAAAGGAGATATCTGCTGCCGGTAGCTACCTCAAGAGATTTAAAGCATGCTAGCTCTTCTTTGTTTTCCTATACATGTTACTCATCCTATTGTTATTCTTGGCAATGGTAAGATTACAATGCAACGAAAAATAAGATCTCTACCTTGATAAAGCGAAATTTCTTTAATTTTTCCACCTATGTGAATACTAACGCAGGTCTTCTAAGGTTTTTATTCCTTTGCACGGATGAGTTCAAGCAATGACAGATAAGTTTTAGACTATTTAGTATTTTTGCTCTTTCCAATTTTATAATTTTACATACAGGCTGAGATGTGTCATACAAGTCTGAGAAACTTCGGCTAAACCTGCATGCGATGTGTAGAACACCGTCTAGCTTTATTGAGTCTAAGGCCCCTCTTCTTTCTAAATGACAAAATAAGAACTTAATAATGTGCGACAAGAAGAAGCTTTTCTTTCAGAGATACTTCATTGCATATTCCTGAATATTTCTTAGTGTATTTTATGCGCAACATTTTAACGAAATAACAACATACTCCACATGTCAAGAACTTCTATATGCTTATTCAAGAAAGAAATGGATGCAAATTGACAGGCTGCCGCATCTGAACTTCTTGAATATTAGATAATCCTCTTTAAGGCCGTAAAAAAATTCTATGGTATAACTCGATGATGGTGAGACTTCGGTTCAAATGAGGTCACATTTTTTATATAAATTACGGAGGTCTTTCCAAGGCATCAATTTGCAGGAGCTCCATCTTCTTCTTCTTGATTTTGTTGCACTTGCCTCCACAATTTGTAGGCATTACAAGGACGTATGTTTTGAAATTGATTCAGGGATTCATACTAAGAGGATACACAATAGGGATATATAGCAAGTATGTTAGTTCTATGTGGTAATCTTGAAAGCCATGACAAGATCATACAAAGATTGGAGATACTGTGCAATATATGCAAACTGAGAATACTATGCAATATCAGACATGTTTATGCCAAGATTGAGTGGTGTGTTCCTGCCAAGCATGAGGCAAGAAATATGGTTTTAAAGGTGCAAACCCTATTTTAGGTCACCAGTGTCAAAATGATCTTCCATAATCAGTGCATGCCCCATGGTATCGCATGGAGTTGTAAGGCTGATTGAGGACTGTGCTGGCACTCTTCTTGGACCAGCTTGCTCAGAGGCTCAGGAAACCTCAAGTGTAATTGTTGGTTGATAAATTCTTTATTCTTTTATTCTGTTTACCATATTAAGTTCTCTATTCTTTTAAAAGTAATATTCTCAGCAGAGATTTAAGTTATATGTTAAACTTTCAAATGTTATACACCACTATCTATGGCCACAAAAAATAATAAGGCCACTTTCACGTATCTGAAACTTAAGAGTTCGAAACTTATGAGTTCGTGTATTACACACCTCTATTTTTGTTTGCATCATAAATTGTGAAACCATTAGAATAGTGGATTATATAGCCACCATTATTGTGCCTTGAAAATTTTGTTACAACACTAAATAAATGCAAAAGGAATGTAAGTATTTTGCTTTGTAGGTCCCATCCACAAGCAATTTAGGTATTCCTCGTACTTTTGCTTCCATTGCATTGTCTTTTGATTATGTCCTTGGGTTTGTTCTTTGGCATGAACAATATCTATTTTTTGCTTTAAGTGATAACATCCATATTAGGCACGACCATCCCCTAATATAGTGCAGAAACAACAGAGCAATGGCTGTTTGCCTTATTACCCATCAATCGCCTCACAAAAACTGCCTTATCGCCCACGAGTTGCCTCGCGATAATGTGCATAAACAAATTATCACATCTATTTATTTCTTTTACCACAAAATAAAAGAACAATTCCATATATAGTTCTATTATTAAAAAAAAAAATGTGGATGTAAACTCATTATGAAATGTTTTACAATCAACATGTAAAAAATATGTAGAAAATGATGCATGAACCTTTAAAGAACAATCACTTCCAAATCATCCAATGACTCGACATTGGTAAGCACTAAATTATAACAAAATAACAAGTCAAATAAATGCACGCATCTTTACAAATCCCATTTGCAGGAAGATGTGATTGTCGAGGAACCCATGTACATCTTTACAAATCCCATTTGCAGGAAGATGTGATTGTCGAGGAACCCATGTACATGATGTCGACAATTACAACATCAAAGACAACAAACAAACAACAACACACAATCAATAAACACCTAATCATAGAAACAACTGATCTACAAGCATTAGCCTTCAAAAATTCCATTTCCAGGGACATATGGTTTTGCAAACAATTTCTTGGTTTTGCAACATAACTCAATAACAATACATCTAAAAGCATTAACCTCCCCATTTGCAGGAAGATGTGGTTATTGAGGAACATATACACAAAACAACATACACAACAACAACTCACCAGTGGTAAGTAGCATATGAAAGCATTAACTTCTACAAATACCATTTGCACGAACGTTTAATAGACTATGCACCCATATAGGTCCTCGACCAACAAGGATGCCAATCTACAAGAAATTATCGACAAATATTAACATTCATTGTCGCAGAGAAATATACATTATGCAAACGTTCCATGATATCCTCTAGACTCCAACAAAGAAATCACTTTGAAAAAGTGCCGATGAGAGCTAATGGTATGGTAGCCTTGCAAGATAACATGCAAAGTTGAGACACAGATACGCCGGCATAATGAATGTAAGACGATATAGGGCTCTTAAAGGATAATTTTAAACTTCAATTTATATGAACGACCATATATGCCCAACTAGGCATTCTCAACCATATCTTAATTAGTCTTTAAATTCAATCATGACAAAAAGCCCAGCAACGCTGGGCATTTTTTCTAGTTATATATAGATTAGAAAATATGGATAAACGTAAATGGAAGCATGACTTGTAGAGAAATATTGGTATCTAGGCGGTGCATAAACTCCATTGGCAGTATAATAATTGTCTCCCACATTGCTTGTACTTAGTTATGATGAGTTGAAAGGTTGGGCAATGTATCTAGGCAGTGCGATCACTAGGATCATATATTCAGGAGGTAATGGATATGAGGGCTCAGATATGCCCCCCGACAAACACTTAACATGTATATATACTTCATCGTGTATATTTGTACAGCTTGTCAGTAGTCTTATTGCTGCCACGGTTTTTCCCTCAAAAAACCTTCGGGGCGGGGGTCTTTTAATCCGGACAATAATACGCCTGTTGCACTTTTGTATGGGTCCCATAGGCCCCGTGGATGATAAAAAACTTCAATTCAATTGACGACTTATTTCACTTTTATTAGATACAAGTGATGTATTCTTAGATTGCCATGCGCTTGGCTACTATGAAAAACACACGTAGGTTTTAAATTGTTAATTTTATTGTGATGGTTATTTTTGTACTTAAGGTCAAGGTCAACCTTGCATTTGCTCCCCCTTCCGATCAATGTCGTAGATACTGGAGATCAAATTGAAATAAAATCATTCCCAAACCTTGTTACGTGTTTAACTAAAAGATACAATAGAGTATAGTACACTCTGCAATGGTACTCAATTCTTATTTTCAATACTTCTCTCATGCATTGTTGAAAGAGGGTTACTTCATGATTCAATCCTTCATTGAACATGTCATTGGCCACATCTAGTTTCAACAACTTCTTTTCGTAATATTCTTGCATGAGTGTTTCTTGTTCTTGTGTTTCTTCATCTCCGTCGCACCATTTAGAATACACATTATTTTCCACTAGATCTAGGTGCTTCATGTTGCCTATACCACCTCTACATCTTATAAGGCCAAAGCTTTGCACAAGGATATGTTGAAACAAGCACATATTCAAGGCTAGAAACCTGTTTGTACCTAGACCAATAAATAACAGAGACCAAATGGACCTGTGGTGATGTTGAAAAGCAATTATTACGATGAAACAACAGATAAAGTTCCAATGTTGCAGGTAGCTTCATGCACTAAGAACACATTGAAAGTTGTAGTGACAATTATCTTGCCAGAAACTATTTCTACAAGTTACCCGAAACATGGGTGAAAAGTTGCTCTAGTCATATGCTTTTGAAGTTTTTATAATTAGTAGGAGCTCCATGTCGTTAACATTCTTGCCACCATCTTACTTCTCACTCAAAGAATAGCGAACATTTGCAAGCACGACACTTAATGCAAAATGAAGTGCATTCTTACGTCGTAAGTTATTAGCTTAAAATATAAGGATTTCTTAGGATAAACGCCAGCCACTTTATGCTGCACTATAAGTTGAAGGGAAACTTTGACTAACGTAATATAATGTTAAGGCATTTCAGCAAAATGTTCTTTTAAGTACGTGTGTGATTCTAGTACTATGTTAGCATGCACCTTGCCAAGTTTCAAAGAACTAGGCTATGGCACATGGGACTTAGTACATTTAAACTGCCACAATAAGTTGTGTTGGTATTGCAGGAACAGTATGGAGCAGACATCTGCTCAGACTTTAAGCAGGGGAATATATTCCAACATCACTTTTTCTTTACTCTGTTTCTTTCTTTTGCATTGTTTATGCTGAGACGGTTTGTCTCTTTTTGAATAGATCTGCATACAGACTGCTTTCTTTTCAAATAGATCTGCATGGCCAGCATTCATCAACAACAGAGGCCTGGGCTGGAGCTATGGCCTCAGTTCTTTGCAGACGTTTTCAGAAGCCATCTCTCAACATTAGACCCACCAATGAAGGCGCATTTCCTCTTTCTTCTTCCGATTCAGAAGAACTGGGCACTGATCTTGTTCCTGAGAAGAGCCTCACGCTAGTGGCTTTCAGATTGGCAGTTCTTGAAAAACTAGCCACTGCACTGGGGAGATTAGGATTTGTATGGGCAACAGTAATCTTGCTTGGTGGTTATGTGAGCAGTTTAAGAACCCGTCACTTTGCTGTAATTTCTACCTTATTAGTCACCGAAGGAGGTAGAGTATTTTGCAGAACTCAAGAATTGGTATGGCAAAATTTAGCCACCAGATCAATATTTGATGTAAAAAGCTGCTTGAATCATAAAAGAGAGAGCAAGAGGCGCAACAACAGTGAGCCAAATGTCACAAATCGTGCTTATGAATCTGATGGAGCTATTTCTACGAATTCAAAACTGGAAGAATATGCCAAACAAATTCAAAGCTCCTGCATACGAGGTGCTGTTCTTATGAACCGAAGATGGTCTATTGACACTCTTCCCTTAATCCCATATGGAAATAGTTTATGGGCACAACGCATCAGTGCCTTGCTGTATGTGCTTCAGCTTATATCTGCTACCATCACAATAGGATTCTCTGTATCTAGTCTCTGTAGACAAAATTATGGTCCCACACAAAATCTTGATAATGCACTGAATATTTACTACATCTTAATGCTGTCAGAAGCATCTGTTTTTCTGATCCAAAGGGCATATTGGGAGGTGAAGATCAGCTGGAAGAAGCTACTGATGAAAGTGAATGAAAAATGTAAGTTGGGACCAGATAATGCTAATGTTGTGCGAGAATTTTTCTATGATGTATATTCTAGCTGCTTGAATGGTAGCGTCTTTGATGGTTTAGAGAAGGATTTAGTGTCTTTCAGCATTGCTAAGATAACATCTAGTACTGTAAAAGACCAGCGTGATGGGGTGAGCAACGTAGCAATATTTCTGAAAGACGTGGCATTCAAAGCATATACTGTGAGAAAAATTGGCACAACACCAGGCATCATCGATAGACTTCTTCAAATGCTAGCTTGGAAGAAGGAGGTTGATATTAGAAAAGCAACAATTACTATCTTACGTGAAATAGCACGTTCTGACAACAATTCATTTCGTATTGCTGCAGTAGCAGGGGGGCTAGAAAGCATTGTTTCCCTTGTCCAAGATGAAAATGATGGAGAACACAAATTTCTAGGACTCCAGACTCTTGAATGTCTGGCCAAAAATCATAGACAATGTGTTAGAATTGGTGAAACAAGAGGTTTGATCTTGAGTTTAATTGATTGCATAGAACTCAAAGAAAGTTCAGAGTTTAAATTCAAAGAGATCATAGTAGAGTCATCATTGCAGATATTAAAAATGCTTGCTGCTACATAAGGTGGATCTGGCCAATGCATAAGGAAGGACATAGCCAAGGCAGTGATGGCATTGAGAAATCTTAGAGAAATCCTTCAATTTCGAGCAGAAAATCCACTTCTGCAAGAGCTGGCTGTAAAGATCATAAAGAATTTAGCATTGGAAGATGAGATTAAAGAAGCAATTGGCAATACAGGAGGTATAATCCACAGTTTGACAAAGATCTTTTTGGCTAAAAAATGCAGAAGAGTGAGCTTAAAAGCAGGAGAAGCACTTAACCTGTTGGTTTTAGATTGCCCAAAAAACTGCATCCGCATGATGGGCTGCTCCTTTTCTCACAATACACTGGTTTCAGTCATGGAGCAAATTAACCAAGAACCCGAATTCTCGGCATGTGCAACTAACATTTTGAGACAATTATGCAGAAATTTAAGCCAAAAGGAGCAGAATAAGATTGCTGAGATGACACCAAATCTGATGAGAGTGATTTTAGAAAGCAAAAATGAAGAGCAGCAAGAGGCTTGTTTAGGGCTTGCTGCCTGCACAATTCCCCTGCTTACCAAAGAGTCATATGAATCCATGTTCAAAGAGATAGAAAAGTACCATATTGTTGATGGCATGAATATGATATCGGCCTCGTTTCCGTCGCTCACGCATCTGCCTCAGATTCGAAGGTACAGTCTTGAGTTTATTATCGAACTTATGAAGCGTGATAAATTCTTCGTTAGGGCATTCAAAGAGGCAGGCATGGAGAAAAGATTGGAAATGATGCTGGAAACAATGTCGGAGGTAGAAAATTTCTGTTCCTTTAGTGGGGCAATGGGTGTTCATCGCCATAGCCGCAGCTTGGAGGAGCTCATCGAGGACGCCCTGCATTATATCTGTCCATCTTGAAATGGAAGTATTTTTAACACATTTATGATTACTTTAGACATTTAGTTGAATGAAGCTATAGTCTAATTTGCCTTTACAACTTCTTAGCATTTGCAATCTTAGCATTTGCACTCTTAGCATTTGCAAAGTTAAGTGATGGTGCACTATGATCTATATCTATATACAAGTGTTTGTAATATGAGGGACTGCATGAAGCCGACCCTTTAAAACACACCCCAACGTGAAAGATTCCCCTAGATTCTTAAGATTCTACAAAGATTCCCCTGGATTTCTGAAGATCAGCCCAAGGCTCCTTCAGATTTTGCAATATTCTATGTATATTCTCCCAGATTATCACAGATTCTACAAAGATTCTCCAAGATTCTATCAAAATTCCTCTCGATTCTCAAATTTTTCCTTAGATTCCCTAAGATTCTCTTGAGATTCCCCTAGGTTTTTAAAGATTACCCCAATATTACTCTAGATTTTCCAAGATTCCATGTAGATTCTCTTAGATTTTTCAAGATTCTATAAAGATTCCCCTAGTATCCCTAAGTTTCTCTTGAGATTCCTCTAGATCCTCTAAGATCCTACGAAGATTCCCCTAGATTTTCTAAGATTTTATGAAGATTCCTTTAGATTCTCCTGGATTCTCTAAAAATTCCCCTAAATTCTAAAAGAATACCCAAGATTCCTCTAGATTCTCCAAGATTCTACAAAAATTCTCCTAGATTCTTCTAGATTCTCCAAATTCTCAAAGATTTGAGGAATATTTTGGGATTCATATAGATTCTCTTCAGATTCCTCTAGCTCCATTAGATTCTATGAAGATTCCCCTAGACTCCCCAAGATTCCTCTAGGTTCTTAAAGATTTTATCAACATTCCCTTAGATTACCTTACATTTTCAAAGGTGCTCTCTTGAATTCCCATAGATTCTCTAAGATTCTAATGATATTCCTTTGGATTCTCTAAGATCGATGTCCAGATCTTATGTTGAGGCTTCCTAGGAAATGTAATGTTTGAGACTGCATTCCCCAACATTTTCTCTAGATCCATCTAAGGTTCCCTAAGATTCCATAAAGATTCCCCATATTATATGAAGGTTCTCATAAATTTCCTTAAGGTTCCTCTAGATTCTCGAAGATTCCTTAAGCCTCGGCAAGATTACTGAAATACCACAAGTTATTGAAGCAATAATGCTACGTTTTGCATTGATGTACCTTGAGGGATTGTGCAAAGTTTAAATTCCCAACGTCCCTTTTCCATTAAGGCAGAATGCCTCCTGATATGGCCAAAAATGTTGAAATTAAGAGTAGTAATCCATGCCTTTGCTCACAATTAAAAATTTTTGGAAGCATAATGTCAAGGTCTTTTTGCTTAATGTGACCAAGATATTGTTCGTCTGGCGATAAACAACACCATATTGTACTGTTAAATATGAAATTCAAGCTAGTCCATCTCTATGAAGTCAGAGCGTGAAGGAAAGGTGTAAAGCTTGTGCCTCGTGGATTTTAGTCAGTAGAACTTATTGTTCACTTCATGGGATTGCGTGCTTGTCTTCATCTTCATTTGGCAAACATTAGCGTTTACTTATTGGTTTCCCTTGCCATGTGTAAATTATTTAGTTGCTTTAAACCAATTCTTTCAAAATGAATATTCTGGTGACATTTTCCTGCCATCATTCTGCTTTTTAATTCCAAACTTTCCCTACATCTGTTTTTCTGTTGTTGATGTTTCTTGGATGATAGGTGTAGAAGAGTAGATTGGTTGTAAGGTGGGACATGACAATGTTGACATATGTTGCAATACTTGGTTTTAGTCCTATTGCATTTGAGAAAACAACGTAATTAGATCTTTCAGATTGCACATGGAAGATGAATCGTGTTTTTATTGGGCATCTCCAAAGGTTGGAGAGCAAATTTAGCAGTATTGCTTAGAGGACCAAATATTTATTGGGGTTTGTCCACTAGCGCCGATTTTTGTTTGAGTTGATACTTTGAGGAGCAAATAAACGAAAAACCATGACCTGCATTATATAGACTTATGTAGATTGTTGCCGCTGACTTCAGTTACATATTCAACTCTAAACTCCAGCCACAAAGTATTTGTTCTCTTGGTGAAACTAAGTTTCATGCCTTTCCTTTAGCTAGAAACGCTGGAATGGTTGGATTTGCATCCATTTTTGAGGCAACGCTGGAATGGACTTCCATTTTGAGGAAACGTAATTTATTTTTCATAATGTCATCGCTTTAGTTTACATGCCCTTAAGGAGGTAGTCTGCATGGTGGTAGACTCTATAATTATTTTCAATCTTCAGAACACGATAACATATCATAGAAATAATTGATCACATGAGATTTGCATTCATCCAAGTAAACTCTCGGTATCTGCTTTTCTTTTTGCGAACCAACAATACATCTACCATTTGCCCAAGCCTTTGGTTCTGCATGACTGGAAAGGTATTGCCTGCATTTTTGAGCATAATTACTGAAGAAGGCACATAAGAAAATTGTATTATGCAAATTTGTATTATGCAAAGGGAAACTGATCCAAACAGAGTCCGGATCCAAACAGAGTCCTAAACTGGCAACAAAATGTTGGTGGTATAAATTGGATAATGCCACGTTTAAGATGGGTTCTGAGACGTGCAGAGATTTTCACTCTATGGATAACTGTTATTCGTTTATTTTGTTCTCTGCCTTTGTCACCAATGCCAAGAGGTTCAAAAATACGACATTAATGTTCCAGCTATAATTTTAGGTAAGCATAATGGTCGAGGTTGTTGAGCATGGTGTTTTAGACACCACGGATCAAATAAGAACTTCCCATGTTGCAAGTCATGGTGTTTTAGACACCACGGATCAAATAAGAACTTCCCATGTTGCAAGTCATGTAAAGAACGGAGCCTTCAAAATGGATGATCGCAGAAGCAACGAAAAGATGATGTAGCAACGAGTTGCTTTTTCTCCTATCGTATAGATCTGTACAACCATTATTCAATCCAATTACGGTCAATTATTCGTGGCAATTTGTCCCAGTAATGCCTAAACATAATAAAAGTCTCTCAACACACAATCCATCTTTGTCACCAATGCTAAATGTCCGAGTAATGTCCTTATAGTCCCCTGACATCTAGCAATATTTAAAACATGGTCATGGCAAGCGCATTCTTCCTACCACACCAACCCATCCTGGGAAGGCCCAAACACACCAACCACCGGTTGACCCCACGCAGGCAGAGCCCTCTGGGGAAGACCATGAAGCGGGGCCACCAAGGAAGAGGCCTCGGGCAGAGGGAGAGACGTCTTCCATGAAGAGGGAGGCCCGAGCCAAGGCCCAGTCGACCCGGCAGGCGGGCCACATAGGCAATCCGGGCCGAAACCTTGGAGCCGCATCCAAAGCGAGGGTTGAGGCCAACGCAGCACGCCTTGCGTGCCTCCCGACAGAGGTGGAGAACATAAACATCTCGGATGTTGCGCAGCAGTTGGTGCCGAAAAACGGCGAATCACGTAATTGGAGGATCGCGTACGACATTAAAGTGCATGATAGCATCCACTTGCTACAATTTGACAGACAACAATACCAGCCAGGAGCTTGCGTGATATGAGGGGGGCGGTAGACACCGTGGTTGGCAGCTTATGGAAGCCGGACGCAGGACAGAACCGCGGTAGAGCAGAGACACTGTGACCCCTCCTCGGATCCGTGCCGTAGGTTGAGGAGGCTAAGGCCACGGCCCGAGAGCACAGCCAGCCCTCGCCGAGGTTGCGAGGCCGCCACTCGCGGAGACAAGGATTCCAGTCGCTTTTAGAAGCTAGCCGTGCGTAACCGAAGCTTTTGGAGTAAGGGGATTTAGCACGGTGATCGGAGCTACAGAGCTTCGCGCGCTGCCTCAAAGAAGGCAAGGGCCTCCATGCCGGTGGCACATGAGCAACTCGCCATTGCACGGGAGATGGCAAGACATGACAACGCCCCGCGAAGAGCCGAGCCCCGCACCGGAGAACGTAAACCACAAAGAAAGAACACACCAACCCCGCGAACCCACCAACCTACAGACGCCAACCGGAACACATGCCGCCCGACACATCGAATCACGCCGGCCGCCAATTACCCCCCGGTCGGCCACAATGCGATATGCCTCACCCACCTCAACCAACACGGGTGCGCCCCCGCCAACTTCCAGAACAGAGACGCAGGAGCCGCAATGTGGTAGTGCGAGGCTCGGGACGGAGGAGTCGAAGAACATCTCACTTCCGACTCCGCATACTGCATCTTGGACCTGGATGATGTTCCCAAAGACTGCGACCATTGGAAAGGCGAGTCGCCATGGAATTCGGCCTTCGACGCCCGGTGGTCATCTTCACGCTTGAGAGCGCAAGAAGCTGGTGGCCATCCCCCAAGGCCGTCGCCGGAAGTTGAAGGGGACGGCTCAGACGTTGGACCTGAACTTGACCCCAAAGACAAGAAGAGACCAAGCGTGAGCTGGCCAAAGTCGTGACCCGGCCAGACATGGAGGGGCAAGGGGGTTGGTCCTGGGAAGGATGCGCCGATTCAGGCAGCCAAACAGGGATGCGAGGCACTCCGCCCCTCGAAGTCCCTCTCTCGAGGGGCCCCAAATGCCGCACGCATCCACATCTTCCTCCCCCTCGACCACCACTACCACCGACCTGAAGTGGCGATGCATGCCACTAAATAGGGATCGTGCCTCGGCAGTGGGTATCCCCGGAATTGCCGTGGCTTTCCATGGCGTAAGGGGACAGCCTCAATTCCGTAAAGCCATGGACATGGACCTTATCTTCCTCATGGAAACATGGGAACATGCCGGGTCACAAAGCACCGATTTTGCCAGATACCGGCGCTACTGGGCCTTCAATGAGTGCAAAATGAAACGAGGACACCTGAGGAATTATGCAGTTATTACCGCATGTTTTGGCCCAATTCTGCCTCCCCCGCCGAGGCGCATTGTGCACAAATGTATACCGTGGGTACGAAAGTGCGAATCAAAATGATGGCAGCCCTCTCTTTGTGGCGGCTTGCTACTTCCCACATGCCGAGAGCAACTTTTACCACACGCGACTTGATGTGGATTGTGCAGAGCCCTATGTCGATCTATATGATGACATACGCCAGCATGCATAATTGGGCAAGGTCATGTTGCTTGGAGATTTTAATGCGCCGCCATTGTGGGCGAAGCAGATCCCAAAATTCGCGACCTCTAGCCGAGGATGTGTTGCAAATGGACCCCCGCAGAGATGGTTTGGCCAAGGGCGCCGATGACGTTCGTGTGACACGGTGATGGCCGGGCACCATCCGCTGTCGGGCAAGATCTTTGACCTCGGTCATTTGCAATGGGTTGGCACAGTGGGTCGGCCCCTCCACCGCCACTTTGTAGACAGGAGAACCGTGGGGCGCACGGTGTGGTGGATTACGCGCCAGCAGCGAGCAATGCCTACACTTGATCACTCGCCTGCCCGGACAGTGGGTCGACGAGGAAGTAGACTCCACCATCACCCCTGTTCTTGCAGATAGATTGGCGTGCCAACCGAAAGCACCCATTGCCCCAACACCCCATGTACCACTTGCCAAGGCCCGTGACTATGATCATGCGGCGGTCTATGCGAGGATGCTTGAGCATGAGCCACGGAGTGCCGCAACTCCCCACACTTTCAACAACAGACGCCCAAATTTGAACCAGCTCCTTTTGAGGGTAGGGGACGATGCTTTGGGAGAGACCGCCGACGCGATCCACGTGAGCCGCAACCACCTTCCCAAATCACCGGGTTCGATGACCTAATGTCGGGAGTCAAAACGATGGCTCCGCCAAGTGCTAGATCCCACCATTCGCCCAAGCAGCGTCGTCCCGGTCAATACGCTCCTTCCTCAAGACCAAGAAAGCCAGGTACCTTTAAGTGAGCACCAAAGAATGTATCTTTGGTCTTCTAGACCCGCCACCCTAGGGCCTTCGAGAAAGGTCTTGAGTAAGCCCTCGCACGCCCACGTGAAATATTACCCCCAACAATGGGTGAGATACTTTGCAGCAGCTTTGTAGAGGACCCAATGGGAAGCCGCACCGCATTCTCCTTGAGCATGTGCCTAGCACCGGTCATTACCGGCGATGTCATAATGGCCCGCAACGCCGCTAACGGGAAGGCAGAGATTTGATGGTATGCGTGCAGCTTCTCAAGTGGGCGGGCCCCAATGGTGCCTGCTTCTCACAAAGACTCTTCAACAGCATTGCAAGAAGGCTTCCCCCCGCGACCGACTACCAAAGAGTAGAGTTGTGCCCATATACAAAGCAGGGACCCCCACGGCCAAGCCAACTATCGCACCATTATGGTCGGGCTTCCGCCTTTGCCAAGTTGCTTGCCTGATTCTTGAGCGGGCGATTGACACTTTGGGCAGAGGATGGAGAAGTGCGGGTCAAGACGCCAGCAGCTCCCCCCGGCATTCTACTATTGACCATATCTTCACTCTGCGAACACTCATAGAGGATAGCCGAATCGACCAGAATCCATCGCTGTTTTGTGGATTTTGCAAAGGCTTTTGACACGCTGCCTCTGGATAAGTTGTGGGACAGATTGAGACGACTTTAGGGACCCCCGCCGACTTGCAGGTAATGCTATATATAGACTATAATGAGGCTTGCTCCTGGGCCGTCTCACCTTCGTCGGGGAGCCCGTTGTTAGTAGCATTGGTGCGCCGTAGGCTGCCCTCTATCCCCGACGCGCTTTCGCTTGTACATTGACCAGCTAGAAGAATGGCTAGCCGAGCACGGGAGGCTTTGATGCACCACATAATCCCCGCAACTCATATATGCTGATGATGTTGGCCTCGCCGCATATACCCGGAGGACATGCAACGCCACCTGGATGCTTTGGACACTTTCGCCAATTCACTAACATGAGAGTTAACTTGGCCAAGACAAGGTGCCAGCTTTGGTCCCATCATCCCTAAGACCCACGCCTTCCCCTCATTCACTTACCGGGGCGTGTAGTGGAGGTGGCTCGCCTTATAAGTATTTGGGCATTGAGTTTTCTACTACCACACACCGGGATGCATCCATCGTTTACGGGTCACAGTCGGAAAGCCCCAGATGCAATGCAAAACAACAAATCCACAAGGCGTAGTAGATGCATGGGGTCACCAGCACACTTGTTCGTGGCCTTGGTTGAACCGGTCCTCCTCTATGGGGCGGTATGTGGGGGCCGCTGATATCCCTCACCACTTGAACGATCTAGAGCAGTACGTAAAAGCTTTCTTGGCCCCGCACCGGGAGTGAAATCCACGGTCCCATATCGCATCTTGCTCCAAGAGACAAGCTTCCTTCCATTACGTAGGGCTGACCGAACGCCACATTATTTACTTCCGTAAGGTGGTGGCTATGGATGAAGCCCTCGCTGCCCAACCTTGCTTTGGCAAAGGGCGATGGGCCCGCGAAATGACTCAAAGCCCGCTGGAAAGACAAGCAAGCCCGTGGTTCTCGCTATGGAATGCGCAGGCACACGATGTGGGACCAGTGCATACACCGGCGGAACGCGGGCTGCCTTTGAAGCAAAGATTTGATGCTTGCTTCATGGCCAAGCTTTGGGATGCGAGGCCCCATCACATGTCAAGGTGGCAAATTATCGACAGCAGTTAATCCCATGCTCACGAGGGCCCACACCACTACCTGCGCACCCATCTACCCATGAAAAAGCCGCAGGGTGATTGCTTCCATTCGCGACAGTGCACACCACCGCATTGAGACAGGGAGATGGATTCGGGAGCCGCGTGGAGGACGAGTTTGTCGCTGTCGCCAACAGGCCCATTGAGGATGAAAGTCACGCCTCCGTGCCGTACGGCCATTTGCAGCATATCCCAAGCTCTAAGATGCTCTGCTAGTTGTGCCCCCATCGCCTTGCATGAGCTAATCGAGCACTGCCTCTCGAGGCTTGTTGGGATCAGACCGGGAGGTAATGGATACGCCGACTCGCTTATGCCCCCGTCCGACATTAACCTCGGGAATTGCCCCATGCCCAGTGATTATGTATATAACTGCAAGATGTCGCAAGATCCTTATTGCTACTAAGGTTTTTCCCCCCGAAAACTTGGCGGGGGGTTTTAATCCCGGTAGTAATACCGCCGCTCTCTCTTTGTGCACTTGGGTCCCATAGGCCGCTTGGTCTCCGTGGGATCTATAAAATCATATTCTATTCTATTCTTCAAACGCCCTCAAGCTTTCCGTGCCACCCACAAGGTCAAAATTGTCTGGTGAGCCAACTACAACTAAATTAGCTTATAAGTAAGCGTAAACTATTTGAAACACCACTAAGACATGCCTTTCGAAATTTATGCCTCTAACAGGACCCCACTGTTCCATTTTGCAGCATATTTGATCGGCAAAACGATCTCCACAAATACCCATCAGCAAAATAGCTCGAGAGGCATGCTCCTATGCTTATTAATATGATTGACATCATCGGCCAGAGTTAAGACCTCACTTTCATCAACAAAATCAAATTATTACCTGCCGTCAAGCCATTCTTGTGGAGTGCTTCCGGGGAACCAGAGGGTTCTCTATATGGTAGAAGCTGCTCGCGTTGGTACACAAGCAAGAGGCTTATAAAGAGTTAATTTTTCTTAGGGCCACTTAATTGAAGCACCATAGTTAGTGAGTTGCTCCCAAACATTTGTGATGCAAGACAACGATAAGAAAGGAGTCAAACTATGTCCAAAAACATAACCAAAACAAACAACAGCTATAGAAAAGCAAGCCACTTTTTCCAGCCACAAAGCCTTCTTTTAAACTTAGAGAGAAACATTTCATTCCAAAACCATAGCTTTCATGCTCATTTGTTTAGAGCAATAGCTAAAGGGTTAAAGAATTTGCTAAAAACTCTGCAAAATCAAACAAGAAAAAAAGTTAATCACGAGTAAATAAAAATAGCAACTGCAAAGGAAATAAACGTACCAGAACTTTGTATCTCGTGGTGTATATGAGTATCATGTGTAAACTAGAAAGATGACGAAAGTCTCAACATTAGCCTTCATCTTCAAATTACTCAAGCTTACAACAGTAGATACACGAAAAAATTTGGAAAAAAACCACTCTGGAGATTATAAGCCCAGCAATACATAATATAATAATGTGATGGGAAAGGACACAAGCATTCCAAAAATGACCCGCATTCCAAAAATGACCCTGCATATCAACAACACATATTAGAAGCAGGAAGGATATTATTTATGTCTATCAGGATCAAGTGATTAAGAGGGCAATATAACAAACATAAGCCATGCCATGCATTCATATGATGTGCAAATGAACATCAAAGGATCGAAATTACATTATATAAACATACGCAGTGCTCAGGACATCCGGATGCACATTATACTCCTTTGCAAAAACAAAAGGAACGATTCCTTGAGGCAACGCAGCCTGTTACACATGACAAATTAGAGTAAGCATATTATAACGCATAGCAAATCTAGACACATGCAAATTTCATTTCTTTACTTTCTTTCATGATAGAAGAGGCTACAATGCCACATTTTCAGCAAAATTGCCCCTTAACATATGATGCTTTGCATTGACCTGTAGTGAATAGATAACTATACCTGCACTATCGCGACATGTAAGTCAACTCCACGTAAAAACCGGTTAGGAGCCACTCTGCCCCATCGTCCACTTATATCGTGCCATGTGGCACTTTTTGGCCCTGTTTCAAACCCAGGAAGCTCAAGAGACTCTGCGTTCCGGCGATGCACTTCAGAACCAAAATTTACCACAAATTTTATGCACTTCGAAGCTTTCTACTTGCATTCCCCAGCGATTCGATCTGCAGAGTGTCTCCTAACCGATTTCCGTTACAAGAGGCGATCCATGTTTTCTCGGCATAAACAATTGGCTCGCTTCGCGCGTCGCGTCTCGATTTCCATGCCAGAAAGGCATGTAGATCGCCTTTCCTCGTATAATGTAAACCAACCGCAATAGAGGATGCCGTCATTACCGCAGTCCCGTGGACAAAACGGACCGCCATTCCAAAATAGCAAGAGAGGTCCCACATGCCAGAAGCCTTTGCTGCAGGGCCATGAAGAGTCCTGCAAAGCAATTAACCATAAGGAGAAAGGAGAAAGCAAAGTAAGCGAAGATCAAGAATAAGCAAAAGCCAAAACTCTAGAAACTGCCAAAAATTTAGACGGAAGATTAAACGGAAGTATTCCTAGAAGGAAAAACGGTTACCTTTTTGCTCTTTTGCTTGCCATTTTTTGCTATCCATCTCCACAAACTTCTTCTTCAGTCCGGATTCCCAGTTAGGCAACCAGCTGGATCTAGGCCCTTCTCTGGTATCTGCTCTTTGATGCCAAAAACGAATACTTTGGCTATGGCTATGGTAGGAACAGAACTCCACGTAGCTATTGCAGCAGGGCAAGAAATGCCAAAGGAGGTCCTATCCTCGTCTGGAGGGCCTTGAAGCAGAGGCGCAATGCCAAAGGCGCTACCTCTTACTTCACGAAAACAAAGAAACCGGCATCATAACCCAAAGTCTGATTGTAAAATCATCTGTTTTGGGATTCTTCCACTGCTGAAGGTAGATCGATGGGCCACATATGTACAAAGCATTCACCAAGCTCCAACCTGAGTAAATCGGCCAGTACCAAGCCAGTTTTGGCCTTAAGAAAATCTGACACAGACTCAATGCCGATTTTGACATCCCGGATCAATGAATCAAGAGCCTATTTTGGCTGGACAAGGTTGTCCGCCATAGAAGGCGCCATTGCCGCCATGCAGGAAAATCGGTCCAGAGTCTTCGCTCTCTTTTCCTAACGTGGATTTAATTATGCCTTCGCCACGTCATAGCTTTTAATATGCCACATCATAAGTGCGTTTAATTGCAATGGCTTTATGCAATTTTTTTCAAGTATTTATGCAAGTCACCTCACTATGCCACCTCAAAATAAATGCTTAATTGCTTATGCCACCTCACACTCCATATTAATTGTGGTGAAATTTCTTTGCATCTTCCCCAAACTTAAATCAACGGCCAAGATATAACTTCCCCCATATCTAACGGTCCAAGGATGTGGTTCATGCCCCCATGCATGCCCCCCATCAGATCTGAGGGCCATAATTACGCCACCTCAAGATTTGGATGGCCAAGATCGACTTCTATATACCACCAAAAAATGATGCCCCCCATCCAATATACCTATATATATATCATTGATATATCATTGATATATATCATTGATAATACTAAAGCCAAAATAAGATGATAGTTTGTGCGCGATGTTGGCCGTTCATTTTGTTGTGTATCACAACTTTCATTTTCGGTCATTTACTAAGTTGCTAGATCAATGCATGCGAGAAATGACCTGAATGATTTTGCCCTATTGTGACTGGTTTCTTGAAAATTGTGTGCGATGAATAATATTTTGCCTGTTTTCAGCTGGATCTTAGATAGATTGCTCTAGTGATTGGATTCAAAGGGAAAACTTGCCTTCACTATCCAAGGGATCCGCTATAAATCTACAGGATTGTGCAAAAGCAAGCTTAGGCGCATGAAGCTGCCGCTGCTTCTTCTTCGTCTAAAAAATATCGTAGATATGTGGACTCCGTGTACTATTTTTCCTTAGGTTATGAATTATCGATGTGTGTCCACAAAAGAAGACACTTTTTTCTTTCACTATATACTTTCAATGGCATGCTTTGGAGATTCTATTATATACAATTTTGTCAATAATTCATTATGGGAGGACAGTTACTATATCATTCCCCTCTAAACTTCTGCATGCAATCCAATTGCATCCTAATGCAAATGACCAGGCTTCTGAACATTCTAGATATTAGCAATTTTTCCCAGATTATGCCTAATTGGATGGGCAAGATGTTTACTTTTTTGTTTTAATTTAAAAGGCCATGGGACGGTTACAGATAGATAGATAGATAGATAGATAGATAGATAGATAGATAGATAGATAGATAGATAGATAGATAGATAGATAGATAGATAGATAGATAGATAGATAGATAGATAGATAGATAGATAGATAGATAGATAGATAGATAGATAGATAGATAGATAGATAGATAGTATTTTAACGTCACACCACTAGGCCAAGATCTTCATACTTTGGCTCCTGGACAATGGCAAGCACTAGTTTAAAATAGTTTGTGCGCGATCTTGGCCGTTCATTTTGTTGTGTTTCACAACTTTCATTTTCGGCCGTTTAGTAAGTAGTTATTATTTACCCTTTCTTTGCTAGATTAATGCATACGAGAAATCACCTGAACGATTTTGCCCTATTGTGACTGGGAGTATTTTCTTGAAAATTGTGTGCGATAAATAATATTTTGCCGGTTTTCAGATGGATCTTAGATATAGATTGCTCCAGTGCTTGGATTCAAAGGGAAAACTCTGCCTTCGCTATCCAAGGGATCCGCTATAAATCTATAGGTTTGTGCATACTACAGTTATTGCAAAAGCAGGCTTAGGCACATGAAGCTGCCGCTGCTTCTTCTTCGTCTAAAAAATATCGTACATATGTGGACTCCATAGGTTATAAATTATCGATGTGTGTCCACAAAAGAAGACTCTTTTTCTTTCACTATATACTTTCGATGGCATGCTTTTGAGATTCTATTATATACAATTTTGTCAATAATTCATTATGGGAGGACAGTTACTATATCATTCCCCTCCAAACTTCTGCATGCAATCCAATTGCATCCTGATGCAAATGACTAGGCTTCTGAACATTCTAGATATTAGCAATTTTTTCCAGATTATGCCTAATTGGATGAGCAAGATGTTTATTTTTTGGTTATTAAAAGGCCATGGGACGGTTACAGAAGCAAGCTCAATGCTCCTTTGGCTATGGTTTTTTCTAAGCATTTAAATGTGCAGCCTAACCTGTGATGCCCAGATTTTCATACTTTGGCTCCTGGACAATGGCAAGCACTGGTTTAAAAATGTGAGGAGCACAAACGATGGGATGGGAAAGTTTTTGAATATTTGACTAATCTGGATCTATCATGGATGCAATAACAAAAAGCTCCCTTTCCAAAAAGGTCAATAATGCAGCTGTAATACTCTACAGTTAACGATGTTTTTCAAATGATAAGAAAAAAACTAAATCCTAGGTTCACATGACCAGACCAGTATGACTACATGAAAATTTTTGATTTGGCATGTACCCCCCCAGCTACATTTGTCTATATATTTGGAAGGTCCCATTAGACAGACTGTGTTGAGCATGTAATATAACAAGAGTAGCGTAATGTAACAAGAGTAGTCCATGAGTATTCATTCCGCCTCAAGATGCTATCAAAGATCCTTTTAACATCTCCAAGGATTCCACATTTTCCATACATGTTTATTAGAGCATTTTGTAATGCCAGGGACTCTAATCTACAATTCATAATTCATGCATGAATCCATTTTCCGTGGTTTATAGTCGCAGAGTTAGCACATCCATCGGGCATGCTGTTAGTTACCCTATTTGTGATTACGTCTTCCAGTTGGATTTGGTAAACAGAAACATGACATCCGACATCTGACAATGCTGAGCACAATCTGACATCATTATAGTTCATGAAACACCATTTCATTCCTGCATTGCGTTAAATGTTAGAAATGCATCATCTAGACTTCCACAGCTGCTATGCATCTTAATTAAGGTAGTTTCTAAAATTATATCCAATTTATATTTCTTAATGATGAGGGCATGTATGCCTTTTACTCCAGTAAAGGCAGCTAATCCTACCAAGACATCTACAAGGTTAAAGAGTGTATAACCATTTGGTATCATCCCATCTAATAGCATCTTCTCAAAGACCAGAAGAGTTTCCTTACCATACCCATTTTTGCATATATAGGGACCAAAGTATTCCACAAAGCAACATTGTGGCGAGGCATGTGTTTGAACAGGCTCCATGCACTCTCCAAGCTCCCAGATTTGTCCAAGAAACTCAAGGACAACCACTGCAACATTCAACTGGTTATCTTTTTTTATTGATGATGTGCTTTATAAGGCATCTGCTTCATATTCGAGCTGGGCATATGTGGTAATCATAGAATTCCTTGAGATAATACTACATTCAGGCCTTTTGTCAAACATCCTTAGTGCTTCACTAATGTCTCACATCTACCATACGTTTTAACAAGCGACGTTCCTACTGTCACATCTGACTCTGCACCAATTCAATAGCACAAGCATGCATCTTTTTTCCTTCTTGAAGATTATCATGGACGACAAATAATTCCACATAATTGCTAGCCAACTAACTATTAGCCTTCTACCAAAAGAAAATGTGCTATGTAGCCTGCAAACTGCATGGCTTCTGATTCTAGAAATGATTTATGCTTGAGATAGAATAACAAGTTTGGATCTGCAGATGCAGACTAAGAAAAGTCTCTATGGATCTGACCAAGCCATTCTATTACTCCAAGCAATTGAAGTCCTCTCAAGTTTTAACCAAGCCATTCTGAAGTGCTCCAATCAATTGGGGACGATTACAAAAATGTTTTTTTTTTTTTGATATAAGACGAGTCTTTAATGCAACATGGCATTTTGGTCTCATCATTATGTTTTGCAAATTGTTGATTATATGATACCTAGTTTTATGGTAGCAAGAATGATGCACGCAATACAACAATTTTTTTATTTCCCTTTGGAAGACAAAACTTTACTATGGAAATGATGCATCTAGAATTACGAGAAGATTTGCAACCAATATAGCACAACAGATAAAACAGGGGGCAATTTTAGAATGGAGACATCACTTGAGTCATCCTCTTGTGTAGAATGTTGTGAGTTCTTGCCTCGCAGACTAGCCGGTTACAAGTCTCATGTTACAAGTCTATCTTTCCGTTCTTAGTTCGTGGTGCACTTAGGCTTTTGTTTCTTTACAAATTATCATAGAGATTACATGGCTTTATGCTGATAACCCAAATACTCTCCCCTTCTCTGTTCGATGCTATCTCTGTCCAAATCTAGAGCCTACCATTGGTGTGAAGGTGCATATAGATTCAGGGGGCATCACCATCTTGCTCAAAAATCATGTTCCTATCTTGAAAGTTAAAACCATAATGGCAAATGGATTCTATAAAATCAATGCCAAATGTGTTGTCCTTATTTATGTAAGGAAGGAAGGAAGGAAGGAAGAAAATTTTAACGTCCACGGAACCCAATCGGGTTATGGGACCAGAACAAACAAAGGGGGCATAAGCCCTAACAGATCAGAGGGCCGAAGCCCAAAAAAGTAGAACATGGGGTCCAAGCCCCGTTCAACAAATAACCAAACCGAGCGAAACAAAAGAAATACTGAGCTATACAAGAGTGCCCATGGATCGGATGGCCATCGATCTCGAATGATAGCTTGACCTCCTATAAACAAAATTTCCACTTCCTATGCAGCCTCTCTCCTCTACACATGACATAACTCTTCTTCCGCTCTCTGAGTTGTGCCGGAGTCAAGTCTTCTGGATCGAGAAGGTGGTTCCTTTCAAATGGTTGCCATGTCGCAGGATGTGCAATCGGAAAGAGCATCTTGAAAGCGCACTAAGAGGTGACGAGGACGGTCGATCCGCCTTTGCTCCAACCCAACCCGGGCGGTGAACAATACCATGTGCTTGGATATGCATCACCGGGTAAAAAGCTGGCAGCGGCTTCATCTGTAGCAAGAGAATCACCCGCCTCTCTCGAATACCCACAATACGTAGGTTCAAGTATGCATCCTCGGGCAAAGTATGTGTGGATCCTCGTCACGCCGCCATCATCTTTAGGCATATCATTCACATGGTCGGACCCGCGATAATGTGGATCCATGTACTACTATCATCCTCGCCTGGCATATCATTCACATGCTTTCGGGGCGAGGCATTGTGCTAGACAATCGCCGGGCAAAGACTATGATCTACGGCCGCGGCCCATGATTGTAGCAACAACTCTAGAAGCCGCACTCCGCTTTTGTAAGGGTAAATCGAAAGGCACATTGCCGCGGATGTAATGGAAGCATACCGCCTTTGTATGCCGGCTAGGATATCCGATGCGGCGGTTCATCCGCAGCATGAAGCCTATCTAGCCTTGCGGCATTCGGGACGACGATCGAACCGGGTTGTGGATCCGCCGGGGACAGAATAGACGCCGGGGCCCAAAAGAAAGGGCTGCCCGAGATAGGGCTCTATCGTGGGATCATAAGGCTTACCGGATGGCACGAGCACCGTGGATAAGGTTCTTTGCCTTATGGGTCTCTCCGCCATACGCTTTGATTGTAATGCTATGTTTGGAGGTGCCAAAGTTTGAGGGGTCTCTGGCTGCCTGAAGGGTGCTTAGAATCCAATTTGGGGACTTCAAAAAGTAGGCAGAGCACCTTTTGGGCGTTTGGGGGTTTTGGGGCTAGAGAGAGATTGTAAACCCTAGAGAGAGAAAACCGGAAAGGGGCAAATCAAGGGGGTCTATGCAAGGGCAGTGAGGGCGCGATGCTAAGGGCCAACTTGAGATGTAGGGAAAAGAGGCTCGGATTTGCATAGCCACGTTTGTGCAATCCTACAAAATAACACTTGATTGATAAGTCTTATCCTAAATACAAGCTTGTTCTTTATAAGAGTACACTTGGACCTTGAGTAGAAAAAACACTTGGATTATTACATTATGCAGCATAATCATCAGATATGTAGGAATGCAGCCTTCAAGAATTGGGTTGGCACATTAATATATAAAGCCAAACGCATGTGTTTATGTGAACATGTTTAGGTTGTACATATTGATATATAAAATCAAGCACATGTGTTTATGTGAACATCTGCCCTTCTTTGAAATAGAATAGAATAGAATAGATTTTTTAGCGTCCACGGAGACCGATTGGCCTATGGGACCCAAACAAAAAGAGAGCAAAGAAGCGACATCGACAGATTAAAAACCCCGCCCGGAGGGTTTTCGAGGGAAAACCTTAGCAGCATTAAGTATGCCGGCACACGGCATAAATTGTATAGGATGCTTCAATACCGGGCCCCGGAGAACACAACCGAAGTCCGCGGCATCCATAACCTCCTGGAGGTATAACCCCAACAAACCCATTGACGCCGTAGCCAATAACTGATGCAACGGCTGGCCAGACACTAGTAATCGAGCACATCGCCTTCCGGATATGGGCAAACGCCGGGCGGATCACGGAGGGCATGACATTCATCCTCAATGGCGCTCGGTGGTAACACTGCTGGCAAAGCCTTTGCTCTCGTTCTTCGGAGCCCAATATCCTGTTTCAATGCGCAGGCGATGTGCACCCATGCGAATGGAAGCTATAAGTTTGCGCTTCTTCATGGGCAGCTGGGTGTACAAGTACTGGTGTGGGCCTCTCGTGAGCCTAGGATTGACTTGTCGGCGATAGTGTGCTAGCAAAACGCGTCGCGAAAGCATCTCGCATCCCAGAGCTTGCGAATGAAAGTAGCATCTAGGTACAACTTAAGTGCCTTGTGATATTTCTTTGTCCTTACATGTATGCGCGTTGTTTGCTCAGACACCCCAAATAATGAGAACCACCGAGCTTTCTTATCCTTCCAAATAGATTTCAGTTGGGGACCCATCGCCATGGCCAAAGCAAGGTTGGGCAAACGCGGTATCGGCCATAGCGACCACCTTCCGGAAGTAAATGATATGGCGCTCCAATGCAGCCCGCTTGAAGGGGTAGAAAGCCCGCTTCCTGGAATAGGATCTAGTGTGGAACTGTGGACTTCACCCCAAGGGCTCGTGCCAAGAAGGCCTTCTGCACCTGCTCGAGGTCATTCCAGATGTTGAGGGATATCACTGGACCCCACACTTCTGCCCCATACAAAAGGACCGGCTCGACCAAGGCCCGAGACAAGTGTGGATCGTGGCCTGTGCATATAACTCCCCGCCTTGTGGTCATTTGTTCGCATGGCATATAGTGCTTTCCAACCCGCCGCGGACCCGATGGCAATATCCCAATGGGTGGTAGTTAAGAACTCGATCCCCAAGTACTTGTAGGTCGGAGCCACCTCTACATCTTGTCCCTGGTAAGTGAATGAGGAAAGCCTTGGCTGACGGGATGATGAAACTAGCAAAGACCCTAGTTTCCGCCAAGTTAACTTCGCATGCCGCTGAATCGGCAAAAGTGTCAAGAGCATCCAGGTGACGTTGCATGTCCTCTGGAGTATAGGCCAGGAGGTTGACATCGTCAGCATACATGAGTTACCGGATTGTGTGATGCATGAGATGGGCGCCTCCATGCTCAGAGAGCCAATCTTCCAGTTGGTCAATGTATAGGCCAAAGAGTGTGGGGGAGAGGGGGCAACCCTGACGCACTCCAATACTACTGATTACCGGCTATCCTGACGATGTGATACGGCCTGAGCATGCCTTGTATACCCTATATACTGCATTCTGCAAGTCAAAGGGGATCCCCAGCTGCCGCGGTCTGTCCCATAGCCTGTCGCGGGGCACTGTGTCAAAAGCTTTTGCAAAATCCATGAAACAACAGTACAGGTTTTGCCGGCGATTCCTATAATCCTCAATCAATGTGCGCAGAGTGAAGATATGATCAATAGTGGAATGCACGGGCGGAAACCTGCTTTTAAGAGTTCGCGACATCTGCCTCCTCGCCCATATTGTCACCGCGCTCAAGGATGCCGCCATATACAGTTTTGCAAAGAGAGAGCTGACCATAATAGTACGGTAGTTGGCCGGGCATTGAGGGTCCCCTGCCTTGTATATGGGCACAACTCTACTAGTGGTCCACTGCGGAGGGAAGCCTTCTTACAATGTTTTATTGAACAATGCCGCGGAGAATGGGCACCAACTGGAGGCCCAAATTTTACCCATTTCGGTTCCGCCTCGCATGCCATCTAAATCTGCTATCTTTCCATTAGCTAGGCGTTGTAGGCCCATGATGACATCCCCTCTCGTGATGACCGAGCCATGCCTATCTCGTGGAGGGACTGGTGTCCGGCCCCCGAGCCGGTCGTGAAAGCTGTTGCAAGTAAAATCTTGTACCCATTGCTCCGAGGTGATGTTCCCTGTGGGTTGTGCAGTCTTGCTTAAGACCCTTCTCCAGAATGTCTTGGGGTGCCGATCCAGGAGACCAAACATCTATTGCTGATGCTCAGCGAGGTATTTGGCTTTCTTGTTCTTGGAGAAAGGAGCGTTTGACCGATGGCCTCGCAGGTCGGAGGTGGGATCGGTGACTTGCCGGAGGTGCGCTTGAGCTCCCCGACACTCATCATCGAACCATCCGCCATGGGAAAGGTGATAGCGCCGAGGTTCACCGTGAGCCCTCTCCAAAAGCATCTCGCCAGCCCGCCGTATAGGTGAGTCACCGGCAATTGCTCTTGAAGTGTGGGGAGTTGCAGCAGTCTTGCCAGGTCATGCTCAAGCAGCTAGGCATAGGTCCCTGCACGGTCGTAGTCCAGGTGCAGCTGGGGCACTTGGTGTGTTGAGGCAGTAGATGCACGGGGAGCCTGCCAATGGAGATGCACGAACAGGGACTGGTGGTCCGAATCCACTTCCTCGTCCCGAGTGTCTGTTCCAATGGAAAAATGGGTAACGAGGTGCAGATCCTGTTCCTCAACCAGCAGATAATCCACCACACTTGAGCCGCCCCCTTGGTTCTCCCCGCTCTACAAGTGCAGCGAAATTGAAGATGGCCATTGTGCCAACCCATTACAAATAATGGGTCAAAGATACTACCCAAAGAACAACAACCGCTTGCCATAGCATGAAATATGGCTATCGCCCGATATCCTTGACCAAGCCACCTGCGGGGTTCAACTGCAAGACGCCCTCCGCCAAAGGCTCAAATTTTGGAACCCTTTCGGCTCTTGTGCGTGCATTAAAAGTCGCCAAGCAACATAACCTTGTCCAACTGTTTGTGCTTGGCCAGTATGTCATCATATAGATCGACATAGGGCTCCAATCTATCCACATCCCAATGAGTGTTATAAAAGTTTCCTGCATGTGGAAAGTAGCATGTCGCTATGAAGAGAATGTTTGCTATCGTCATCGCGCATCGCGCATCCACAAGTAGCGATTGTACTTGCAATGCGTTTGTGCAACGAGACCGAAAAGCCTCAAGGTTGCATGATAGTAGCAGTAACCCCGCCATGCCCTCGCCGCGTGCACTCATTGAACACCGAAATGCGATAGCCCGAGGTTCGACAACAGGTGCCGGCATGTTCCCATGTTTCCATGAGGAAAATGAGATCCATATCTAGTGCAATAGAGTTGAAACTCTCCCCTTCCTGCCAAGGGAAGCCCCGACAATTCCAAGACACCATCCGAGGCACGGCCCTATTTGTTGGCGGCTTGATGTGGACGCCGATGATCTGCATTTTGTTCGGTGTGGGGAGCGGTGGGGGCGCCTGAAAGCAAAGAGCTTGCGGAGCATTTGGAGCAGCGGGAGCAGGAGGTGTAGTAGGGGTGCTGGTGGCGTGAAAGGGGAGGGGCAGCAGCTGACGCGATTGCATCGGTGACCTCGCCAGCGCCGCCCTAAAATGCTAAGCTTGCCTCGACCAGGCCCGCAAAGACTTCCCCTCGATGACGACACCCCGACTTGAGCCACCGGCCGTGGGACTCCTGCTGCATCGAGTGAGATCCTGGTCGACATACGAGTAGTCCCTTCAATTGCCTACTACTCGGACGCTGAATGGCCTCACGCGACTGCATGTCCCGCCACCGCGAAGGTGACAACACGCCGGCGACCAGGCGTTGAGCCAAGGCGGTTTGCTCGGCAATATGCAATCGTAGTCCTGAAATGCCATTCGAGATAGGATCTCATCCTAGAGGCTGATGAGATCTTCTCCTGCCTCCTCCGAGTCCATGCCCACCACATTATGACGCCGGGCGGGCTCGCCCCGCCGCCATCGAGTCGCTGGCAACAACATTAGCCGCCCCAGCCAGTGATGCCCGCTGGCCGGGCGTGTGGGCCGCTTACACCGGAGGGCTGTGGTGTGTGAGATGGAGTAGGTGGTGTCTTTCGCCTGCTTACGATTTGTGGGTCGTGGGGCATGTGTGCTTGTTCCGCCTCGCGGCCGCCTCTCGCCGCCGGAGCTCCGAGCCTAGCTCTTGTTGAAATCTCTCGCGCTTGGCCAACTCATTCGCGGCAAAGGTCAGAATTGCTCATGGACCTCGCATGGAGGCCCCCCTTCTTTGGGTAATGGTTGCTTGAGCCCTCAGATCCCCGATCTTGTGTCTCAACCCTACTCTGCCCGGGGTTTTAGCCTCGCTTGGCTGGCTTCGGCGCTCTGGACGTTTCATATTATGGTGGCATACCCCTCAGCTTCTGACTTGAGGCGGGAGATAGTTGCCATTGATCCCCGCTCAACACCACGCTTTGTCACGCCCATAGTCTCTATGGTGGTGAGGGAGGGAATCCACGCTGAGCTTCGAAGTCGCAAGGCCCCCGCTATCCCGTTGCCTCTCAAAGTGTGCTGCTTAAGCCCGCCTTCTAACTGCTGCATACGGGTCTCCATCTCTGCAATCCGTTGCCTTTCCACTGCCAATTGTCTTTTGAGCACGTGGGATGCCGAATATTGTATCTCTGCTGGTCCTACAACTGGTTTACTTACTCTCAATCTGTTCCTCCATCTGTCTTCATTGCCCCAGAGGCGCCTCATGCTGTGTGGGGCTTGAGCAGCCTTCATCCATCTCCCCCGGGTCAATCTCATATTTGGGCCTTCTCGCCGCCTCCCTCCTCATGGAAGAGGTTTCTCCCTTGTCCTTGTTATGTGATCGGGCCGCTTTGCGGCGGCCCTCCCCTCATTCTCCTGTGGGGGTGGCCGGGTCAGAATGTCTCCCTCCAAATGGGAGTCCGGGCAAGGGGCTATAGAAGCCCATGAGGTTGTATGGTATGGAAGGGGATTAAGGAGTTAAAGGGCTATTAAGAATTGAAAGATGTTTAGAAGCATAAACGATGCCCCCTCCTAGTGGTTGGCACCTGGGGGTCTGGGAGGGGTTCAACTCCTGGGGGAGGTCTCGACTGCCACTGCTGGAATACTTTTGGGATGGGCTTGGTTCGAATAAGCTTTTTGGAATAGTTGGAATGGGATTGGGCACAAGAACACAAGGAAGCAGCAGAAGGTGACCCACCCAGTGAATTTTGAGTGTTCCAGAACCTGGAACACTCTATTGGCGTGCATGAGTCGCCCTGGGGAGATAGAGAGAGGAAGTGGAAAAGCAAGGCTAGAGAGAGAGAGAGAGAGAGAGAGAGAGAGAGAGAGAGAGAGAGAGAGAGAGAGAGAGAGATAGAGGAAAAGCAAGGTTAGAGAGATCGAACAGAGAGAGAAAGAGGGCTAGAAATGAAATGAGAGAGAGAGAGAGAGAGAGAGAGAGAGAGAGAGGAAAAGCAAGGTTAGAGAGAGAGAAAGAGGGCTAGAGATGAAATGAAATAGAGAGAGAGAGAGAGAGAGAGAGAGAGAGAGAGAGAGAGAGAGAGAGAGAGAGAGAGAGAGAGAGAGAGAGGAAAAGCAAGGTTAGAGAGATCGAACAGAGAGAGAAAGAGGGCTAGAAATGAAATGAAATAAATTTATTATTACGTCTTCGAGACCGCCAGGCCTATGAGACGTTTACATAGTACAATCAAAGTCATAAAACAAATCATCCAGTGCATCCTCTGAAAATAACACGCCGGGCTCCTCTACATCTATCTCCTCCACATTTTGCCATTTCAACCATTCCTCTATATGCTTAAAAATCTCAACAATACACCCTCCAATACATGAACCTGGATACCGAAAAAAATCACTAAGTGAGGCAGCACCAATCCCATACTTTGCTCTTATATCGGAATAGGCATCACAAAAGAGCAAAACATGAGCCTCATCCTCCACCACCCCTGCATCACATATTTTACAACACCTACATTCATGTGCAATGTCTGTCCATCTCCCAACCTCTACACCAAGCCTGGTGTGAGCTTAACCGATTCTAGCAATTGCTTGCCTGTGTTTCAATCGATATGGGTTCCCCGAGATATATCGCGGCTTCCCGAAAAAGAGGGATTCATGTGAGCCTTATAGTATTCTTTCTTTACAGCCGGCACGTTCCATGACTTATTTAGAAAACTCGTCTTAACCCAGCTATCGATATCTTTTTTGTGCATCCCTAATTCCTCAATATTCATCCCCCATTTCACAAGCCACTTATTAACATCCACATACCATCCTTTATTCCTGGTTTCTTCTAGAGCGAGTCTGGGCAAACTATTGATTGGCATATCGTACAAAACCTTGCACACATAGCTGAATCAGCCTCAGAGAGCTTCAGCCTCAAGTGACACCATCCCAAGACTCTACTAACATCATGTCATAAGGTGTTTGCATTTTAGTACCTAGTTCAGTATGGAAAAACTTCTTTTGTATCTTTTCCACTTTTTTCCATCCGTCATTGGCAAGTCCAGGTCCCCAAACTTCACATCCATAGAGCACCACAGACTGCACAAGCACTTTGTAAAGCATGCGCTTCATTTCAAAGTTCCAGATATCAGCATTTACACACTTTCTCTGCATGGCATATAATGCCTTTAAGCCAGCATTCACTCTATGTTCAATGTAAATTTTGATTCCAGCTAGGGCTCTTATCTACATTCAAGCCTAAATATTTATAATTCTCCGTAATCTCCACTTGCTTACCCATATAATAGAAATGAACATGGTCTGTCTTATTCGTACCAAAAACCACAGCCTTGGTCTTATCCAGATTCACCTGCATACCCATAGCGTCACAAAATTCTGCAAGCACATCCGCATGTGTTTGCATCCCTTCTATGCTTCGAGAAAGCAAAGACCACATCATCAAAGATATAATAAAAGCTTAAAAACATACCCGCTCAAAGGTGTACCATCCCTCCATGTGCTCAGATCCATCCCCGAAATGGGTCTATAAATAGGGCCAAACAAGGTAGGTGACAGAGGACACCCTTTGCTTCACACCCATATTGCTTTCTACCACTTCATCACATGATCCTAAAAAAGGAAATGATAATTGTACAAAAAGTATACTTACAGCATGCCTAAGATTTGTTGGGATATTCAAATCCATCATCCTCATACCACAAATTTCGGCCATCCACCGTGTCAAAGGCTTTGCGAAATCTACAAATGTAGCATACATGGGTTTCTTTTACCAATAACCTAATCCATCATAGTGCGAAGGGTAACCAAATGATCAGTGGTGGACTTCTTGGGTCTAAAACTCGCCTGCCCTACTGCTCTGACATTATTCTCTTTTGTCCAAGTGCTTATTTTGCGCTCAAGTATGGAGGCAAACAATTTTGCATAATGGTACGATAGTTTCCCGGATCAGCCTCATCACCTGATTTATGCAATGGTACAACCCTATTCACCTGCCAAGATGTGGGAAACCCATCTCTCACTGCCATATTAAACATATTTGCAACTTCTTCTCCAGCCCATTTAAGCATTTCGGCCATAAGGCCACAAGCATCTGCGGCTTTGCCATTAGCAAGCCTCTTAAGTCCATCTTGTATGTCGTTGCTAGTAAAAGTAAGCACATCCACATCTGCTTCTTCTACCATCGTACCCTCAACCCCAGGCACATTGTACAGCTTCCACACATGTGCTATCAAAGCATCAACATGCAACCCCTCAGCTCTGTATTGCGCAGGTTTAAGTCTCTTCCAAAATATTTTGGGTTCAGCCAACAACTCTTCCACCATTTTCCTGTTCTTATTGTGCAGATATGCCCGCTTCTTGTTTTTGAGCATCTGAATGTATACTTTTCTTTCATGCACTTTATTCACCCCTTGTGCTGCCTTAAATTTTAACCTTTGTTGCTTGCATTCCACATCAAACCATGCATTGCAAGGTAACCCCTTTCGCTGGCGATAAGAAATGAAACGACTGTCAGCATATTGAGTCAAAATCGTAGTCATTGCATCACTCATTTCCTGTACTGTATTAGGCCAAACAAGGGAGGCAACTTTTTGCGCACACATTTTGCTATATTCTTCTGCCTTATCATATTTCAAATATATCCTTTTACCTTTAGTCGAGGCACTCTGTTATCTATATTGACACTGCACGCTGATTTCTATGGATATAGGCACATGATCAGAATTCTCGTTTTCATCTCCAATTGTCAAGCTAACAATATGTTCAGTAAAAGACGGTCTAGCAATGATGTAATCTACAACACTTGCATTTTTACAAGTTCGTTTTCTAGAACCTGGATATCTAGCTGCGCCATTGAAAATCACCATCTCAAAACCACCACACAGATGCAAGACATGACGCCCTTGTGGAGAGAGAGCAGAGAGAAAGAGGGCTAGAGAGAGAGTGTGGAGAGAGAAGGCTAGAGAGAGAGTGTGGAGAGCAAGGCGCTAGAGAGAGAGTGTAGGCAAGGCGCTAGAGAGAGAGGACGCGCTTGAAATGAAGTCCAACTCACCTTAACATGCATTGCAGCAAGTCTCTGCTATTTTTTCACAATGAAAAACTGTGTTAACAATTTTTCTATCATTGCTTTGTGCATTTTTTGGCTTCTGCCTTTGGTTAGTATACTTTTACATTTTCTACCACATTCTTTTGCTTATCCCTTGGTTAATATACATGTACCTTGACCAAATCTCATCTTCATGACATTGATACTTCAGACTTTTTAGATGACCATCATGATGTCTGGTTTAATGAAGAAGAAGAAATATGATCTATATGGCCTTTTCAAACATTTCAGATACATCAAGATTTAGTTTTCATATGCACATGGTTTGAGGGAGGAAAGCTACTGACAAGGAAGGCTACTGACAATGTTTTGATGTGCTTATTAATTTAGATTTCATTATCTTGCATCATATAAGCTTCTGCAGATGCCCAATAATTCTGTAGTTCAGATCATTGGGTAAAGATTTTCCATGCTATGAAATTATGCCGCATACTTATTTGGATTGTTGTTGGATTGTTGATTTACGTTCAACCAACTACTCTCACAATTTTTCCATGAAAAATAAAAGCTTATGCTCAAATATCATGGAGTGTTAAGAGCAACATCTATTTTTCCACAAAACATTTGATTGTTTTATTTCAAAAACATTACATGTAGCCTTTTAAGGAAAGGATTTGCTACCAAATGTAAAATATTATGAATTTTAAAAGTTCTATTGTTCTACCTTATGCTTTTTTTTGTTGCATATTGGTATTGTCATAAGAACCTTTTCCAAAAGGTTTGTGTTGCAACTTTTTTAGACTTTTCACATCCATGTTTTTTAAGTTGTCTGTCAATTTTGTTAGACAAACAAATTATGAATGGTTTGCATAGAAATGCTTTTAAACAGATCAAGGCATGCAACCCATGACCCCACAATCATGAGAAGGTTTCTTTAATGTATCCAACTCCCATGCCTTAGAACTTGGAGTTTAGGTTACATACTATAATCCAAACTCCAATTGCTAATGCATAGAAGACATTTGTATTTTATTTATGAAATGAATTCTTTTTATACCATTTCTTTTCTAAATCCTTTCCCTACCTAAAGGCCTAGCAATGTTGGGCATTTTTTCTAGTTTTGGCATAAAATGTTCCATTTTGATTTTTGATTTTTTTAGCACACTAGCCCAACCAAGCCTACAGCCTTTCTTGCAATTCTAGCCTATCCATGTGTCTCTTCCATGCCATCAAAATCTAATGTGACAGAAATACAACAGTTAGATCTCTAATTTTGTAGATCAATGGCCATGTAAAATAGAAAAGACCATTAAAATAAATACGAGATGGCAAGCGCCGCCAGAGGTTTTGCTTGACCTATGATGTCTTGCCCCACTATAGTTTGCAAAATGTTTCTTTAAGTGCAAGAATTTTCTCTGTCTGACCCTCTGCAGGAGTGTCTTAAGTTATTTTTCTTAGATCGAAATGTTGGGTCGATGCCTATTTGAGTATGTTTCATTTCCGGAGTTTAAGCTTTATATTCCTCAAAGGGATACTTGGAAGCCCCAGTTTTGGTACGACCCACCATTTCTGTTCGAGAATCAGGGTTAACAGGGCTTAGCTAAGATGTCGCTATTGTGGCCACGGGTTCATCTTCTATGCCTGGAATTGCTGGTATAATTAGCTTTGTGCCAAATTGCATTTCATTCTCAGTTTAGCAGCGGACTATAGCACCAGATTTGCACGGATTTTACACTTATTGCACCTCGAAATCAATTGCTTCAATTAGGGTACGTTTTTTTTATTAGTCTGCATTCTTTATTTCTTCCAGAAATTTTAGCCGATGACAAAGTGGTTAACCCGGACAAAAGTGTGGTTAACTCAGACATGACAGTGGTTAACCCGGACATGTGTCCGGGTTTACCACTTCCCGGAGTAGGAATACGACGCTCCATGATTCCTTCTGTGTTCCTTTTCTTGCAGTTTCGAAATTAATCCAGGCTAGTTTAAAATATGTTTAGTTCAGGCTATAATGTGATTTTGGCTTTACTGTTAGAGGTATTGTTGTTTTCGAACCTTGTCTGCAATAGCAATAATTCGCTAGAATGCATGTTCTATGTAACTTTGCTTCGTAAATTGATTAATTCAATAACATTCGAGTAGCAGTACTATGGGCATGGGCTCCTGCAATGCATTTGAAGATATATATTAATATCAGTATGTCACACACATCCGGTTGTTTCATTCTCGGCGAAGGCTTGTTCTTATATCATGAATGCACGAGGCAGAAAGGGACCAGAAAGGAACATCCTAGAAATAACCAGGTATTATACTGTCGGTTGAGCACTTGCTCTTTTTCACCCCAATGTGACAACATGCTTTTCCAGTTGCAGAAATCTTTATAACAAATCTCTAACCTGGGGCCCTTGATCTTGATTTTCCAATGTCCATCTTGATAGGCAGCATTTTCAGCCTGGCGTCTCATATTCCCTAGATGCCTTTGCCCTCACGCCCGATGGCGAAATGTAACTTCAAGATGATCGGGATCGTGTCATGTACTTTCCACTATTGAAAACGTGCAAAGATCACTTGCATATATATGCATTTCTTCTCTATTTCGATTCTTGTTATCATAATCTCCGGCAAAGGCCATGGTTTGATCCCTAAAAAATGCGCCGGATACGTAATCGGGGGATCTCACAAATAAGTCTAAGGCGTAGTTCATACGTTTCAGAAAGTTCATGTGCTTAGGCAGCCTATGCCACCAAGTGAACACTTCATTTAGAAACCTCTGATCACCACCATTATAAGAATAAATTATATCTATGTTTTCAGCTCAAATGTACAATTTGAAGGTTCGATCACCAGTATCCCCCAATTGAAAAGACTTCCATTGTTGATAGTTACAAAAATTTTAGGCATCTTAAAACAGAAATTCGTAATTTTAAAACTAGTAAGTTTGCATCAAGAAAGATTATTTTATCATACTGTACAAGTTGCCAAAGGCCAAACTTGCTATAAATCCACTCATTATACAATTCGGGCTCTGCATTTGGATTCCTTATTCGTTCTATCGAATACACTTTCTATCCAGCTGCTTCTAGACCCTATCTGTGCTCTGGACTGATGTTCTTGTCTAGAAAGATGACCATGTCTCCAGTGGAATCAGATAGCCAGATGCTTTGAGCTAGTGTAATTGCCCCACAAACATAAGGTTCAACAGATGAAGAATAGTTACATATGCTTCTTTTTCTGCATTCAATTCATCAGCATGTGAACCTGCAAAGATGTAAACTAGTTGAGGAGTTATCCTGCAGTTTTTTAAAACAACTCCCTGTAGTGAAGGCTGATTTATTTTCAATGTTATAAGATTTCATTCAGGCAATATCTTAACTATTTGTATCGAGAATTTAATAGTGACACATAACAATGTGTTACCTGGTAATCAATTTCAAGACCTTCTAGCATCATTGATACAGAAAGTTTACAAGCCCCAACTGGCAAAGCCAAGCTCTTCTGCATCTTCCTCAAATCAACTTTGTAAAGTCAGAGATTGTCATGATGATCAATAAGCTCCTTATATGTGAAGAGGTTCAGAAAAGGTTTGCAACGACCACATAAGACCACATACATATTTTGATCTCCAGTCCGCACATCAACTTTTGCAGCAGATAGGAGTACCTGAAGATGTTCTGTGTCCCTTTCCCAGTTAGATCCAGTGCACGACATTCTTGCAATTATCAGGTCAAGCTTAGCATCTTTTGGTACAGATGGCAAGGGAAGCAAAGGGCAGCTTGATTTCTCCTCTTCATCAATCCCGTCTGGAAACACAAACTTGTATCATTAAAAAACTATGTGGAGCTGCCATAATTGCGATCACTCTTTTGATATCATTCTGGTTCTCAGCTGGATTGTGCTTAATTTACAAGGATTATGCTTAATTTACAAAGTCACATGTATGGAGCCAAGCCTGTTATTACGTGCCAGTTTAATACATCCAAACTCCTTGCCAACTTTTGTGTCTAATATGTGTGGCTTAATGCATGATTTTAGCAATTGTTCACGCAGAAATGCATAAAAATTTATCATTTTATGTTCTATGTGTAGGTGCAAAATTACACACATAAAAGACAAGAAAATAAAACGGAAAACCATGTATTACGTAAAAGCAAAAAGCAGATCTCTCCCTTCTTTTTATGACATGGAAATCACCATGATTACAAGCGTGTGACATTCAATCAATTCACTCACAAACTTAGCTAAAGAAACGATCTGCAGTCTCCCTCTCCCCCCCCCCTCTCCCGCACATTCAAGTGCCTCTTCCTGCATAATATGCATGTCTAATGTTAGAAGCTCCAACCCTCATGAGCATTTATATCTTCTGACTTTATTTATACATGCAAACCAACAATAGTGTATACAATAACCTCAAGGCAACATTGAACAAGACCAAAAAATATATATATATATATATATTGGTCTCCAAGTACTTTTTTTTCAGCACACCAGCCTTCCCAAGCCTACACCCTTTCCAAGCCTACACCCTTTCCAACTACCATTAACATTATTAACACAAACCATTGGATTTAACACATTTGAATTAAAATCCCCCTTAAACCCCCTTTGATTTGGGTGCATATTCACACGGGGGGTTACGTAGGGCACCGAAAGCTCCAAAAATATATTTATAATACATGTACAAAAATTAACACCATTAAGTACATTCTCTCAAACCTTATAGTATTTTGCAAACCTTAATATATAGTATACAAAAACTTGTACATGCATACCCCACAAACGAGGATCGCTATGTACGGTCCAGATCTTGGAATAAAGGGCAAATATGCCCATCCGACAGCTCTCGTTGCCCGAAGTAACCCCCCGTGTGAATATGCACCCAAATCAAAGGGGGTTTAAGGGGGATTTTAATTCAAATGTGTTAAATCCAATGGTTTGTATTAATAATGTTAATGGTAGTTGTGTGTTGATTGTTATATTAAAAAAAAATTTACAAAATACTTGCTATTGTCTAATCTAGCAAATACTATACTTCAAGAACTAAACCTAGTTAGAAATTGAGAATTTGTCTGTCCTGGTTTAAACCAGGCCCACGCCCTTCATCTGGCACACACATATGGTGAGGTATTACCCCTAGCATTGAGAGGTTGTCTGCCCTGGTAATATCCAGGCACATATCTTAAAACTGGCCACTACTCAAGTCAAGCTTAGTTACTGTTCAATAAATGGTGTGCAAGGTAGGGAGCTGAACTATCAAACCCCAAAACCTTGTTGTCACCATCTAAAGACCAAAGTAAATATTATAAGGATAACAAGGATTCAACTACAAACCACAATGGTGCCACAAACAAGGAGGCTGAAAAATCAAACCCCAAAGCATATGTTCCGCATGTGGAGTTAGTACAATCCAGTTTATGAATATTCCGTAGCAGGAAACCAAATTAAGTAAAGAGGTGATAAAACAAACACTGGACAAACAATCTCAAAGTGTTGTTAGCTTAAGTAAGCACATATTCAGCTTTCATTCATAAGCAGCCTGAGTGGGTCCTCATACATCAGGGATATGTAATATAGTTAGTCATGAATGAACCAAGCTAAAACAGTAGCTTAAAGTAGCAAGTGCCTGTTTTTTAAATGACAAAGGTCAATTCAGTGGAATGAGCAGAAAACATGAGATTGTGTAACGTGAACTTACAAGGATATACCAGCCAGAACTTATTCAGATCCAGACCTTGTTTTCAAAAATGTTTTTCGCTTTTTAAAATTTGATACATATCAAAGTTCCAGTAGATATAGACAGATATCTAAATGGTCCAGCCAAGATTTAGATAAAAAGCCGTGTAGAGAAGCCTGTACCAGTGTAATTTTAAAGTACTCACCATATCAAAAACAGACTACAACACTAGGCAGTGTAAAGAGATCAAAGTTAACAGCATAATAGAGTATAAAGTTTCGAGGTGCAAATTATCCGTTCTGCCCCATATTTCAGCAAAATTCCACCATTTTGTAAAGCCCCAAAAAACATCAAAGGTGGGTTTGTTGTGTTACCTGCTAGGAACAACCTAATCAAGTCGTCTAAAAAACCATCTTATGAGGGAGTGCGTGAAGCCGCTTGTGAATTTTGGGCCCTTCGGGCCCTAACTAAAGCAAACATATGTAAACTTTATGGGCCTAAATATTAATTACTAAAAAGCACAATAACATAAAGACAAACAAATTGTTTTCATTGCAAACAACTATTGAGTACATTTTATGTAGTCATTATATTCATTATCTGTAATTTCAATATTGCAATACAAGAATCATGTAAACTATTGTAAACTGCACATTGTCATGCATATGTAGTGCATATGGTAACATGTGCTGGTGTTAATGCAAGCCTGTTTTGCCATGGCAAGCATTCATAAGCATATGGCATATGTGAAACAAATTTAATTCCACAAAGAGGGAGCATCAATACAAAAGGAATGGCAATCATAACCGACATTGGCATCCAATATGTAGCATTAAAACAAGATATGATTTAAAAATCATCCCCGAAGCTGCCAAGATTGCAATGCCACATAAAAAGAAATAGCCATTATAACGCATTGAATGCCCAGCTACCGCATGTACCCATTCTAACAAAACCATATCATTAGTTCAAAGTACCATGCAATCACACATTCATAGTGATAAACACTCACCAAATACCATCCTGTTTCAACATTCTATAATGGCATTTGCTTGCCTTCTTCCATTGCAAAGGGGTATATTCTATCCTGAATTACAATGATGAATTAAAGAAGCTCATCTAAATCACAATGATGAATTAAGTGCATCTAAACTTACGAATCCAAGCTTATGTATAGAAGAAATTCCCTCCGCTGACGAATTTGGAGATGAGAAATTCTGCAATGATTTGCAATGCCCTTAGTAGTGCAATGATTTTCGCTTTCTCTTAGTTAGAGAATGGGTCCATATATAGAGGGCTACTCGTGGTCTTTGAATTGAATATAGACTACATTCGGAATGGAACTCATGTACAAAACCTGATCTTGGACAACCTTCCTCGGAAAGATCATGTATAAGCTGTAGCTTATAGTCTTCTCACAGAACATAATACTGAACAATATATATATGGTCCTTTCCATGTTCAAAAACTGATGCAACAAAAAGAATACATTCTGCCTATTTCAGTTGGTCATCTGTCTGCGAGTTGTTGTATTTATTCCAGTTGTTGCATTTATTCCAGGTAAACTCTACCTTCCACAAGATCTATCTATGTTTATGTGTTAAGATCTTTCTATTGCACAAGATAGCCACAAGCGTAATGGCAAACTGAGGAAATAATGGATCGATGGCAGCATGAACATACCTAATTATGAGCTTGGGTTAACTGATCTTGAAGCCTCATGCAAAATTTGGGAACCCACTGCCCCGCCAGCATTACTAACTAACATTAGCATCACTGCTTCCAAACAAAATAAGCCTTTGAAATTGTCTCAGATGGCAAATGGTCAACAAAGAAACCCTGCGGATTGGAACAAAGAGCGAACAACTGGAAAAGGATGAAGAAAGATAGCGAAAGCTTATGTTCGACGGTTTCATCGCCACAATTAGCCGTAAAAAAAAAAAAAAAGAAAACACATGGCCAAACCTCCGCACTTAAAACCTCCGCACCAACAAGCAGGGGCGAAAATATATTGCCATCTCTAGATCTTTGATTGCAATTCGCCAACCAAAACAAAGATATCCATCGCGGCACTGTCACCGAATAAATGGTCTGGCCAAAACGACACCCATACATAAATATCTCGGAAAAGCAGATGGTCGCAGGGAAAACAGAAGTCACAAGAAAAAAATGCAATAGCCAGAATGAGAGAAGCCGATTTTGGATGACCCAAAATACACAAAGCAACCCTAAATAGCATATGGCTTAACCGCAAGAAGCCGCCCTAAATTGAAGCGTAACCTTGGTGATTCCAACTTGAGATGGCCAAGGAAATAAACCGAAAGGTATGATAAGAACTGCCAAGATGATAAGAGAGAATGGGATAAGAAAACACCGATTTGTAAGAAAATAACCTGGATTGTTTTACGCCAGCGTTTTCTCCATTCAATTGCTACATGTCGAATTCTCGAATTTGCACTAAAGCAAAGGTCGAAAGCCCCTTTGGCACCTACTATCTTTTTTGTTGGCTGATAAAGAAATATGGCAGAACTGCATCTAATTGTAATATCCAACTGTATGAAGCTACCTTCCTCCGCATCTGCTTTTTCATATCCCCGCCCGTAGAGTAATTTCCTCCGTGAGCATCCGCTTTTCATATCCTGGCCCGTGAGTAAGCCTCCCTTCTTGCCTCGGTCCGGTTTCATTTGCAAAGAATGAAAACCCCGATATGATGGGTTCCCCAAATCATATAAATCTCAAGCTTATCATCCCATGGCCTCGCCGAAATGCTCCCTTGGATGCTCGCTCGAGATGTGCTTCTTTCCTTCACAAGCAGCTCATGAAAGAAAACCCTAGAGTATAAGGACTCGTTGCTTGCATGCATATTTAAAAATAAGGGCAAAAATAATATGGGACAAAAGATAGTGGGTTAAACCATGGAGAATGTGATATCAAAATATGTGAATACAAATAAGGCACTCTAGATGTACGCATTAGTACATCGATTTGAATACGCAACAAAATCATAGCAAAACCATATTGAAAAACGTATAAAAATACAAAAGAAACCCCCTGTTATAATGCTAGATATTTTTTTTTTTGTAATACCAATCTAAATGCCTAACTTGGTATTTTTATTTTTTTTAACAACCAATCTAAATGCCTAACAACTTTGACCTTCTAAATGGCTTTCACTTTGACTTTAGATACAAAGGGAAAAGATTAGTCAACAATCGCAGATCTAGTGATACCAAGTCTAAATAAAAAACTTAGCAAGTCTTACCTTGCTAAAAGCCTTCCGTGTGCCTTTTGCTAGTTTTTTTTGGAAGATATATTTCTATTCACATCAAATGTTACATACAATTGGTTTGTTCAGGAAGAGAGATGTCGGCGACCAGGGTAGTCATTCTTGCGACAGGTGAAAATATAGGAGACCAGAGGGAAAGGGATCTAAGAGAGAATTTGGGGGAAAGAGGGGGCGCCCCCAATAGCTACAAATCTCAAGCACGTAATATGGGCATGGCGTCTCTCGAGGCAAAGAACGATGGCGTAACAAAATCGTGGAAAACCATTTATGCTCCAAGCTGGCTTATAGAGTGCAACAAATATCACCAAGGGCATTTGGAGCGAAAGCCCCAATTTATGAAGATGCAATTTGTAACTTTAGTTTTGGCACAAAGAAATGAGGAACACAAGTTGGTACTGGGGAAGGAGGGGAAGTAATAGATAAGCTAGTATAGATGAAGCAAAGACCATCTGCTTTAGTGGAAGCCATAGTCAGTGGAAACAGAGAGATCAAGTCCAATGTGGAAAAGCAAGTGCAATCCCCAAAGCAGAGGATGGATTCGCTTCTAGCAGTTGCGTGAGTGCAAAGTGTTTGGGGTCTGGGTTCGGGAACTCCTGCAAGACAGCCCTCTGTGAGGACCCTTGGATCTAACAGGAGAATCCGGGGGACTATGTCACGCGGGATTTGCAAGAAAAGAACAAGAAGAAGAAAACAGAACAAAAGAGAACAATGAGAGGAAAATGATAAGCTTCCTTGATATCAATGATGAACATACATGAGCTCTCGCAATCGAGAGAAGACTGAAGAGAGACAAGACTCAAAACTCATCTAAAAACTCATGTGCTAGCTCTACTCATATATATAGTACAATGGCCTTTGGCCCAATATAGACACTCGACCGATCTTGGTGCCGACTCGAAGGAGGCCCGATTTGCAGGAATATTGGCGTGCCTCTTGAAGTGCCTAGAATCACGCCGACGCCGACGCTGGCGGTGACGGGTCAGCCACTTGTCCGAGCGGCGCTTTGTTGACCGGACGCAGCTTTGATCAAGTGGTCCGCCGCTTGGTCTTCTGGCGGGCCTTTGATGGCTGACCCGGTGGTCGACATTGTGGATCCTTGAGCTTGACCTGGTCCGTCAGATGCATGAATAGTCCTCAACCAGAGGCATGTGACTAACACTCCCCACCAAATGACACTCGAGTGAAGAAAAAGGAGGAAGTGTCTCTCGAGGGCGTGAAGCCATCACCCCCGAAAGTGATCCTCACGGAATGAGGATCGCACCATTATGGTACCGCCAATGAGATCCCGGAGTGTTTGAAGAGCAGGAGGAGTGTTGAGGCCAAGGGCGTGGATCTCGCATCAATGAGAAAACGAGATCGCACTATGTCTTCAAGGGCAGCATGGGCGCCTAAGAAACAAAACCGACATTCCATGAGGAGGTAACCCGAGGCCGGCGGCACCGACGCGGGTATTCGGATTGCAAAGAAAAAATGGGACGCCCCGATTTAAGGAGCCGAAAGCAAGATGCATTTTAGAGCAGCACAAAAACCTCGCTTGAAGGTGGATCAAGGATCTCGTGAGGTGGCGGCATTCCGCAAGAAGGTGTCAAGACCATGGAGCGACAACAGGGCGCTGCCAACCACGCCATTAGCAATATAGATCCAATTGGTGGTGTTATCAAGAGTGGCACCCTCCTCCCAATGGGAGCGGCGAACAAAACGGGATCCCACCGGAGATCCGTCGAGATCCGAGGTGGAGTCCATCCAAAGATGGCCATCCATGACCTTTGTCCAAAAGGGGAGACGCCAATCGAAGTCGAACCCGGGGCATGGAGGAACACCCAGTGGAAGCATAGGGAGAGGGAACCATGCCCGTGGGCGGGTTGTTGAGCCCAAGCCCCGAATTCACCGACAAGGGCCGATCAAGAGCTTTACACCAACGATCCCGCATGAGCAGTAGAGTTGAGAGTTGACAGAGGGCTATCCCACTGCGGGGACCGCCTTGCTATCCGTAAGAGCACGTAATTGATTGTAACCAAAGGTGTCGCCGTGATATAAATTGTGCATAGGGAAGATCCTCGATGTCCCGTGATACTTCCTTATTTGTTGCAAAGACTTCCGCCGCCGAGAGAGGTAAATGATGTGCAAGCTCGTGCATGTACTCTTGATGAAGAGCGCAGTGTCCGAAAGCATGATCAGCCGTAGGGGTTGTTATCCCTAAGCAACCATTGAAGGGTGGGGTCACCCTCGATAGTTCTCAATGGTGGCCCATCCCGAAATCTCCCCGTGTGTCATCCAGATAGAAATCATGAAAATGTAAGCCATGGGCTGAACAACTCAAGGTGATGAACCGGATCTTCGCAGGTGAATGAGATCAAAGACTAAAAGGGCACAGCAGACACCTTTGTCTTCAATGGAGAGTTCTCGCCAAATCCGAAGAAAATCAAGCAGCTTGCGCAAGGGAACATCCACGACCATCAGCCCCATGCCACTTCGAAGAAAGAGGTGGCGGCGTGCAACCACATAATCCGATAGCGTGAAGGAACCGGAAAATCAACAAAGTGTGTTGCTAACGATGGTGATATAGCCGCCCGCTTTTGGTTCGAGCCTCATCACAGACCAATAGCGCGGTCAGAAGTTTGTTCGAGGTCACGGATCCCGTGGTCCTTTTTCTAACGTATATGGATCGGTCACGGACCCGCTTCGGTGAAGTGTTAACCCGCGAGGAGGATTGCCCAGAGCATTGAGTCGGCAACGGCAATCTCTCTCGCCATCAAGAAGTTTCTCGCTTCAACCTCCGTAAGCTGATCTTGGAGGGACGGAGTGAGAAGTTCAAGCGGGAGAGCCGAGCCGCCAAAGAGGCAATTTGAGCATCACGCCTGTAAGGTGTTGAACTTGAGTGTCAGAATTGTCACAAAGCTCTGAGTACAAGGCGCCGAGCTTAGCAATATCTTTCTCCTTGTCACCCGTGAGGGTGGCTTTGGACTTGTTTTGCTCCAATAAGTCCTGAATTTCGGATTGAAGCCGAGCCCCTGATCCGCAAGGAGGCTGGTCTGATCCTCGCACTTTGAGATCTATGCGGGCCCGTAAGAGAGCCCCGCGCTTTTCTTGAAGTTGGGCTTCCAAAGTTTGAACTTGTGCGCTTGGCAGCTTGAAGATCACTTCTGTGAACCCATCCGGAGGTCGTCAGTACCGTGGTGAACCCCATTTATAAGAGCTTCTTGGGATTCTTGTAACTTTAGAACAGCTGGCCTTGAGCATCCCGGCCGACATCGATACAAAAAATAACGAGGGTGCCGTGGTGGTGGAGCCCGCCGTGGGCGGGTTTGCGGTTTGTGAGACATGGTGTGAACTGAATGCTTGGATTCTCAGAAAGCGAGGAGGAGACAAAGTGACATGGGAGTGCGGAATTTTGACATGACCAGAGGAAGAAGGGCGTGAAGTGCCGAATCGGGTGAGTCCGAGGAAGGGACCACCGAAAGGGAATCATGAGAATGAGGAGGTGTGGGAGGAAAGTAATGACGGATAATAGCTTGAAGGTGGCCTCCCACACGAAACTTCGAAATAGAAGTGGCAGCCCGAAGACGGTCCACTTCTTGGAGAAGACTCGTGAGAACAAAGAATTGGGGCCAATCAATGTGGTGGGTTGAGCGAGTAGCAAAGACTACTTATATTATAGAAAGGTTTATTGATATGGGTGTTCTTGATAGAATACCCAAGGAACTTGCGCCACAGAACTTAACAAAGGTCTCATGGGGCTTGTCAATATTGGTTAGGCGATGCACATTTGCATGATAAGCGGGAGCACCAAACTCAGAACATCGAGATCCCGTATGGCGCAATTCAAGATAAACAAGGGGTTTGCAAAGGAATATGGAATACCTCGTAAATCGTGGTCCGAGTCAAAGAAAATGGTGGTGCCATCGACCAATCTGTGGGTGTATCCATGCGGCTATTGACGATGTTCGCGATGAACCGGCCTAACCGGTCGATTTGGAGCCGGGGTTCCATTTGAGAGAATTCAGAAAGTTTCATGCTCGCGGATCGCATCGATTCGGCCAACAAGGGCTTCACCGGAAAGTGGGCGCCAAGAAAGATAATGACTAAAAGAGACAGCCCCTCGAGCAAGTAGTTTGAAGTGTAGGAAATTTTGGGGTCGCCATGGCAAAGAGCTTCGAAAAGAACGGTGATGCAAAGGCGAGAGAGCTTAGATGTAAGGCTAAGAACCGAGGACGGCGCAGAGGGATCTAAAAGGTTTAGGGCGCCAAAAGCAAATGGAGGTGAAGAGGCATGATAATGGCGAAGCCGCAAACCGCTGATGGTGCCAGTGTCGAAGATGCCAAGGAGGCGATTGAGAGGCAAAATTTTGGCTAAGTCCCCAAACAACAAAGGGAGAGGTAATGAACGGTGGAGATGAGGCGGAGAGAATGATGGGATGTGACAGATGGCCAAATGACACACATTAATGTTCGACGGGCGTGAAAAGAAGCAATGGCATTTAATGCTGGCAACTTCAAGTGGGATATCATTAAAACGAATGTGTCGAGGGTACCATGGCTAGATATGCTACGGAGAAAAGATTCTCTTTAGAAACAAATTTTGCATTGCAAACACGCTATTTTTTTTTTTTGATTGGTCCACGCCGACAAGGAGTTCCTCGCTTGGCTATATAAGACGAACCGAGGAAGCTTAAGGTATCCGATGGCGCTTCAGCATGGTCTGCCGCCGGTTTGAACGAATCGCGACGATGCCCACTAACCGCCAAGAGTGGATTACTTGCAAAATGAATTGTCCGACCTCAAGGCCGCCACAATCGTGGCCTGAGAATGGATGGCTGGTGTTCCGGGATGGCTGAACATCCCGATCCTCATACCAACGGGATGGAGGTGGTTCTGCACCTTCGCTGGGACCCTGAGCAGAACCTCTACCACATCTCGCAAGATCACCTCTCGCCTTCCGAACCCTGAGTAGAGGGTTTTTCTTAGGACTTAGTAGATAGGGCTCTGAGCCCGTTTTTGTATATAGGGCAGTGCCCATAGCGGAAATAGCTGGGCTGTGCCCACATTTTGTAAAAAATTCCACCGATAATATAATATGCCACTGTTTTAGTCACTTTCGGTTGTGGTTGTTTCTTGAACTGCATCTGTTTGTTGATTGTCGCGTTCTGTGTGATGAAATGTTTTGAGGCGAAGCCATTAACCGAGCTGTAGGTAATGGAGTGCCATCTAACTCAACGCTTGGAAACGCCGGGTCGAACCACTTGAACGATTTGATAAGGGCCAAGCCAACTAATCTTAAGTTTACCCTAAAATTTTCGTAGAGAATCATAAAGAAGAACCAAATCTCCTTCTTTGAATGTTTTTGTCTTCGAGGCGTGTGTCATGTAGAGATTTTTGCAACCGTTGTCCATGAAGAACACCTAATATAAGCATCCCTTCTAAGTTCATCCAACTGTTCCAATTGATAAACCCTTTCTTTGAGTGCAAAGAAGCGATTATGGGCGTGAGCTGAAAAACGGAGAGTGGGGAGAATGTACTCAAAAGGCATGAGAGCTTCTTGACCATAAACCAATTTGAAAGGAGTGTGACCAGTAGCTATTTTGAAACAAGTATTGTAAGCCCAAAGAACAGTAGGAAGCTTGGTTTGCCAGTCAGTGCGAGAAGCGTCACAAATTTTCTTGAGAATTGTGACCAGAGTTTTGTTGGTGCTTTCTGCCAAACCATTCCCTTGAGGATAGGGTAAGAGCATGTTAGGGCCTACATGTTTTGGAAACTACCTGGAAAATACTCTGGGTAGTCAAAGATGATGATATATTTGAGTTCTTAACATCTTCTTGACATCATAAAGTACCTCACAACATGTATGTACTACTTCTCTTGAACATAACACAATTTCTTTTAGTCAATCTTGTAGTCTAGGTACTTTAAAATACAATTATGTACTTGCGCAAATGCCGAGACATCGACATGAACATGAAAGGGCTTGTCCCATTGAGGAGGAACAAGAACCGGGGCCTGAGTAAGCAAAAGCTTCAACCTGTGGAAAGCAGCATCCGCCTGGGAATTCCAGGCCCAGGTGGATTCATCACCCGTGAGTTTATGAATGGGATCGGCAATGGTCGCTAGTCCAAGAATGAAGGTGGAGTAATAATTGACCTTACCCAGAAAGAGCTGTGTCTCCTTGATATTGGCCGGTGCTTGAGCCTTGAGCACAATAACCGATTTTGGGGGATCTGGTGATACCTTTCTTGTCGACAACGGTCCCAAAAGAACACCGGCGTGACGAAAAGGTGCATTTCTGATTGAGACTAATGCCTGACTCATCACATTTCAAAAGACGAAGTTCCAATTTATCCAAATGGTCAGCCATGGAACTCAGAGGCGAGAAGTCATCTTGAAAAATTTGCAAGAAGGGATTTTCCTTCATAAAATCATGAAAACGAGAGCATGATACGTTGAAACGGGATGGAGAGTTTGATAATCCAAAAGGAACCACCTTGTAGGCAAAAAGTGCCTTACCTGGTGGTGTAGTAGTCTTGAGTTGATCGATTCTTTGATTGAGATCCGATTGTAGCCGAAAACCATCCATGAAGGAGTACATCTCATGTCCAAAGAACCTCTTCCGTAACCCGGTCCGTGAAGGGAAGTGGAAAATGATCACGCCCGCGGGCTCGATTGAGTTTTCTAGTCCACACAAACGGATCTTACCATTGTGTTTGAGTGCAATGACGATGGGGCTCACCCATTCGAATGTTTGACCTCATAGATCAAACATGCAAAGAAGGAGTTTGTCAATTTCCGCTTTGACTTCGATCACCTGTAATTTGGGTTGAGCCGTGCATCGCCGCTATAATACCGGCGTGCATCGACTTGGTAGGAATGGTGAGTTCCCCAAGGTTTTGTTGACCCCAAGATCTCTCAGAGCTCCGTGCAAAAATGTGTTTGAACTTTTGAAGAGCGGACGCCCTCAAGTACGATAGGGTGTCTGGAAGATTTGCAAAGATTTGGACAGCCGATTGTTGCCTACGCCCACAATCGACTTCGAGTTTGAATATGGGGGATAACTTCTGTGGTCCCGGACAATATGAGCAGGAGGTTGAAGCATAACAGGATGCATGGCACTCTGCGTGGTGAAAAAGAGAGGTTGCCGAAGTTTCATCCAGCCAGGGTTGCTTCGTAACAACATGTACATCTACAGAGCCGCGAGATTCAAAGATCTGAAAAGTGATCAACACGTTGGATGCGATTGCAAAGGAGCCGTAAGGGGTCAAGCAGCAGCCACCACCGGTCCCGATCAAGAGTCATTTCTCCCAAGGATCGGATATTCGGGTAGGATGACAGAGGCGCACCGCAGTGGAGCCTGAACTTGATAGATATTCTCGGGCGCCCCCGAACCTGGTGGTCGAGAGAGGGTTCAAAGATTGTCGACGGAAAATGATTTTGCCTTGTTTCAAATCCATGGTGGCATTAAGGTGACCATCTGTGATGACTAACCGATCCGCGGGCCCAAGAATGGATACTCTTGGCCCCGCGCGGAGAAAAGGTCTCACACCAACATTTCATAATCACCGGATCTTCCCGGCCTTCCAAACACCAAATTCCAAGGGGAATCCGAGATCACCAATGTTGATGTGAAGAAGAGGCGTGACGCCTTTGAGGTCTCGCGGATATGGCCATTGGCCAATTTGATGTCATATGGAGCACCCATAGAGTTGTTTGATGCCCATTTGTTTGCGGAGTTTATCCGTGATAAGATTAACTAGCGCTACCTCCGCCAATTTGAACATGGTTGACTTGGGTTTGATTGCCCACCGTGGCATGTACCGCGGGTGTAGAGGTAGCAACAGCCCCAACTAAAACAATGGAGTGGTAACCGGTCCTTGAGAGCGTGACGAGTTTCAAAATCGTTGCAAGACTTAGAGGAATTTTGATTTTTGCCACCCTCTTGGAGTTCCAGAGGCACATGAGAAAAAGGATCTCATGGATCCACAAAAGTTCCGGAGTGCGGGTAAGGAAGTCGCAACTTCTTTGAGGAGGTCTACCCTCGGCGATATTTGGATATGGCTGAGAGTGTGGAGGTTGAGACATGGAAGGAGCTTCTTGTCCGTGTTGAGCTCTAGTGGTGGCATGAACATTAGCCAACGTGGCGCCTTCAGCAGCTTTGCATGAGGTTCGAATGCTTTGGCGAACTTTAGGCATGACATGCGCATGAGTTTCTCCAAGTCGGTGCAAAGTGAACCTTTTTTTCTTCATTATGAGGAATTGCGGGTCACCGTAAAGGCAAAGGTTAGTGCCTTTAGGAATAATGGTTAAGGGTCGTGGACGCCTCGGTCTCCGGCGTGGAAACCAAACCTACCCAATTTGATGGTCGGATCGAGGATCAAGAGCTTGAAAAATTTCTTCCCGTGGCTTGTTGATTCATCCGAGGTTGATTTGCGTGAGCTGGTTGATAGCGCGATTGCTGAGGTGCACGAGGTGGCTTCCGGGAACCGACGCTGCCTTGTTTGCCATTGGCAATCCAAAGTTGGTAAGCCGTGAGGCGGACCGATGTGGTCCGATTTGTGCCGTGAAGCTGCACGAACTTGTGGAAGTTGAGGACACGCCGGGTGGTATGACCCCATTCTTGACAAAGGATAACACCGAAGCCAAGGATCAAAAGGAGGACGTGTGTTGGGTCCCCGCTGTTGCTCCCCGTTGATAGAGTTGATTGGGTTGCGCGCAGGGTGGTCACCGATATGGCAATTGGTGCCGAGGTGTTGTTTGCACTTGATAAACCATCTTGTTGCGGAAAGGTGTAGGATGAGTGCGAAAGTGCACTCTTCCGCGGGTATGATTGCACATGTTGCGCCGTTTACAATGAGGCGGGCCATTGGTGGAGTTGCACTCATTCGCCAAGTGGCCTTGATATTTGCGATATGGCACCGTGATCCGATCGCTACCGGATTGGCGTATTGAGGTTGAACAGCCAGTCCCGGGGAACCATGACGGGTGGAATGAAAGGGAGCTCCCTCAAGAGCCACGCCACGAGAGAAACATTGATCGAAAGTGATTGACAAGATCGATAGCCCGCCTCCAAAGTCTTCGCGCAGTATTCGGTCATGAGTCGGATAGCCGAGGAAGTCCTGGAGAAACCAGACCAAGATCCGGCTCTGCGGTGGGGTACTCCTTGAGTTTGCTTAGCGTAATGTGAAGTCGACCGCAAAATCCCAGCGGACTCGCGGGCTCTTGTTGAAGGTCATTGAGTTGCTTGAGATGAAGTTGATCATCATCCGCGGGTCCCATAGTGAGAAAGAAAAGCAGCTTTCGACCAATCTTGTTTCCAAAGGGCTTTTGTTGGGCGTGAGCCATTGATGAGGGGAGCCACGCAAGCAGGTGGAAAAGATGTGGAATTTCGCTTGAGGTTGCGCGATGACCATTTAGGACAGCCGAGCCTCGAATTCTTCCATATGGGCCCGAGCACTTTGGTCTAATGGTTTGCCTTCGTGTTGCCAAAGGTAGGATAAGTCACCTTAAGGGTCCGAAAGGTAGAAGTAAAAGTGCCGGGCTGGACAGAACATGATAGTGAGGATATTGAGGTGGAGTTGGAGGGGTATGGTGGCCGGAAAGACCCCGCTGAAGGGGTGGTGATGTGGAGGTACCTGGAGGTGCCCCGATCATTGGGTTTGAGGTCCGTAAGATTGTAAAATGTGAAGAGCGGTGGGGAAAGGTAGGGAAGGGAAATTCCCGGAGAGGAGCAAAAGAGACATGAGGATATCCCTGGTCCACCCGTGAGGGAGATGATGGTTGTGAAGGCAGAGGCGATGGCCGTAAGAGACCGATGGATGAAGGCATGTTCGGGGTATGAAAGTAAGGTTGAGCGTGTTGAGCCATATAGGGCCCCCGATAGTGATGAGGAGACCGAGGTTGTGAGCAATGTTTGCACGCTTGAGGCGAGAATTTGGACGGTGACATGACACGAGGGGTGGGTGGCGCCGACCGAGCCCGAGACCTAATGTGGCCTCCCTCAATGTCATAAGCGTATCCATACATGTCACGAACAAATGCCTTCGATGATGGCGCCCAAGCGAGACGCCGTCCTGGGAAAGGAGTTCTTCCGGGCGTGAGTTTCGCACGCATGGCAAATGTAAGAAAGGAAAATCGAATCGCACTGCAGCAATGGCATATGTTGTTTGGGGTCCGGGTTCGAACTTGCAAGAGACAAAATGCGTGAGGACCCTTGATCTAACAGAGAATCCGAGACTATGTCACGCGGGATTTGCAAGAAAAGAACAAGAAGAAGAAAAACAAACAAAAGAGAACAATGAGAGGAAAATGATAAGCTTCCTTGATATCAATGATGAACATACATGAGCTCTCGCAATCGAGAAGACCAAGAGAGACAAGACTCAAAACTCATCTAAAAACTCATGTGCTAGCTCTACTCATATATATAATACAATGGCCTTTGGCCCAATATAGACACTCGATCGATCTCGGTGCCGACTCGAAGGAGGCCCGATTTGCAGAATATTGGCGGTGCCTCTTGAAGTGCCTAGAATCACGCTGACACCGACGCGGGCGCGGTGATGGGCCGTCACTTGTCCGAGGGCTTCTTGTTGACTCTGACGCAGGCTTTGATCAGCGGGTCTCCGCCGCTTGGTCTTCTCACCGAGCCTTTGATGGCTGACCCGTACGTCGACCGCGGGATCCTTGAGCTTGACCTCGTCCGTCAGAGGTGCATGAATAGTCCTGAACCAGGAGGCACAGGACTAACACAAAGTCGGCACTACAAAAGCTGAAAATAAATGTGTTAGGAATAAATGACGGCGGGTTTAGAGTAGCAGCAGAGCAATATCAAGACATAAGTTTGGTGAAGGATCAAACCATGGTAGCAGCCGACGAGCAAGCCTTGGCATCTATGAATCAAGCAAATCAAAAGGACACCAATGTAGGTAAGATTTCTTCCTCTTCTAATTTAGATAAAGGTAGATAACATAATCTTTTAGAGGCAGAAACAGGATGGAGGCATTAAATCTCTATCACAAGGCCAAAGTTTTGTAATGAAAACGGAGGTAAACATATATAGTAATGGTCCAAAACAAGCAAGGCCAGGTGGATCAGGAGATGTCCATCTAAGAGGAACTCCATGGAAAGGGCCACAGATTCAGTGATAATAGTGAGTAGGCCAAGGTTCTCAGAATGGATACAAAATCAAATACTTGAGGAAAATAAAAGTGCACGAGTTAGCGAGGCACTTAAAAGAGCGGGGCTTCACTCAAGATATGAATATGTCATCTGAAGACAATGGTACTGTTAAACAAAATGGGTTTAATAGAGATACAGACATGGAAGAAAACTTCACAGTAGCAAAAATCAACCATGAACTGCACAAGAAAAACATAGAAAACTTGATATCGCGTTCAATTGTAGGATTCTTCGCAGGCGGTTTATGGACCTCTTTACCATAATCCCTCCTTTCACACCACTTCAATAAACAGTTCTATCGGAAGGAGCAGCCCCATTGAAGGTCCACAAAAATCGAGGCTCCTTTGGCGATGGTGCCATCTAAACACGAGCAAGGTCCGTAAATATTGCTAGGAAAAAGGCATTACAAACATGCATTAGAAAATACAGAGGGTGATCCTCTATCAACCTCGATATTGTCTACTTCAAACAGAGGTGACTACAGGTATAAATGAGGATACAATTAGATATGATAGAAAGAGGCATAAGGGAACAGATGAACCCGTAAAGAGGTCTAGTGCTTCGTGAGGACGACACTAAGTGGCCGCACTAAATGTCCCAAGGTGTGGAGATGCCGTAAAAATCCTTTGCTCTAATAGGAAAAAGAACAAGATGGATATCATTGTGGATCTAGGCAAAGATGAATGTAATGAAAAGGAAAAAGGCCACACTTCCTTCCCTCGCAGCTTGTATGACAATCGAAAGCCGCAATGGCTAATGGGGAGTTAGACTCAAGAATATAGGGGATCAATTTTTGTGCTACCAATACACAAGCCGAAAAAAATCCTCTAATTTAAATGCAATAGACTTGCAATAGCTATAAGCGTAATGAATTCGTGATATTGTCCGTCCTGTCACTAACAAGTCAACAACGCGCTTTTGGCAATTTACCCAAGTACCGACGAGTTACAAGGCCGCTTTTTCATCTAGCGCCAGGATGGTTGCTTTGGACTATCTGAAAAAGACGAAGATTGGTAATCTTCAAAGGTCCGGATGTGGCGATAATCGTGTTCTCCAAGAAGCTCAAGGTTACATTGTAAAGTCGTGATCATTGTTCTTCACTTGCCCCTCGCAAGAGGCGATTGATTTTTGAGGAGTTTTTGGATGTGCACTCTTATGCTTAAGCGCGGTTGTTTCACTCGGTGGGTCTCCGCTATCCGCGAGATTTTATTCCTGTCTCTCAAAGATTTATACTTGTCTTTGACTCTTTGATTGAATAAAAAGTCCGGCGCCCTTCAACAAAAAATTCTAGGCAATGAGTACGCTTGAAATTACTTCAAAGGAAAGAAAGCTCTAGTGTCGGGTAAAGAACACAAGGAAGTAACCACCTCCATAGTTTACGATTTGGAAGGTGGTCAATTATTAAAGCAGATTTAATTAATTGGAGAGAATAACACAATTTTTAGAATTTCAAGCATAGCTAATTTGCTCAAGCACAAATACTTTCACCTACTTTAAGTCCAAGATACATGATTATGCATGATACATATATCCATACAAATTATACATGAGACTTGTAATGTACATGATACTTGTACATGCCCAATAATGGTGCTACAATGTACACCAATAATTCACATCAATAATTTTACGACTATAAGAGCAGCTCCATTCTATGGTAGAAGTCATTCATCCGCCGTGGGCCTATTTGCTTACTCGGCCCGCATCACAATCGGTGACCATTACTTGCTCCATGGGCTACAATAATCTTGTTGGTTGCTACCGCAATCCAAAGCTAATGGTCGTGGAGTTTGATTGCCTCGGCTTCTTCGTTTTGTGGTCCACCTTATTTGGCTTCCCGAGCGATACTTACGACCCAATGGGATCACCTTAGCGGTGTTGATGAGTGAATCATTGACTCATCTGGCCATCAATAATATGTGCACCTATTAAAGATGTAAGGATGTATAAAGCACCTATTAAAGATGTATGGATGTATAAGCATAATGAATAGTATCCGATTTATCGAACCCGGATAACTTGTTCAAGTGTCCTCATTGCCTTCGGTTGCCTCTTTAGCCAATAATTCTTGTAGTCGGATCCCCACACAATTAAGGATCACCACTAACAATGGCTTTGTTTCTACAACCGAGCCGTAGTCTATTGTTTTCAAATGTTGATATCGTGGACGGGTCATTGGGATTTGGCCTCCACTTCTTACTCCAAAGAATCCTCGTATTGCATTGCGATGAGGTGCTCTTCTTTCTTAGCAATTGGCTCCCACCAAGAGACAAATACCTCCTCATAATGGGGAGACTAGGATCCTCAGATTGGGTCCTCCTCGACATAAGCCATCCACCTTGGGCGCTTATCATGTGGTTTGATGAGCAAGACCATACCTTTCTTAACATCTTGATATGGGTCAAAAATTTCGAACGCATTCTTAGGATGACCCGAATATGGCCCTATGTAAGGAGCTTGTTCAATGTGTTATCTACCAACACATCCTCGATTTCTTCCAATAATTGTTGCCTAGTCTTTGGGCCGTAAATCTTGAATGATCTCCATATCGGGTCGCACATCCCCAAGCACACGCAAAAGAGTGGACCAATAGTCAATTACCTCATTCATATATGTGTTGGACCATGAGTTATCGCCTGCTCTAGAGATAACTGCCCAGTGCATCATGTACTTGGCAATAGATGCTCTCAATGCACCTATATCTTTCAGACTCCCATATGGTTGCATGACCTTGGGTGACCCCTTCTAATCATAGGCGTGCCGTTGTCATCCCTCCTTCCACATCCCCGATTCCTTTTCAAGTAGCCACTCCCTATGCCCTGCTTCATCTTGTAGAACATTAATGGCCATCCATCTTTCATGTAACTTGAAGAGGAGAGGTTCTAAATGACCATATAACTAGTCTTTTTTATCGATGAAACCTTTCACGAATTCCTTCCAGCTTAGGAACCTCGCCACAAGGTAAGGTGAAGAAGATTTGGAACTACACTCCCCGAAGAGTTGCATAAGCTCGAATAGTCAACGATCCCATCTTCTCATCGTGAGTCGAAAGTAGTTTCCAAAGAGAGCATCTATGTCATCATGGGTATGTCCAACCATCATGAATCCAAGTTGAACCTGATCAAAACATCAAACCAAACTAGGTAAGACAAGTATGA